>CAHIKZ030000492.1:330000-367500 GCA_903632075.3 Acanthosepion pharaonis
GGAAAAGATATTAAGTTTCTCTTTTTGAGGGAATAGGAAAGGGGGTCTGCAAATAGCAGCAGGAGGTAACTACAACAAGATATTCATTCAGACCTCCTCCATTCTAATTCCCTAAAAATGGCATAGCAGCATTCATCAACTATTAGGGTTCCTCCAACAACTTAACAAACCTTAGATATTTACATTACCACTATGTTTATTCTCTTTCACTTATTCTTCAAGAATGCATTTTTTTTGGGTGGGGGGTCCATCTGGCACTGGTAAGATTCAACTTCTATTATTTTGGTCCTATCAGATCTGCCATTGGTTCAAAAGCATTTTTAGCCCCACAACTAAAAGGTATGCCATTCTCTAACCTTTTCCTGTTCAACAATGGAAAGATAAATGTGTTGCTTATCACTTACATAACAAAAGAATTAACGTTTGATTTGTTAGCTTTATTTAAAATTTGCTTGTTAGGAAAGGTGGTTCCTTGTGTTGTGTGAGACAATTTTTTTGCCAGAATCCATCTTACACATTTATAATTCTATCATTCATCCATGCTTTTAATATTGATGCCACATTTGGTCTGGTGCTTCTGCTATGTATTTAGAGATTCTTGATAAAATCCAAAGAATCTGCAACATTATTGGTCCTGACCTGGCATCTTGCTTACAGTCACTTTCCAACCGCCATAACATAGCTTCCCTGCACATTTTCTGTAAATATTTTCAAGGTAATTGTTCTTTCAGTGTTGGGGTTTCATTTTTAAAAGTTGTTATTTTTATCACACCCCACCCACAGATAAATTGTACATATGGGAATGAGTTAGGAATTCATAGAGACTATGAGATACTATGGTGGCTGTAGTAAGCATGGTAAGTAAGTTTTGGTGTAAGGAATACTGTGGTATGTTTAGGTTAGTAATTGTGACTAACTAAGACAGATTGAAGACCAGCCTTCTCCTATCCCTCCTTTTGGCCTTGTGCCACATTTTTGTATTTTCCAAAATAAATATTACTTTCCTCTTTACTACCTCGAAATTTATGGATATTGGTCTCATCATTTTATAGTTGAAATTGCAAGATTTAAACAATAAATTCTCTGCTAACAGTTTCTTCTCTTGCACTTCTTGTTTGTAGAACTCTCTTCCGGCTTCTTACTTTCCAGATCTTCAAAAATTTAAATTTTGTGTCAGTCATTATCTTCTATTTTAATTTCTATTCTTTTCTTGTTCTTGCTCCTTAATAATGTTTTTCTTTTCTCTATTCTTTCTCAGTAACCCTTTTGTCTCGTCTTAGTGGCTTTATTGTCTTCCTTGAGGTGAAATGATAAACACAATACTTTCATTACAACTTTGTTGCCTCCTGTTGCTTTAAACCATAGCCTAAATACAGTGATTTATTTTATAAACAAAAGTTGCCTGTTGTTCCACAAGGAATCCTATTTTAGGATATAGCATTTGATACCAAATGAGCATTCAACACTTAGAGGCCACATGCATACACACACACACACACACACAATATATATATATATATATATATATATATATATAAGTGAATATTGAATTTCAGTCATTTTACTATGTATATTATTGATAAAATCGTCTCTGCTGGGCAGGTTTCATGTCTAGAATTTGTTCTACTTGACTTCCATGTATCATCCTGTTTGGAGAACTCGCCAATGGCAAAAGGCTACTTGAGGCCCAAAATGATGCTTTGAGGATCAAATGAAAACATCCCTGACACAGGCCAACATCGATCCTGAAACCTGGAAAAACATTGCTGAAAATTGGCTTTTCTGGCATACGACAATCTGGGGGTGGAGAGACTTTCAAGCCCAACCATCAACATGAAGAGCATCTATGACATTCTTTCAGGAGGGCCTGACTCACCTATCTGCAGCCACCAACTACACTCCTCTGTGACTCCAACTCACACTCTTCAAGAGTAAGCTGGGTCTTTGCAGCCATCTCTGCCACTTCCACTAGAGGGGAAAAAGGGAATAAGGAGAGATGATGACGACCCTGAGCCTTCACAATCATCTCTGTCACCACCACCAGAGGGGAGAAATGGAATGAGGAGAGAGGATGACAATCCTGATGCAAGTTGGTGCCTATGATATCAATAAAGTAATCACAATTAATATGCATCTAGTATAAAAAATCTAGTCTTAAAATATTATTTACACTAAAGAATTAATGGATTTTTTTATTTATTAATCTGACAAATTTTATCACTTTAAATATTATTTTTAGTGGATCCCCGGTTCACTCTCCTTCCCTGTCTTTTGAACAGGAATAGAGGTTTATCTCTTGTTTCAAGGTTAAGATTGTGTTTCTGGTTCCTTCTAAAGTGTTCTCATTCTCTCTCCCCTCCCCCGAAACCTCTTGCATCTTAGTGGCTTTTTTGTCTTGCTTTGGGTGAAATGATTTTAAAAAAATGCTCATTTTTGAGTAAATGTTCTGTTTATTTTTTAAACAGTATAGTCTTGTTTACCAATCTGAGTGTTTGAGAAATCTTATTTAGAAAAAAAAAAAAATGCTGCTTTCACCAGGATTTGAATCTGTGGCCCTCTTTGCAGGAGAGACTGTCATTAGATCTGACATAATTTAAACTGACAGCTATGGCATGTGCCACCAGATTTGAATAGTGTCTTATAAATGCAAATCCTTCTCAGATTCTTGAAAGTTCATATGTGCACAGTTTTATATCTGAATGTAAACAAAGCAATTTCTAAAGAAGTAATAGATTTTTTAATTTCTTAATCCGACAGATTTTAACACTTTAAATGTTGTTTTTAGTGAAGAAACCATCATCAGATCTGACCTACTTTAGACAAACTAGGCCGTAAAGGGTGTTGCCAATCACGCAAGGCCAAACAGTTCCTTATAAGCCCATCTCCTTCCCATTTACATTCTGACTTTTGTCCTCAACTCAGATGAGGATATTAGTCAGAAAATAAATAGTGTAAACAATGATAACTCCTCATCCTTGAAATTCAGACAGAAAGTCTTAGCATTAAGAATCCCTTCAGGATGTAGGCAAGTGTGGCCCTCCACAGCTTGGGAAAGATAGCAGTAGTTTCCCATTGCCTTCTCAATTCAGTATTGTTTTCCTAGACTGGCTAGCACCAAAGGTTAGATAGTTCATTCTGTCCTGCTTATTAAACTTCTAGCTGGTGGGGAGAAAGAAGAAATGCCTTTCCTAGGGGTATTCGTGTAAAGTGAACAATATAGGATCAACTGGAATTTGAACTTGATTCGTTAATTCCAATTTCTATGCTGGTAGCCATTAAGCCACCAGCAAATACAATGATACCAAATACAATTGTCAAAATAGAAAGAAACTAGTCTGAAATTAAATGTAGACCTAAAACAATTCTAAAATCACTTTCAATGAATTGGGGAGGTGCTTGCTGAAGAATGGATCATCAGTGCCAAATCAGTTTAGTTTGCTACTTAACCAAATTTAAAAATAAAAGATGAAGAATTTTTCATGTAACATTAACATACAGAGAAATACCATTTAATTCCTTTGATACATGTTTTTGTGGAATTTATCACTCATTCAGTGCAAGGGGTGGTGTGATGGGAGGGACACAAATTAATTTCCTTGGGGATTAGTGTTATAGTTTCATACCTTCTTCAACCTTAAAACATCAAAAGAACTTAGGAATTAAAAAGCTAGAGAAAGAAGTATATTCTGAACCTAATTTTTTTTTTTTTTTTTTTTTTTTTTTAAATAGACAAACTACCTTCATATGCATGTGACAGTCACATTCTAAGCCACACCTATGTTCAACTAGCAAAGTCTGTTATAGGGAGATACTACTAACTGGGTGGGGTAAAATTTGTAGCAATTAAAATTTTTAGTTTTTGTTTATTGTTTTCATGTTTAAGTATTCTTGAAGCTATATACATAAAACAGTTGAAACCTAACCTGAACAAAATAAACTACAAAATCTCCACAAATATTCTTAAATGCCTATAATTGATAACAGAAGCCATTGGTTTATACCAACGGCTTCCCATACTTAATACTTCTTGTTTTCACTCTCACATGGTCATGTGTGACATCACAAGCTGCAACGCAATTTTCACTTCCACATCTCATATACATGAGTTTGTCATTGGTTTGAAATTTTTCATGCAACAAAAACAGACTATCATTATTGTTTTGTCCGTGTATTGATTGATATATTGAAATGTAATTGTCATCTTTAATAATGGCTTATGTAAGCTGAAAGCTTAGATAGGATTTAAACATGTATCAATATGGTGATTTTCATTTCGTCTTTCAATGATAATGTTATTAAGCTTATCCAACAATATGAAAGGAACTTACTTAAAATAAATTGACAAAGCTTGTCTATATTATTTAATGAAACATGCATCAATGAAAAATTTGCTAAAACACACAATTTAATATATATATATATATTTATTTATATATATATATATATATATATATATAAAGTGGACATTAAAGTCAACACCCAGGGGCCACAGTCTGTTTCATACTAAATGCAATTGTCAGGCCCTATTTTTATATTTGGGTTTTACCAATACTGTCACAAATGATTTGAAATATATATTTTCCAATTGCTATTGTGAGACTATCTCCTTTTACAGTTGATCTTTTCACTTACCAACTTCGGAAATACCTTTGAATAGCCTACCATTGTCATAGCACAGGAAGTGTCACTTGGTATCGTCAGTACAAGGGAGACTCTTGTCAGAGAGGAAAATGTTACAAGCATTATTGACAGAATCATTTTCCATGCGACATAGTAAAATATATACATGGTAGATACTTAAATATTCTTGGCCTGCCAAAGAAGTCTTCCCAAAAAACATCCTTGATTATTTGATCAGATTCTGAAAAGTGGGTCAGGCCCTAGAACTTTCAAAATCCCTCCTCTCTCTTTCTCTCACTCTTATATGTGTGTGCCTGTGCGAGGAAAGAATTCAGAATTGGGCAAAAGATATCAAATGACATATTCCTAGACTAGTATCTTTATTATGATTGGTAGTTCCAATATTTTACCTATTTTTGGCATGAATTATTATCATTATTAATATAAGCTGATTTATTAGGACGAGTATCATTATCTTGATTGTTTTAGTACTAACATTTTGCATATTTCTGGCATGAAGAATTATTATAAGCTGATTTATTAGGACGATTATCCTTATCTTGATTGTTTTAGTTGCACATTTTGCATATTTCTGGCATGAAGAATTATTATTATTATAAGCTGATTTATTAGGATGAGTATCCTTATCTTGATTGTTTTAGTCCCAACATTTTGCATATTTCTGGCATGAAGAATGATTATTATAAGCTAATTTATTAGGATGAGTATCCTTATCTTGGTTGTTATAATCACATTTTAACCATTGAATGGTGAAGTGTGTTGTAACACATTAGTGAAGTGAATAGATGCCCCAAAAAGCTTGACAGTGGTTGATATGCAAAGTTAAATCTGTCTACTAGCATAGAACTTAGAAAAAATATTTAATTGCGTTTCGTTATGAATGAAATATAATATGGAAAAAGAACTAATTAAAAAAGTGAATCAGCTAATTAGTTTGGGTTAAGGAGTTTTTAAGAAATGTGGAGATTATGGAGATAATTTAGTAATTCGATAACCCTGGATTTGATCCTACACTCCTCACTTCCCCCTAGATACACTTGCCAATTTTGGGGAAATTATTCCCTTGACCGAGATAATTTTTTTGATCTCTAACAACTGTTGAGGCTAGAAAAAAATGACAACACTATTTACATCATTTTGCAATTAGACTCTTGTTTGCTTTTGCACTAATGCCCTTGGGAAAGGCATGACTCCATCTCATCTTCTTCAGCTATAACTTAAATAGCAAGATAAACTACACACTTTAACTTTGAATGGCAACCAGTTGAAGAGAAGGAAAACTCTGAATTTCAAACTGTAGAGAAAGTAAGAACAAACCACTCCACTATCTTTCCTGAGAAATCATGGTAATTCACAGGCAATAAAGAAAAGGAATGCGTGGAGAGCCATGATTGCCTGCATCCTGAAGGGAGATAGCAAAGATGACTACTCTGAATTCAAAACCATGGAGAAGGCAAAGGGAAACCATTCCACTATCTTTCTCAAGAAGTCATGGCAATTTACAGATAATAAAGAAAAAGAAATCTGTGGAGAGCCATTATCACCTAAGATGAGACAAAAACTAGTCAAAAATTAACAATAATGACAATGCTTCATCTAAGGAATTGGTACTACAAGGTGTAAAGGCAACAAAAATAAAACAAAAGAAAAACTAATCAACAATTAATATCATAGAATTGGGCTATTATATGTATAATGTAAATGCATTGCTAATGATTTTACTATAGGAATGCATTGAAAATCAGGAAGAAAGGGATTGTCAGTGGTCAGGAAATAATGCTCTTTATTCTTTTAAAGATATTTATTAAAATCAGAAAACCCATCAAATTAATAACATATCACTCAACATGTTTGATTAGTTATTGCCTTCTGTCTAGTTTCATCCAAAATATCTGTCTGTGTGTCTTTTTATAAGATTTTTGGTTTCTGCTTTTAACAAAAGCAAAGTACATCATAAATAAAATCTGACTTCATTGGCTTTCAGCTCAGAACTCCTCATCCTAATGCATCCAGTGTCTCTTGTATGAAAAAAAAAAACAAAAAAACAACACCTTCCATAAAGCACCTTTCTTGCAAACTTCATTCATTACAGTAATTATATACTTTAGAATGACATTGGGTTAAAATCCACTCTCAGGAGAAAGTACCAAATTAAGCAAAAGTAAACAGTTCCCCAATCTGACGTAATAATGTCAAGTGACTACAAAACTTTCTATTAAGAGAACTCTTCCTCTGTTATTTTATTTATTTTTAAGAGTTTGTAATAATTCATCTACCAAAAATTGTTTGTCGAAACAGAAAAGTGTTTCCTTTCTTTTTTTATTAATTCTAATTGGTGGGGGGATCTAAGATAATTTTATGGCAGACAAGAGGGTTTTGGCAAAAGATATGAAAATCTAGTCATATATATACCAGGGTTAAAGTGTATGTAAAATATATATATATTTGTGGTTTTCAATGAAATTTAAACTAAACTCTCCTAATGCCATCTAATGATAAAGACAGAATTCATTTTTGGTCAACCAAATACAGTAGATTCCATTTATGCAGTATGCATTGGGATCACAGATGTGGATCTTGATAATGTGTCCCTTTAAATGCAGTTACCTAAAAAAAAAACACCAAATCCAGTAGAACTCCCCAAATCCAGTAGAACTCCCCAAATCCAAACATAGCATAACTTAGAGTTCCTCATATTTGAACTCATCTTCAAATCCGAACCTTTGTATTGACATAAATATGAAGCCTTTTCTTCCTCGAATTCGAACAGTACCCTCAATACTAAACATCTCAGATGTTCAGTTCAGAGGAATTGTACAATATATCCTTATTTTCGACTTACTCTACAGATTGTAATTATTTTTGAATAAGATATTTCATAAATTTTTAAACATTTCATAAAGTGTTTTAATTTTTCCCAAATCACAATATTTGTTTAGCACAAATTTTCTCATTACTATGGGTTGTCAATTATTTTTTTGTACATTTATGTATTCAATCTACATCTTAAATAAAAACGAATCAATGTTACAAACTACCTTTTGTATGCTAAACTCTAAAACTTAATAAAAATTTTAAGCTTGCCACAGCAGCCTTTTCTTCCCCGAATTCGAACAGTACCCTCAATACCGAACATCTCTTATATTTGGTTTAGAGGAGTTGTAATGTAATGCATATGTTTGATTCTGTTTTTATAAAACTATACCTAAGTGACTGTATCAGAGGTCGGATTTAAACAAAATTGACTGTATACTGTTCCTTGTAACCAATAACCTATATTACCAAAAACGACTGTATACTATTCCTCATAAAGGATGCCTTATTTTACTGAAAAGTAAAAACCTCTTTTTGTCATGGTGGTTCTCTCTTTAGTGTTAGCCATAAAACAATAAAATGTCTGTTGCCAACAAAGGGTTGTCAAATTTTGTTGCCAGATGCAAACTTTAGTGTGCAAACAACCTTCATGAAATATTTTCACTACTACCTTAAATGCTGTACTAGCAGGAGGCATTTAAGCTAGCTCCTGTGGAGGGGTCTTGATTGGACTTTCATCACAATAGGTAGGAAGGAGTAAATGCGATGAGCAACAATAAACTACAGAAAAACTCAAAATTGATCGCTGCATTGCATTAATACTTAAAACTTACCTTTTAAAAGTTCAACGATAATTTTTCTACCACCACTTAAAGACAATTTGATGTATGTAGGTCCTTACTTTCCATACAAACAATTATTTTTATTTCATGGGTTACTCTCGCTGGATTGCGCAATTAATTTTGATTATTCCCAAATTTATTTCCAAGTTATAAAAATTGTTATCACACAAAAGCATTTGTTGCAAAAAATTGCGTAAAAAAAATTGCCAAAAACAGTTGCAGTAATGAAAACTTAGGAATCAAAAATTTCAGAATTGCAGGTCCAGATCTGGCCTGGAATGTTTTTAATTTGCTAAGGGGGTCAGCCTGATTCCAAAATGGTTTGATATGTTGGAAGTAAAGTTGAAAAAATGTGATACAGTGACACACTGACATTCATATTATATAGATTTCAGATAAGGGATTATGTACTTGTACTTGTCAGTGACGAGCAAAGGTTTGGTGATGTTTGGTGTTGCCCAAGGTCAATTCCTTGATTATATGGCCCCTAAGAATCAAGTGTTGGGTGGGGGGCACCTAGTAATGAGAAATGTGAGAAGACATTTTAAATTTTGAAAAACAGATGAAACATGAAATAAACACTTTATTCAAATTAAATATAAACTAAATTTTTATTTCACTCTTTGATTGGATGCCCTACTAATATGGATATCTAAGGACATTGCTGTACCCTCTGCTCTCTCCTTTTGCACACTACTGTCTTAAGAATGGATTTTACAAAGCAAAATTAACCGACAGAGATTAATAATGATTTTGAGATGGCATTTCAAACTAAGGAATATAATAAAATAGAGTTTAATGTTCACTATTTACATTGTTTGGACTATCATCCTCATCTTTGTTGCCATATTTATCACAATGTTTCAGCCGTTGTATACTCCAGCCTTCTTCAGGTGGTTGGAATGTCAAACTGAACCCCTTATTTCGCTTACTGGAGTAGCCCGTTCTAGTTCCACATGCCATGTTTAATGGATGTTAGTTATCAGTTATTTCCTGTTAATTCCCCTCTCCAAGTTCTCCACTGCCTTAACCAGGTATTGAACTCACACTCTTTGGGTCCTGTCACTGGATCTAACTAACATCGAAACATTGTGATAGATATGGCAACAAAGATGGGGATGATAGTCCGAACAATGTAAATAGTCGACAGAGATTAATAATGATTCTGAGATGGCATTTCAAACTAAGGAATATAATAGTAGTTTAATGTTATTCAAAGTCTTGGGGAAATTTTGTATTTGCTTTCTTGATATCAAATAATTTTTTGTTTTCTTTTTGTATTAATAGGATTTGAGCTTCTTAATGAAAAAAAAAAAACACATCTTTTAATTATCTCCCACCTTTTTTGAATACTGCAAACAAACACACACACACACACACACACACACACACATTAACCACTACATTACTCTTATGCCCCGTGTAATCTCAGTTATATAATTTATTAATTGGATTCAAGCTTAACACAAGAGATAAAATGAAATAAAAAAAATAGATATAATCTAATGTGACACAAAAGACCATCGTTTTCTTAAAATGTCCAATTTAAGTTTTTATCTCTCTGCTTTTGGTATCTCATCCAGTTTCTGTATTTATTTTTAATTCAGTGACTGACGTGTTGATTTCAAGGACATAAAACTTATGAGGTGGGTCAGAAAAAAAACAGGACTGAAGTCACAAAAAAATTTCTGTCAAATCTAAACTACAAACTACAAGTTTTCCCCCTCAAAATTCTTCCCCACTTTGAATCTAATGTGCTTTCCCATCTTTCTCCACCATTCCTCAAGTCACTCTTGGAAAAATTCTCTCGGTTTCATCATCATGGCCATCTTGATGGCTTCTATGTCCAGAAAACTGGTCACCTTGATGACCCTAACCCTTCCTGAAGCAACCTCCCATAGTTACCCATCCTGGCTCTCTGTGATTTTTTTTTCTTTTCCCCAAGCTCAAGGGAGGTCATCAAAGGGGTCTGTTTTCTGGACATGGGAGCCATCATGAGAGCTGTTATGATGGAGCAGTGAAGAACTCTGGGAGAATCCTTTTAGGAGTGCATGGAGGCATAGCAAAGAATGATGGGAAAATGCATTAGATTTGAAGGGTTAATTTTGAAGAGAAACATTTGTGGTTTGGAGTTGACAAACTTTGTAACTTCAGTCTGGTTTCTTTTCGGACAGATTTTGTATTTTAAACAATGGCTTAATTATTTTAAAATAGGTACATAATTTAATACAAATTTAATTATTTTAAAATAGGTACATAATTTAATACAACGGGGTTGACAATAACTGACCATTTATTAAGTAATGTGATTGGTCCTATAACAATGATATGTCCTCTGTACTAAGTAAGGCGCACTTAGATTTTCATCTTAAGTTTTTAAAGTCAATCTATATTAAGACTTGCCAGTCATCCCTCTAAACTCTGGCATTTAGGCTTAAGTATAATTAGCCTTTGATATTTATATATTTACCAGTGTACCCATACCACCAAAAATGATGGCGATTGTTAGAAAGTTTTAACAGTGAGATGCAATAAAACAAAAGTCTTGAAATGATGTATTGGGATTCATTAAAGCCGAGATGAAGAATTTACAACTAAAATAGAGTCCAATGAACAGTTTAATTAATCTGTTACCTTTATATTTTTTATACATTCAATGGTATCTATGACTCATTGATTGCTCCTGGCATTATATAAATTGCTTTTTGAATTCTATGGAATTTCTGTGGCTGCAGCTCATAACTATTAGTGCAAGTACAAAGGAATGGTGAAAAGTTCTCAGCCTCATCAAGAAAAATTTTTTTTTTAAATACTTAGTCATCTGGTTAGATTTAAAATAATTCTTTTTACAGGCTTTATTTTGGAAATGGAATAAGATCATTCTAAATTTCACTATTGCCCAGCAAAATGACTGGAAGAATGCGATCTAAAAACAACCATGGCAAAGAGAGGTAACAAAGAGCAAATGAAATAGCTTCAGTTTGTTCAACTTAGGAAACTTAACATTGCAGCCAAAGTAATCTAAAATGCAGCCAATAACAAAAGAGAAAAAAATGAAAAATACCTAACAACAATGGAAAAGAGATGTAAGAAACTAAAGGTTATACTAAACAGACTAATTGATGAATAAGATCTTACGACATTTGTACCAGAATTCCCTTTAGTTTTGAGCTGGTGGCCTAATTATCTCTCTGCATGGGCTAGCTTAAAAGTCTGTATAGAGTGCGGCTTTTAAGCTAATAATTAATAAAAACAAAAATAGATAAAAGTGTATCTCACACCATAATACTTCTTTGCACCAATATCTTTTTCAGCAATCCTTAGGCATGTGTATCAAAACACTGGCTATTCATAAAGTAACACAACCTCAACTTTTATCACATGTTTTGAATAACAACAAAAACAAAGTTGAAAGCTCAATTCTAAAATAAACTTGGGTCTATAAAGAGACTAATGGAAAAGAAAATATGGCGGTAGTATTTGGTAGTGCTTTCTTTTAGTGGTTTGATTAATCTCTCAAATTTCTGGGAGCTTTTAACTCTCATTCCAGCTGTGTTCAATGTTTTTCCAATTTTGCATATTTGCACACCATGTGCATTAGGGCAAGTTGACTTTTCACTTTCTTTAAAAAATCAACATTGCACTTGGTGTGATAGCTGAGGTTTGATGTGATAATTATTGTCACCAAAGATTAGATGTATAGTTTTTATGACTTTTTTGAACATTTAATTTCAAAGATCATCTGAAAGAAATGTACAGGAATATCTAATTTCTGCAGGAATATGTCATTTCTGCAGGTTTTTGCTTACAAATTGACTTGAAAATTTTGTTATTTTAAGAATAAATCCAAATAAAGTGGATATTTTATTTTGTATTAGATGCATTGACTGGAAAATATAAATCACCACAAGCAAACATGCAATTTTTATAAGTAAAAACTGTAAATATTGTAGAAGATTACTAAACAGGCTAATCGATGAATAAGATCTTACAACATTTGGACCAAAATTCCTTTTAGTTTTGAGCTGGAGGCCTAATTATCTCTCTGCATGGGCTAGCTTAAAAGTCTGCATAGAATGCGGCATTTAAACTAATAATTAATAAAAACAAAAATAGATAAAAGTGTATCTTACACCATAATACTTAGCACCAATTATAAGACAAATTGTTTATTGAAAATCGTACTAAAACTATTGCACTGTACAACATATTACATCATAATATAGCTAAATTGTTCAGTATAATTTCCCTTGGAATAAATGAAGGCCTTATTTGATGGCACAATGATTTAGTAATAATGTGTTTGTACATTGCTTCTTGTCCATATACAATTTGTGAAGCTCCAGTACTTAATTTAACTGCTTTTTCCACACCTTGCAAATATACAGGTAAATTTGGCAATTCCAATGTTGTTCCATTCATTAGAACATCTTGCAGTTCATTATTTGAAATACCTTGTACAAGCACAGGTTATTAAAAACCCATTTTGCAAGAGGTTAATCAAATTTGACCAATGTGTTGCTTCAAGATTGAATTTTATTTATTTTTTTTTTTTTTAATCTCTTTTTTGGGAGCTCACTAATTCTGAAACAAAAATAAATATTTTTATTTAAAATTTACCCAGACTTTGTTATATTTTTGTAATGTAATATGAATGTTAAATTTAAAATTATTCTTGTAAATTGACATAAGTAATTAAGTATAAATAAATGTTTACTTATCTAACAGACAAATTTTTTTATAGCCTCTTCCCTCACCTCCAATTCATCTGACTTTAACATTGAGAAAAGAATATTTTCTGGAAGCAAGATGAAAGCATTGTGCTGCAAATTTTTTAATGCAACATTCTGTATTTCAGTCAACTGTTGATTTATTTTCTGAATCATGTTGAAGATATATAGTCATTGATTATTGAATTTATAATCCCTTTTAATTTCAGACCAACTAACCGTATATATTTCAATTATAAATTGTTTAAGGCTCTGCTAATCACCAGAATGAAATACCAATGCTATAAACCATAAACTTAATCTTTAAACTCATTTTCTCAAAAAATGATAACTATTTGGGAAAAAATATTTTTTGGCATTATTTATCGTGTCAAAGTCCAACTTTCAAATTGAGTGCAACACCAAAGTTCTGAAATTGACCTGCCCTAATGTGCATGTCTCTTATTTCACCTTTTGTATATGTCATTACTTTTGGTGCACCACCCCATAATAGCTGCTACTTTTGTAGCATGTCTCATGCGCAACCATCCCATAATAATCACTACATTTAGAGTATATCTCGTACTCCACCATCCCATAATAGCTACTACTTTTGGTGTACATAAGATACGCCGCCATCCCATAATAGCTGCTACTTTTGGTGTACATAACATACTCCGCCATCCCATAATAGCTGCTACTTTTGGTGTACATCACATACTCCGCCATCCCATAATAGCTGCTACTTTTGGTGTACATCACATACTCCGCCATCCCATAATAGCTGCTACTTTTGGTGTACATCACATACTCCGCCATCCCATAATAACCAAAAATTTTAGTGATTATCAGATACTCCTATGTTTCTTTTAGTATGTGAAATCTGTCCCAAATACTTGTTAGATTTGCAAATAAAGCAAATTAAAATGAAAAGAGAATAGTTTATTAATTGGGACACTATGATTGGGATGATGACATAGAAGAGGAAATTGTGATTTTTATCTCAATCTCAAGAGTTTCTGTTTTATAGCTGGAGGATGGGGTCTTTGAAATCACATCTTCTAAGTGGCATCCACTTGACCGAAGGGAGAACAGAAGAGAAAATGAGTGGATGAGGGCTTTAAGGATCAAGTAATAGAAACTGGACAGTTCTGATTTTTGGTTACTAGTGTTTATGAAGTCACAGCTGGGATTGAGGAAATTAGTTCTGGTCTACCCTTGGTGAAGATCAGTGTCTGTTGGGTAGTTTTAGTGCCTCTTGCTCATGTTGCCAGTCACACATTGCAATGTGTAGATGGACAGAGAGAGTTGGTAGGAGGGGGAAAAACTGAGCTGTTAGAATGACATGGTAGAAATCATCCCCAATATTACCAACCTAACCACCCAGACTGAGCTAGTGATAGCTCTGAATATATCAACTATTTTACATTATTTATGATGTGCGGTTAGTGTAATGGATGGTTGCTTGGAAATGAGAAATCCTCCAAGATATGGGTTAAATAGTAAGGTAGGCTGGGTTCTTCAGCCTTGGTTGGCAACCACTCTTCGAGAAGGATAACTCACAGTGACTCTATGATCCTGACTGCATACCACTAAAAATCACTTCTTTTATGTGCTCTATACCTTAAGGATGTGGGCAGTCATGGATCTTCACAAGTTCCTGTACTCTGCAGCTCTTAACAGTATCTGTTTTTTTACTATCCTACATGATCTGATATCCATTTACACAAGCTCTTTCTCTTGTCCCTTCAATGTCTTGTAAGTGTCAAATTCTCAAAGCCATCTTTTCTCATTACATATCCCAGAAATTTCTGATCCTAAGCAAAAGTTTCCTTTTAGTTTCCATTGGGAAAAGGATGAATTCATCTTTTCTCCCCCCCCCACTACCAGCTATGGGTAAATAGTGAGACAGACGGAGCTCTATAGCCTTGGGTGGCAACCAGTCTAGGAGAAAGACAACTTGGGCAGCAACTGGTCTAGCAAGACAACTTTGAGTTCAAAACCTCTAATTATGGGTAAATAGTAGGGCAGACATGTTTTAAGTACATCTTTGGTGTTACAAGGAGTTTTGTTGGACTCTTGCTCAACTGCACCCAACACATAATAATCAACAGGTTTGCAGTCTGGGGAGTTAGGTGGCCAGATGGAAGGGGTCACGTGGTCGCAGAATTTGTTTGATAGCCATGACTGTGTGACAGGTGCAGAGTCCTGTTGCCAAAGATAGGGTTTTCCAGCAGCCACCCTATTGACCAATGGTAGCACTACCTCCTCAAGACACTTGATGTAGACCTCCATGTTGAATCTGAGGCCCTGTGAAAAGATGAATGTAGGCATAATATTGCCATCACTAGTGATACTCCAAACATCATGATGTTGACTGGATATATCATTCAACTCTTTCTGAATCATCTGCACTGTCCTCAGATTGACACCCAAACACTATGAAATGTTCGAATTGGAGGCTCTAGCATGAATGGCAAGCAGTACAGTGTGCCATTTCCAAATTTTGGGCAGAGTGAATTGCGTCATGGTGCTCTTTTTCTCACAGACGGTTCCCAACTGACCCTACTGTACTGTGCAGTTGACAAAATCAAACTCAAATGACACACATACACAGAATTAAAAATATAAAATGGCGGAAATTTACCCATCGCACCCTCTGTGTGTGTGTTTCTTTTTCTCTCTCTCTCTCCTTTTTATATATATAAAAGGAAAATTAATGACAAAGTGGAAAATTAAATGGTAGGGTAAACTGGGATCTTCACTCTTGATTGGTCTTGATTGATTTATATTATTTGGAACTGGCTTTGAGTTCTCAATTCTCATGGTTGCATTTGCTTTCATCTTTTGTTTCCTTGTGAGTTTGTAGTGAGCCTTTCCGTATTTTTTGGTGCACATTGATGCAAATGAGACACAATGCCAGGGAGTCATTGTCCGATTGGTGTAAAGCTTGTTGAAGGATGTGTTGTAAGCTTTCATTTGGAATCATTAATTTTAAGAAATGTTTGAATAGCAGCAGTAGACAGAATGATTTTCCATTTAAAGTTTTCTTTAATTCTGTTTTTGGTTTTAGGGAATTGCGGTTTTTTTTTGTCTTGTTTTCAGTACTAATTTTTATTTTTGCTTTCTTACAATACTTAGTGAGAAAGTGTAACAATATATAAATGTTACTAAAACAAGAAAATGAAAAAAATTTTTGAAGACCAAACTTGATTGGAAAGCAAGAATCAAGAAGAGAGTTCTACAAATGAGAAGTACGAGAAAAGAAACCGTTAGCATAGAACTTATGGTTACATCTAGCGGCCATTTCAACTGTAAAATGATGAGACCTTGCCGCCAATCTAGTACTGCACTTAAATTTAGATTTAGAGTTTAGGTACCAAAGTTCATGAGAACAATTACCATGAAAGTATTTATAGAAAAGGCAGAGGGAAGCTAAGATACGGAGGTGGGAAAGTGACTGGAGTCAAGATGATGATATTGTTATTATAAATTAGAATGTATCAAAAATATTTTCATTTTTTACAGCCCTTTACTCCAAAGCTTATTTCATATATACATCTAAAAACTGGCTATAATACCTCATTATTATTATTATTATTATAAATTAGGGTGTATCAAAAGTGTTTTTTTTTTTTTTTTTATGAACCTTTACCTCAAAGCATCTACAGACCGGGATTCCACTATATTATTATCATTTGTGGAAAAGGATAAAGCGACAACCAACCTTGACTATAAAAAAAAGGTAGTATGCATATTGCTTGTAACATTTATCTGGTGACATATTGACAGAAGTTAGATGATGAACATGAATGGCAAGTTGTGGGCCAGTGTACGTGTTGAGAGATGTGTCTCCTGAAATGCCCACAACAAACATGGCAGATTCTGGATGTGGGTCCATGTAAAGAAATGAAAGGACAAGAACCAATATATATGTATAAACAAATGATAATATATTAACAACAAAAGATTTACAAGTGACAAAGACAATAATGTGTGACAAATGAATGTGGAAACTTTTTGGTCTGACGTATGTGAAATGAGTGAATGTGTGTATGTATGTTTTTGTGTATGTATTGTCCATGTGTTTCCCAAAAGGAAGCATGTTATAATCGCATTCTTCCGTGAGAAATTTACATGTTGATGTGAAAAGTAAGAAGAAAGTGATAAAAAATTATTGCAAAGTATTTATAGTGCTGGGAAGCATCCCCCTTGGAGCAGTTTCGAAAATTAAGAAGAGGCAACCAGACAGCAAGACCATTTTGTATGGTTAAGCCAGTTGCATATGTAGAGGAACCAATTTTTCATTTCAAATTTTCCTTAAAAATCCGTTTTTAAGATAGAATCCCATTTTTTTGCTTCATTATAATACTTAGTGAGAAATTGTAACAGTATATAAATGTTATTAAAACAAGAAAATAAAATAAAAATGGAAAATTTTTACTAGCTGTAATATCCACTCATTGGATAGGTTGTTCCTTATACTTCAGCCCTTAATCTAACTTGATGAGTTTCTGGGACAACTCTTGCAAAGAATACTATAATCCTAAATAAGTATTAAGTAAAAGTTGCAAAACCTACAGAAAAGTAGCACCACAAAGACATTTAGGGACAAAAAGCTACATTATTGTTTAGTCACTTTATTGAAATTGTTAAATAACATTTTTGAAAAAAGTCTAATTCATAAAATTTGGTTTTCTGAAATCGACTGATCTGACATCTATCACCATGGGTGATAGGAAAAAGAAAGGATAAAACAAAGACAAAATTGTCCCCCCAACCTTTTTTTTTTTTTTTTTTTTTTTATTAAATCGAGCCAACTTTGTAAAACTGTAGGGAGACAGTAGGTAAGGAAGGGGATGTATTGAAACATTGACTTTATCCTTTGATTTCTGTCAGATGAGTGAGTTAGGAAAGGCAAACATAATAACAAATTAAATGGCAGTTGGCAAATCTAATTGTTAAAAAAAATTCCATTTGAAAATCAGGATTTTCGTTTCAAGTAGGCCATTCCCTTTTTCTGTCCGTTTTTCTGTTTTCATGGAAAGTAAGCTCCCTCTATATCAGTGGTAATCTTACTTATTATAAAATGCAGATTGTCTGTGTGTGTGTGTGTGTGTCTGTACGTTTATATATTGGATCAGATTTCCTACATTTTTCAACTGATTTCAACAAAACTTCACTTTTTTTTTGGCAGGTAGTGTTTCTTATTGTCTTGCACACTTTTTTCTTTATTTTTACATTCAGAATGCTTTAAAAATTCCATTTACATGACAATTGTTTATAATAAAATTCTATTCAATCGGTAGACTCATAACGATTGAAAACAATGTTTTTGTTTGAGTTTGGGTTTGACCAATTCGTAAAAAAAAAAACAAAAAAAAAACTAATTAAGACATGCGTGTCCATCAACCTTAAACAATAATCTTTGTCAATTTTATTTTTCAGTCTTTATGATGGTCGATACTTGATCTATCTCTTACTGTTACATCCCCGGGCAATGCCGGGCTCTACTGCTAGTATTTAATATTTGTGCCAGGAATCAAGGTTTCATTTTTAAGACCTAACATCTTTAACACTGCATTTTGCATTGAATGATATAAAATCAGCCAAGATCAACCAAGGTTGAAGAGCCCAGTCTATCCTACTATTTACCCATAGAGGTTTTGACTGATCTTAATATCAGTCACAAGTAGAAATTTATCTACCAAAATATATAATCTCATTAGATTAGACACAATTTGAAAAATGTCCGTCCTTGCTTACCTTTCAAACTAACACCAAGGTTATTTTCTAAATCATTACTACTGTCAGGTTTAAACATGCCAACAAAACAAAGTTGTCACTAGGGCTTATAAAAATATATAACATTTTAGTAAGTGGTGACAATAATCCAAAGAAAATTGTTAGACACCAGGAGTAATAAACTTTTGATTATGTCTTCACACATTATATAAGAATATTTGCTTGCCTCCCCATGAGAGCAAAATGTGACACAAGGTTGTTATCTTTGGGGGAGACCTCACACATTTGCATGTGAACTGTATTCAGAAATTGCTTCATTCTAATGGCTTCTGCAGACATCAGGGAGTACCCATGACCCTACTCTTTTAGGGCAAATCTTCAGAAACAAGATTTCTCTACCTCTTATTAAAGGCACTCCTAATGTTGAGACTAAATATTAATGGTCTAATCATGACTGATTTGTTTTTACGGCTTATCAACCCTTTTTATCACAAGTGAATACTGAATTGACAGATTTTTGTTTTTATTGTGATAACAATGATCTTTCAAAATTGGTTGACTCATTTTTTTTACAGTTTATCAACCCATTGAAGGTTACTTAAAGCCAGAAATATCTTTAGAATCTAAGAATTTTTTTTTTTTTGCAATAATAATGGTTTAGTGATACAAGTCTTACTAATTAACCTATAGCTGAGGGGAGAAGTGGATTTGTACCTTTCTCAAGGGTATTTGTATGTAAGTTAAGATAATGAACCCAACTGAAATTTGAACTCTCTCTCTGATTAACAATTCCAAGCCATTATCCATTACACCACTTGCATATCCCTGCTTACAGCACCTAGTATGCCCAAATAGTCACTCATCTGGGCACTGACCAGGCTTGTTCTTGCTTAACTTCAGAGATCATACAAGAACTGGTATTTTTACGTGATATGGCCATAAGCCGGTACATAATGCGGAAAGAGGGCTTAGAAAATTCAACACACATGGGGAAATATCGACAGCAAGAGGAAAAGACAAAAAAATGTATAACCTACCTAACAAGCTTGTGTAAAAGTAGAACAATATTAGGAAAGGGAACAAAAAGACAAAATTTACTAAGAACTACAAGGCAGGAAATTGTGGAGAGCCATGATCGCCAATGTCCTGAAGGGACACAGCACATATAAGAGACTGCAGAAAACTCAGTCCATGAAGGATTTATGTTTGTTTATAGGCAACTTGGATTGAGGAATCGGTGAGCTGAGTTCGAATTCCAATCGAATTCATTACATTCACTTACGTGCTAATACCCTTGGGAAAGGTATGAATCCTCATCTTCTCCTCCCAGCTATGGGTAAATAGCAGGACAGACCGGGTTCTATATCCTTGGATGGCAACTGGTCTACTGCAGAAAGAAATGGTAACCTACTGCGTGAAAAAAATCTGCCTCGTCAGTCATGTATTGAAAAATATATGATCGCTTAAGTGTGTATCACGCTTGGCACATAAACTGACTGACTGACGACATATCCAGAAACTTTGAAACAGTTCTAGAGAAATTTAGAACAGTGTTTCTCAACCGGTGCACCTGGGTGTGTACTAATGCACTCTAAAAATGTAGCCATGTGCAGTCCAAGTCAACAGAAGAGTAATTTATTAATTATTTTTATCTTTAAAAAAATTATTTTTAAAAAGCTAGATTTTAGATGTCTCTTTTTGATTCATGATTGGCTTAACAGAAGAATTCCAGCAGCAGATTATTGTTAATTTCTGTAGTAGACTGGTTGCCAGCCAAGGCTATAGGACCCAGTCTCTCCTGATATTTAACTCACTGCTAGAGGTACAAGAAATGGATTCATGCCTTTCTCAATGATATTTGCATGTAAGGGAATGTTACAACCGACTGGAATTTAAACTCACTTCTCTGATTTCTCATTTTGAGCTGTTATCCATAACATACATATCTGTATGTTCACACACACACACACACGTGTGTGTGTGTGTGTGAACATACAGATAAAAACAATAACATTAATATTTGTATAAAATCAGATACACACACACACACACATATATATATATATATATATATATATATATATATATATATTATTCCATTTTATGTTTTAGGTTTACATGTTGATCAGAACTACATTCTCTTCCGAGTCAGATTCTTCTTTCCTTCCTCAGGTGCCATATCAACATGTCAGAATTATCAAGTCCCTCTTTTGAATCTGGGCCATTTTAGATTTATATTCAAAACTCAAAGACCAACCCATCACTGTCAGAATGACTCCACTCACGAAATGAGAGTATGTTTATCACATATAAAGACTAACATTCTGAAAATTGCCAAACCACAGGTTTCACCCAAGCATACTTAAATATACAATTATTATTTAGTCGAGTTAGCTCAGACATTCTTGAGTGTATCATACCAACGGTCATGGTCCTGCATCAAGGTCAAAGGGTCATTAGGGTGGCATTCTGTGTTATAACATAGCTGGTCAATGTCAGAGATTGTTGGGTGACCATACCATCTTGTTCCATGTCTAGGTGTCCAGAACAGTAAATCACTTGCAAGTTCTTGTTTTGCTTGCCAGTCAGTCTACTGCAAGTTGCATTCTGCATTTACGTAAGCTTGTAAAAATATCAGGGATGGGCCGACAGAGCTGTGATTTAGTTGTTTGTTCTCTCCAGGAGATGTTAAGTATAGCACTCAGCATCTGAGTGTAGATTCCATCAAACTTAGACTCTAGGCTTTCAGTTAATGTCCAAGCAGTGGCACCATATACAAAGTAATGTCTTAAAAATAAATGTTTATTTCAGGAGACTTCTTTATTTTGAACTTTCATGACTAATTATTTCTTATTAAAATTTAAAGTTTGCCCCAGAGTTTTAGTTATTCTACAAGTGTGCCCTGATGTTAAAAAAAATGTTGAGAAACTGCTCTAGAATATAAACCTTGTCTATCAACCAAATGCCATCTAGTGTTGATATGAAGTTCAACACTGGGCAGGCTGATTCACAATGTACCAGTTAGATGTAACTCCTTATCATTATGCTCAAGAATTACCCGTATTGAATTACAAGTGGTTGGAATTGATAAAAGTTTTGAATATCCCATGGCGCCTCGGAGTTAACCCCAGCTTCCAGAGGTCATGGCAGTGCACATTTTGGGAATCACTGCTGTCTAGGTTTCTTTATATTTTAATTTAATGAGGTGTAAGGGACAACGTCACAAGTTTTTGTAAGGGATGAGTCTAATGATTAAAGATGCCATGAAAGAAAGATCCTGGGAAAAGATTATGGCATTCGTGTGTTGCTCATTGTTCAAAGAAAATTAAAAACAAATGGCTTGTGACCTGCTTGTTGTTTGAATGATTGATTTGACTGATTAATTTGTTTTTAATCGTTTATCAAACTTTGGCAGATTATTCAAACCCAGAAAATATTTTTAGCCTTCAGGGTTGATGTGCCATAAAACTTAACAGACCAACCAGAAAATATTTTTAAATTGTAAGAATTTTTTTTTTACAATGGTGTTCACCCTGTACAAGTCTCAAGAGCCTCTCAAGGTAGAGGGTTACAGAGTAAGTCACAAATTCTGATATGTTGTTTGACTTTGGTAATTGTACAAGAATTTCTAGGACATGATGACTTTTTTTTTATGGTTTTTCAATCTTTTGCAGATTATTTAAAGCCAGAAAATATTTTTACATTGTAAGATTTCTTTTTTTTTTTTTTTTTAAGATAATAATGATTTAGTGATAGAAGTCTTACTAATTAACCCATAACTGGGGGGAGAAGTGGATGCATAGCCTTTCCTGAGGGTATTTGCAGGTAAGTGAATATAACAAACCCAACTGGAATTGGAACTCAGCTCTCCAAATTTTCTTATATATCCTCATAATATTCATCCCTTACTTATTCCTTCTACACACTTACAACAACCACCGTTTTGGTAGACATCTACCTTGAGTGGTTCTTGAGTCTTGTAATGAGTCAACATTTTAGTAAAAGAAAATATCATTTCCACTTGCATGCACACAAGATGAAACAATGATGCTGTGTATTTGTCACATACATTTGTATATATATATATATATATATATATATATATATATATATATATATATATATATATATATAGAGAGAGAGAGAGAGAGAGTTTTAAGGTATGCTATATTTATGGATTAAAGTGCTCAATACCAAGGATAGAGCGTATGTGAATATAAAGATGGGCATTGAGGTCGACACTATGTGGTAATAGTCTGCTACATGCTTAAATGCAATCTTCAGGCTATGTTCCTGAGGATTGTGTTCAGGCATGAAACAGACTGTTGCTAATGGGTGTTGACGTCAATGTCCACTTTTATATGCAGTAAAAGTAACGCCATTTTTTATTTATTAAATTTTATTGAACAAAATTAAATTATACTATTTTAAGAAAATTTTAAAGTATTCTCACATCATAAAGCATGACATGTTATGATTAAAAAAAAAAGTATTTTACATGTTCAAAATGCTCCCCCTCATGTTCAATGATGAACTCTATCAGCAACACTTCTACAAACCATTTAACCCATTTCTACATTAATTTTAGGAAATTTATCAGAAATTGCTTGCTTTAATTCAGGAGTTGTTTTTCGGAAATTAAATTTTCACCTTCTTAATTATATATATATATATATATATATATATATATATATATATATATATATATATATATATATATATATATATATAATATGTCAATGTATGTATGTGTGTATATATATATATATATATATATATATATATATATATTTAAAACTTCTCTCTGTTAAATTTTAGTCCCCACCTTCACCTTTAGGCCTTCCTGTTCTTCTTTCTTCTGTTACACCCTCTCTCTAGAGCTTTCATACATTTCCCTCTCACACTTGTTTCTCACTCCCACACATACACTCCCACTAAAATTTTGTTTTTTATACCTGGAGTTATATTTTCTAATTTCTTTTTGAATTTGTAGGTCTGATGAATTGGATGTAATTACGATTCCCCATGTAATAAATTATAACCATGGAATATTAGTGTTTGAGCCTTTTATATTATATATATATATATATATATATATATATATATATATATATATATATATATAATTAAGGGTGAAAATTTCATAAAATTAAATAAGTGGGGCTTAACAGATGTAAAAAAAAAATAAAATTACCAAGCTTTTCCAAAAAAAAAAAGAAAATTTCTAAAATAATTTATTTTTGAAAAAGTCCTGAAAGTTTCATCAAAATCTGACAATTATTTGATATTTGCAAGAATTTCCAAATCAGTGTGTTTTTTACTGCAAAAAAGACACTTTCCTATAATAATCTTTGACCACCACACTGGTGCAAGAAAAAGAAGGTTTTTAACCAAAATTTTGAATGTGCTAAAAAGGATTATAAAAATTAATAAAATAATCTAAAAATACTTTGGTCCTTCCTCTTAATAATAACAAAGATTTTGATAATAAAACTTTTTTATCAGTTTTGGGGGCATTTTTTCATTGTGATATGCTTTTTTGTAGTGAATTAGTGGAGGTACCTATTTTTATATGAGATGCTAAAGTTCTCAGCTTCTCAAAGTCTGAACAAAGGACAAAATGTTAGATTTTTGAAGGCTCACACCTCATAAACATAAATTCAATTTTGAAGGGTTACTTCAAATATGAATTTATGTTTATGAGGTTTGAGCTACATTTTGGGGACATCAAGATTTAGTAGGTACAAAAATGTAGTTATCTAGGCAAGCCTTACAAAAACTAAGCAAAGTATTAAGAAAAATGTCATTAGAAACTAAGAAAAGTGTGCTGAACTGCTGTGTAATATTGAATCTTTTTAGATGCCAGATGAAGAGAATTCAAGTGAGAGATATGAACATTTGACCAACAAGAAAGTTTTAAGGGGATAAGGATTTTTTATGGTTCATCAACCCTTTGTCTGTTATTTAAAACTGAGACATATTTTTGATTGTAGGAGATTGCTTACAGTACGCGGTGTCCCTAAGCAGTCCCCCAATCTAACTACTGACTGGACTCGACGCTGCTTAACTTTGGAAGGAAATTAAGACCTACAAAGAAAACTTATGCAAACAATCAGTAAGAGTAAGCTGAAATTTTTGAGACACATAATAAAGAAAGAATGTTTAAAGAATTTAACACTTGCAGGACATTGATAGTAAGTGAAGCAGGAGGACATATCAAGTGGAGAGAGTAGGCATGGTCAAATGCAAAATAAGTAATAGAATTGTCCAACAAAGAGAATTGACAAAGTTTGCAATAACAAAGAAAAAGAGAAAAAAAACAAGGAAAAAGATAAGATAAAGCAAGCAAACAATATATGCAAGGGAAATTAACAATAATAAGGAAAAGCAACAGTAATACGGCAAAAAGGTTCACAAACTAAAAATTGGCATTGCAACGCAAAAGCAAGTTCAGACAAGCAAATATGTGTTTTGACTTCAAGACAAGACAGATCGGGACTGAGTCAGATGAAACTGAGAAACGGCCTATTTTATTGGCTAGGATAAAATCCTAGCATGCATTTGTGTGCTTCTGCCTATAAATTGGCCAGGGGGGAAAGTATTTTGCAGTCATTCCTATAATGATTGAAACAAACCTACTTAATAAGTATGAGTAAATGGATGGCATAACAAAGATAAAGATGACTAAGAGTAATAAATGAAAGGAATTTGTGGAGAGCCATCATCATTCATTCCCAGAAAGGACATTTTATATAAAAGAAGACTATTTTTTTTATTTGCTTGTCAACTTCAAGGTGACAACAGCCCCTTCTCATTCTAGAAATGATCCAAACTAATTTTAGTGTGTAAATTCTTACGTTGGGTAGCGGGTGCTGACTTAAAGGTTGGTGCCTCTCCCACCTCAACACAGATCACTCTGGCAACAGTGCTGAGTAACAAGAATTTATGTGCATAATTGTTAGCATCAAACATGTTTCTGATTTTTTATTGTGTATTCACTGTCACTTGATTACAATGATTCACCTTTTTTATTTTATCACCCACGGTTTTTAGAAAAAGTCATGTTAAAATATGTAATGATATCTAAAAATAGCACACAATAAGCAAAAGAATAAAGCACTTCTCATTATTCAAATTCATATTGTTGGCACTGACAATATGTAAAGAATTTACTTACATTTTGCAGTTGAATTATATTTTTACCTTTATTAAAATTAAAATGTGCTTATTTTCTTTAAAATAAACAAACTAAAATAAACCAATTTTTACAATTTAAAAAAAAACGATACTGTTATAAGAGTTGTCTCAGGAAAAATATTTTTCAATTAAATTATTTAAATATTTTTCAATAAAATTATTTAAATGCTCCTAATGCCATCTGATGCAAAAAAAAAAAAAAATTCTATCCACATTTTTGTTTTTGTTATCACAACATTTTGGCCATTATGCCCTCTGGTCTTCCCCAGGTGTTTATCAAACTGGGTAACCTACAGGCACTTCCAAACTGAACCCTTTATTTAATCTACAGAGATAAACTGTTTTCATTCCACTATTTACATCTAGGGATATCATGTAGTTTTTATTTTTATTTAGTACTGTTCAGTTATTGCTCACCCATTTCCTCTGAGTGCAAGTACATACTGCCCAATCCAGAGATTGAACTCACCAAATTGAAAAACTGATGCATTATCCCATAGTGAATTTGGAGCTTTACATTTAACCTGGCTGCTGATTAGGTTGCAACTACTGATGCTCATGTTTTGATTGCTGCTGCTGCAGTTGAAGAATTGCTGTCATTTGTCTTTCTTTATTTATTTACATTATTCCCATATTGTACTTATTTATATGCTAGGTTTACTAGGATAATAACAAGAAAGATGTGGACAATATTCCAAATATAAATAGTGTAAATAATGATAACTCCTCATCCCAGAAATTCAGACAGAAATCATTGCAAATAATGGTGAATATGGAATTGAATAAAGTGTTGTTGTACTTCAATTTTTGAAGATTATGTTTGATAAACAAAAACAGAAATTATTTCTGACTCGATCAAATAGAAGGATGATTCTCAGAGATATGTACAGTTAGCATGCCATATATAAGCAGTTCAGATTCAAAGAATTTGCAGATGTTATATCAGAATGGTATTAAGTAACACAAAAATGCTTCTCAACCTTTTTACTAGTGTGTGGCACCTCATGAGAGAGGAATTTGACAATATATTACATTGATAATGTCTCATGTCAAAAGGGAAAAGAATTTAAGGAGGAAACCAGCTGTTCCCTTAAGGTCAGACTTGAGGAATATGAAAAGTCAAATAAAAGAAAGGTAGGGAAATCTAGCATAGCAGACCTAATATGTAGAAAGAAGGCACATGTTGCCCTCTCCATAATAACTGATAAAAAAATATTGTAGAAAGAGAAAACTGAAATATTAGATTTTCTAGACATTTTTTTTTTTTTTAATCATTTCAATATGGTTCTTTCTACTATGACAAGTTTTTTTTTTTTAGGTCATCATTTTCTTAACATTTCTGAAATTTTGATGAAAGTCAAATTCTCCAATTGTTTGGAGTATACCATAACAAATTTTCATTATAGCTTCACAACCTGCCAAAGCTAGGAAGAGGTTGGGTATTTAATTTTCTCCCCCTCTTGCATTGCTGTATTTCAATTCTTTAGCCTGGGCTGCAAGACACTGAATCCAAGTTTCGACAAATTCTGGTTTGTCCATGCAACTTAAACATCCTGTCAGCAACACCATATTGTTTTATTGTGTTGTTCTATAATACGTGATCAGTAGTTCACTTCCTCTTGTCTGACTCTTAACTCTACACTTTATTTCTCTTTATATTTCTGACCGTTGTAACTAATTGTTCTAGTTCCACATGCCGTACCTTTTCTGGATATCTCAGTTTCAGTTAATTCCCTTTAGTAACTAAACTCTCCAAGTTTTTGTTCACCTCTGCTGTAGCTTCTGGTCACATGGATAAAAGCATGGTTGAAGTAATCTAGTGACTTGACCCAAAGAGTTGTGAGTTCAATATCTGGCCACAGCAGAGGTGAATAAAAACTTGGAGAGTTTAGTTACTCAAGGGAACTAAGTGAAAATTGAGATATCTAGATAAGGCATGGCATGTAGAACTAGAACAATCTACCCCCAATGGATCAGTATGAATTTCCAATGTATATGACCTAAAGAAGACAGGAGCATACAACAGCCAAAACGTTGTGAATATGACAATAAAGATGAAGACAATAGTCTGAACAATGTAAATAGTGTAAATGCTTTATTTCTCCTATAACCGACATATGCAAATAGATAAAATCCTCTTTGCCAATCCTGTTACAATTTATTTACATATCCATAGATTTTTTGGGTTTTTTTTTTGTTTTGTCCCACATTATTTTTTCTTTTATTTTTGTTTTGTCCTACATTATTTTTTCTTTTTTTTACATACCCTTAGTTTATGAGATTTTTTTTTTATATACTCAAAATTTTTTTTACACTCCCAGAGTGATTTTTTTTCCAAATGGGAAGAGTGGCTTTTCCCTTCTGGTCAAATTCAAAGTTGAAAATAAAAACAGTATTTTTATTTACATTAAAGGTACAAGTCTGATTACAATTGAAAAAGAGTCCTGGGTATGATAATAAACTACATCTGGCAGCAAAATCTCTGATTGGGAGATTGAAGCATTTGTGGAGCTTGGAACCACCTCTTAATTGCTGTTGTTCTCAAGTTTACCCTGACCTGAAATGGTAGCACCTGTTAGGGTCACAGCTATGAGAAAATAGTGAACATCCCAAACAAAAAAAATGTCTATTAAAGTATAAAAATACATATTTATAATAAAATTATCAGCATACATATTTATGGTAGAATGACTGACAATATATTTTATCTGTAGTTGAAGGCGTACAATTGCGTCAAAAATGTTTAGATTTCGGCATTAAATAACCCATAGCGGTTGATACACCAATAAACAAAACCAACCAACATGAAAGAACTCTTTCATGACATTAATCCGTATAATAACTTACAATTTCTCAAAATGTATTCCAAAATATAACTTCGACAAAACTATAATATAAAACATACATATCACTGCCTTCAGTAATTATGTCTACACAAACATGTATATGCACAAAAGCTGAGTATCATCTACCATGTATTCAATTGTGAAAGCAGAATAACATTTTTGTTACTTCAAAGCACCCAAGAAAATCTAATTTCAGCATTAAATGACCCATAAGTAATTGATATGCCGTTAAAGAAACAAAACAAAGAAACAATTGAAAAGATTTCCTTTATCTCTGAGGAAATACGTCATAATGAATTTTCATTCATGTGCCATGCCCTTTTAGGATATAGACGATCATGTCTCTCCACAACTTCCTGTCATTTGTTGCTCTAAGTATGTTTTGACTCTTTGCCATTCCTCTTTGTCCCTATTTTGTTATCCATTCACATAAACTCAGTAAGTAGATGATCATGGCTCTCCACATCTTCCTGTCTTTTGTTGCTCCAATAACTGTTGACTCTTTACTATTTATGTTTGTCACTTATTCATTCAACCAATCTCTTTAAGTTCACTGATTCAACTCTGTCCCTTTTGCTTTCTATATGTCCTATGTGTGTTGAATTCTCTAGGCCCTCTTTCCTCATTATGTGTCTTGGTAATTTCAGCTGTCTCTTCAGCTGATTGCAAGTAGCAATTTCCTTGTAGTTCCTATTCTCTGACAAACTTCCTTGTCACTCACATCATCCTTCAGTCTTGTGCTATAACCACTGGGCTATATTATGCAAAAGTATTTATTTATGGCTAATTTAGTTATCTTTAAATGCAAACAGGATGTCCAGAATAAAAGATAACACATTAGACATTTTCCTGCTTCTAGAGAATAATTCTTGCTTATGTGAGGTATTTCCTGACCCAGAACCCTTTTCAGACACAGCCATCCGCCAATTAAGTGCACTGAATTATATTATTAGAAAGGTTCTTATTACTCTCATACAATAAACCCTTTTTTTCTTTTCTCTTTTAATCTTTGTTCTCCCCCCTCCCACTCCCTTTCTGACATCTGTGCAGTGGAGACACAAATTGCAGGGTATTTCTCTTCATTTGTTAGAAATGTCTTAAAATAATCAGATTGCATTTCAGCATCAGTTGGCAGAGAAAATTTGAGACAAGATTATTGAAAATGCCACAATATGAAATTTTAAAGGTCTTCTGTTGAAAAAAAACACACACTTTACAATGTTTGTAAAAATTGCAGGGAATTAGAATTTAAATCTAAATCCAAAAGGAGGCCCATTAAACGTTTTATTTTTTATAAACAAAAAAGCAAGTGATTAAGATTTAACCAGTTTAATATGAGATTTGACATGCATGGGAAAAAATATATTCTGACCCTCTACCTTTCATACAATGTGGGAAGTGGTACCATTGGGTTAGAATATCAGGGACAACACCCACAACAGTGGGCGCAAATCACAGGACATGAGGAGGTTAACTATTTTTGCTTGAATTGCCAGGTGTTCTATGGATGATGAGTAAGATAAAAAAAAATCAATAACTGTATTTCTGTTAGTTGGTTATGATTGAAAATAATCAGATTGCATTTCAGCATCAGTCGGCAAAGAAAAATTGAGACAAGATTTTTCAAAATGCAACAATGAAAGTAGTCTGCTTTACTATGTTTCTGTTGTGGTATGACAAGTTGCAGGGCATCAAAATTTAAAAGACAAGAGAAAAATGTTTTGATTTCTAGTGGATGAAAAGTGGTGTTGACGTAATAGTAGAAAACCATTAATAGCCTTTTTACGTTATTTTGGAATATCCTTCCATCGTCTTCATTGATATTTTAATAAATCAAGAAAAGTTCAAGTGACTCATCTGATAAACTGACTCAAGAGTTTTGCGTTGAAATATTCAATAAATTATTTATCACTTGACCTTCTCTTTCTTTATTGAATATTGTAGTTCTAATTATTTATTTTCCTTGTAATGAATTGTTACCTCCTTTGATCAGCAATTGAGGAATAAAAATAGAAAAAGAGATATTATCTGGTTTAACATCTCCCCGCTCTTTTTTAATTTAGAAGTAAGAACTAATATAGGAAAATATTTTAAACTGCTATCGTTGCAAAGCATTTTCCCCAAAACTGACATTTAATTACATAGAATTTTCAACTTTTGGAAAAAAATACAGTAAAAAAATTTTAATCAAGTTATTGCTGCATAGTATTAACAATCTAGATAAAATATATATAAAGAACTAATAAAAGGAATTTCAAGATGGATGCATATAGTAATCACATCTACAAGAAAAACAACATCAACCCCTGCAAATGTCATAAAAAAAATACGTTGGTGAAACCACAAGAGATATATGAACACAAAGGGTGTCCGTTAGATGGTGACTGCAATACTACAATGAAAATGTCTGAGTGTGATCTATAAGGCTGAAGTATTAGAAGATTTGACAGAAAGGACAGAACTAAATTTAAAAAAAATAATAATAAAACCTATGTGGGATGTACAGAAGGTACATTCAAGAAAAGATGGTATAACCAAAATGAACAAAGGTCTTCTGTTTAAATTGAGAGTAAACATAGACATATTTACCAAGCCTAAGGGCTTTTGCCAGCCATGTGTGGGAGATTAAAAGAATGGTAATCAATCAAGAATGTAATGTGAGATTCTCCACCCAAGTTATTTTGAGGTGAATAAAATCTTGCAACTTTAATGTTAGTGTTTGTATAGGTCTCCAGTGAGCTCATTGTGTCAACAGGACATAAAAAAGCTGGGCATTGTGACATACCGGACAGAGACAAGTTGTTGAGCGAACGGTCTGAAGTGATGTCCATATGCAGAACCCCTTGCTCACACGTTAATAAACACGTTAGACTACTGTCTCTTCTGGCCATGAGCTCAATGACTTGAATTTTGAAACCAATGCCGAACGTTCCCGGATGAGGATGTTTACATCAAATTTTTTTTTCTTTCTTTTCACTTCCGGATCTACCTACTCTTGCTTCACCTCTTCCTACATGGTGATTTTCCTTTATGGTGATAGGGTTAAATAAATGGGAAGATATAATGCTACAAAATAATATTTACCAAAAACCACCTGATAAAACCAAAGGCTGAAACCCAACTCGTGTTAACATTGAATTTTTCAATCTTTTAACAATATTATTAGTTAAATCAATTTTACATTCAATTTTTATATATTTGTGTGACAAAAAAGGAAAAAATGTTTTCTTGTGCAGCGTTATGTTCTTTAACCCTTCATAGTTTGTTATTTTAGTTCACTTTCTTAAAATATCTGTCTGTTTCTTTTGTTAGTGGATGCACTTTGGTTCCAAATAAAGAGCCAGACACAAATTTTTATATTCTTATATATAATATCAAATTGTAAAAATTATTAGGATTATTCCAAAGTAAGAACTAATTAGGAAAATATTTTTAAACTGCTTGCAAAGTCCATATACAGAATTTTCAACAAAATACAGTAAAATTAAGCTCAATGATATGATACAGAGCAATTTATAATAATAATTAGGAAAAACCATAGTCAGTAATAAATTTCTTTTGATGAATATAAGGTATAACCACATATTCATCTCATCAGACTGACTACATTTTAATCCCATATATATATATATATATATATATATATATATATATATAACCGTGTATGTATGTGTGTGTGTGTGTCATTTATTATCACTTACCTGATTGATTCAACACTCCAACTGTCGAGTTTTGTAGATGAACATTTATGCAATCATTCAGTCCACTCATCAGGAGATTTCAGCAATTGACTGCTGATTTTCATTATTTTTATATTAAGTTAAAAAATGATTTATGTGTTTTTATTGGTTTTAGGTTGATATAATGCTGCAAAATTTTTTTTCTTCTTCATATTTTAAAATGTGTAAAATATATGGGTATATACATGTCAATGTATGATACAGGCAATTTATAATAATAATTAGGCATGTGTAGAATGTTGCAATTATTTCTCCTTTACATAATTTTTCTTGTCTACTTATATTCTCTCTCTCTATTCCTTTTCAATTTTTGATATTACTTAGTGGATACCCATATTTAAGTAGATGTCATGTTTATTTTTTTCCAATTTTCACAAGTCATAACTGCACCATTAGATCCAGGGAGAGCTCAATGTCAAGAGACAGAGCAAAATAATTATTAATTAAAGAATATCAAGCACATAAAATCACATAGGTAATTTTTTTTTCATGAGAGCTCTGAAAAAAGTAGCTCTCAATCTTCAAGACCTACAAAAAAAAAAAAGAAAACGTTTGTTTGTTGGTCTTGAAGAATGAGAGCTTTTTTTAAAGCTCTCATGAAATGAAAATTATTACCTATGGGATTTTAAGTATTTGACATTCTTTAATTAACAATAAATATATATGTATGCATGTACATATGTGTGTGTATGTATATATATATATATATATATATATATATATATATATATATATATATATATACCTTTAAAAATCAGGTGGTCAGTTGAGTCTGGGACTTGGTTTCAACTTAGGGTATTCTTGGGCAATTTTTTTTTTCTTTTATCAAATGACCACCTAATGTTTTTTTAGTCTTTAAAAAGAACTAATGAATGCTACATTATTATTTTAAAAAATCACACAACATTGGACGTAATGGGAAGAGAGGAGGAGGAGGATGTGAAGTATGAAGAAGAAAAAGAAGGGGAAAGAGAAGAAAAGAAAGTGTATTGTAAATGCATTAGTGGTGGGGGTTAAATTTAATTTTTTTACCCAGCCTCATATATACTTAAGAAAAATTTTCTGATATGTAAACAAGGACTTAAAACTTTAGATTTCTGGTTTAAAAGGTTTTTGGGATCTGGAAATGTCATAATTGTTAATTTTCCTGTTTGCAAACGTTGCAAATATGGTTGTGATTGTTGTATGGTTTTGATTTCAATTTTCCACCTTATCAACAGATACCTGTTGTTTTTTCTTTTAAATTCTACACATTGTTAGCTAGTTTATATATATATATATATATATATATATATATATATATATATATATATATATATATATATATATATAAAGAATTAATAGATTTATTTTTAATCACAGATATTTTTTAGTATTCAAAAAGTTATTTTTAGTGGATACTCATGTTTGAAATAGACACCCTGTTTTTTTTTTTTAATTTTTTACCAGTGTGTATTACATTGGCATGAACTAGAGAGATCTTAGTAAAGAAAATGTGCTCTCTGGCAGAGTTTGATTGATGTAATACAAGAATGTTGGTGATCATGACTCTCCACAATTTCCTGTCCTATGTACTTCTAATTAAATTCTGTCTTCTTATCTCTTCCTAAACCATGTTCTGTTGTCCTGCATCTTTTTGCATTCAATGTCCTCTGAGTATCAAATTTCCCAAACACTCTTTCCTCATTATGTGCCCGAGAAATTTCCCCCGTGTCTTTCTGATGTTAAGTATAAGTGTCCTTTTGGTTTCCATTTTCTCTAAAACTTTGTTATTGCTCACATGTTCAGTCCATGGTATCCTCAGCATCCTTCTGCAGAACCACATTCCTGTTGCTTCAAGTCTCTTCTTCATTTGTGAGTTGATTGTTGAGCATTCACTGCCATATAGGATGACTGATATTACGTAATAGTTCAATACTCCTTTCTTTGTTTCTAATGAAATTTTCCTGTTTCTTAATACTTTACATAGATTTTGGAAGGCATTTTTCACTATCCTAATAATTCTTCAGATTTCAGTGTTGCACTTTCTGTCCTCTGTTAAAACATTTCCCAGATATTTAAATTGTTGAACTTGCTTGATTTTGGAATATCCAATTTGTAATTTGCATTTTGGGCTGTCCCTTTTGCTAACAAGCATGCATTCTATCTTCTTGCAATTGATGTGTAGTCCTTTCTTCTTGCTTTCCTTCTGTAGGAGTTCTTGTGGTTTCCTTTCTATATCAACACCCTATCACCTGCATATTTTATGTTAAGAATGACCATAAATAATGAATCCTGGTATTGACTTCTAATTCTCTTAGTATCACCTCACTGTACAGGTTGAATGATTTCAATGAGAAGACACATCCTTGTCTTACATCCATGTCTATTTTTGTATATTTAGTGAATTAGTTTTCTACTGTATGGAGTTGGTTTGCTGCCAGTATGGTTTCTGGATATTTCTGATATCCTTCCCGAATATGTCAAGCTTACCTAGCAGTTCAAATAGTTCTTTGTGATGTACTTTATCAAACACTTTTCCATAATATATAAAACACAGGTATACATCCTTTGTATTGCTCTTTCTGATATCATTTTGAGCATAAATATCACATTCCTTGTTCCAGTGTCTTTGACGAACCCATACTGCTCTTGTCCTAATTTGGGTCTAATTCTGCTGCATGCTCTATTCAGCAGAATTCACATAAGTTTTGTTATACGGCTCATTAAGCTAAATGTCTGATAGAGTTCACATTTGTTTCACCTGGTTTCTTAGTGCTATGAAAATGGCTCTGCTTAGGTCTTCCAATATATAATTTAAGGCAGCCAACATTTCTATCTGGTCCCATTGCTGCTTTGTTCCAGCTCAGTTTAGCCGGTGCCAATTCCACTTCAGATTTTAAGAATTCAAGTCTTTTGATATTTCTGTGTATTGCCAGTTGTTCTCTTTCATTGTGGAAGAGTTCACCAATATATTCATTCCATCTCCAAAGTATTTTTTTCTCTAGTATTAGTGTCCCATCCTTGGATTTTATGCATCCTGTTGATAAGCGGGTCTTTCGTCCTGTTCGTTCTCTTGTTTTTTTATGAATATCTGCTTTATCTGTGATATTCCTTTTTTTTTATTTCTGCACATTGTTCATTGAGCTGTTTCTCTTTACCCAATCATTCACCATTGGACTGATTTTTCTTCAAATTCATTACGAGCTCCTAGTCCAAATTTCCCAACTATTTCCCAATCTCTCTTCTTGATCGTTGGTAGAGGGAAGAGCTGATCTATGAGATATCAAGAGTCACCTAGCTTGATCATTGGTAGAGGAAACAGCTGATTATGAGATCTACAAGAGTCACCTAGCTTGATCATTGGTAGAGGAAAGAGATGATCTATGAGATCTACAAGAGTCACCTAGCTTGATCATTGGTAGAGGAAAGAGCTGATTATGAGATCTACAAGAGTCACCTAGCTTGATCATTGGTAGAGGAAAGAGCTGATTATGAGATCTACAAGAGTCACCTAGCTTGATCGTTGGTAGAGGAAAGAGCTGATCTATGAGATCTACAAAAGTCACCTAGCTTGATCGTTGGTAGAGGGAAGAGCTGATCTATGAGATCTACAAGAGTCACCTAGCTTGATTGTTGGTAGAGGAAAGAGCTGATCTATGAGATCTACAAGAGTCACCTAGCTTGATCGTTGGTAGAGGAAAGAGCTGATTATGAGATCTACAAGAGTCACCTAGCTTGATCGTTGGTAGAGGAAAGAGCTGATTATGAGATCTACAAGAGTCACCTAGCTTGATCGTTGGTAGAGGAAAGAGCTGATTATGAGATCTACAAAAGTCACCTAGCTTGATCGTTGGTAGAGGAAAGAGCTGATTATGAGATCTACAAAAGTCACCTAGCTTGATCGTTGGTAGAGGGAAGAGCTGATCTATGAGATCTACAAGAGTCACCTAGCTTGATCATTGGTAGAGGGAAGAGCTGATCTGTGAGATCTACAAGAATCACCTACACTGGTGAAGTCCTGAAAAAACACCAGCATATAAATAGGCATCATGTTCTTATTTCTTGACATGGTGTTTGTCTTTCATTGTGTTACCATGTGAGCATGCAACAGGCCCTCTACTAGCATTCGATACACACGAACGATGTGGGAGTAATCATCAGATGGTCGGAGGCTATATATATATATATATATATATATATATATTTCCAAATGTAAAAAAATGATGAGTAAGATTTCAGTGTTCAAAACATTAATTTAAAACAGGGCTCAATACAAAAGTAGAGCAATAAATATTTATTTATTATGCAGTGTTACATTAGAACATGTACATACCCACTACAAAACTGTACATCTTGTTTCAACATTAAAAAAATACTTTTTAACATTTCATCAGGTGGGAAATCACAGAAATCTTTAAAAAAATTTTTAACGTTGGAATAAGATGTACAGTTTTGTAGTGGGTATGTACATGTTCTAATGTAACACTGCATATATATATATATAATATATATATATAATGTTTCTGGCTGGCATGCCTATTGTGCAATAGAGCAGGTTGATTTTGGAACCGTAGTATTGCACTCAAATTGAAAGCTGGGGTTTGACATGATAAATAATGACATAAAATATTTTTTGGAGGAAATAATTTTAAAAAATCAAGTTCAAGTTCAAAATTGTCTGATTAGAATTTAATTCCAGTGATCAATGAAAGTTTTATATCAGAGCCTTATAAAATTTGTAATTTACTGAAGCTTTACAAATTGTATATGGACAAGATGAAAGACACAAGCACATTATTATTAAATAATTATGCCATCGAATCAGACCTTCATTTACTTCAAAGGGAAATTATACTGAACAATTTAGCTATATTATGATGTAATATGTTGCATAGTGCAGTAGTTTTTGTGTGATTTTCAATAAACAATGCAAATTTAAATCATTTTGTTTTATAATTCATTCCCAGCAGTATTATGGTCTGAT
>CAHIKZ030000492.1:372500-385000 GCA_903632075.3 Acanthosepion pharaonis
ATGGACGATGAATGTTGCTCCTTGGCAGAATAGATACAGAAAGGATTCCCCAAGTCTTGGCATGAATGGCTGGAGATAATCTGCCAATTTTGACCTATGAAGGAAACATTATAATGCTTGAAAGGAGTAACTATAATGAAGAATAAAATATTTATACCCATAAAACTACAGGGAGAAGTACTCAAATCCCTTCACTTTGCACATCAGGGCATTAATGACATGCTGGCTAATGCCAGACAATGACTGTTTTGGCCAGGGCTAGATGCAAGTATTCACCAGACCTGAACACAATGCAAAACATGTAACATTATGTTTATCAATATCACATAAAGTCAAACTATTGGAAAAACTAGACAGGGGTGTTATTATAAAGCATCTGGTTGAGAAGTTTGGCATTGAAACAATCACCATGTATGACCCAAGGAAACAGAAGGAGAAATTGTTTAAGTTTTATGCTGGAAATGATGAACATAAATGAATGAAAAATAGAAAAACACTGCAAAGAGCAAAAAATTATGATCTTGATCATGTTATGATGGAGTGGATTTGTCAGTGTTGGAGTGAATATATACTGCTTACTGGAATGCTGATCATGAAACAGGTGAAAATCTATCATGACGAACTGAATATTCAGCAGGCTGGTTACATAAATTTAAGAAAAGGCATGGCATGAAATATTTAAAGATGTGAGGTTATATAGCATCTGCTGATATAAAACTACCTTCAGGATAGATGTATAAGTTGTGTTATGAAATGTAAAGGGATATCGTGTTTATGCTTGGGTTTTGTTCACAAGCTGCCCCATTTTATAGATGCTGTACAAAAGTTAAATAACCTGTATTCAAAAATCTGAAAACAAAACACTTCCATCCCAAGATTTTCAAATAAAGGACTCTCATCCTGTATTTGCTTTTAACAGAGGTTTATTATTTTTAGGGTCATTACTTGTTTACTCTTTTGAATCATGATGTGGTTGTAGTATTATTGTAAAAACTAATAAAAACATGTGATTAAATCTCACACCAAAAATTGTTAATTCACTTCCAGATTTCATCAATTAGTATTAGCAATTGGGTATGTGGCTTTAAGGGTTTTCCCAGAATGTGGATCTCCTCATGAGGATGTAAGAAACTCTATTCTATTTTTCTCTTGGGTGGGATACTTATAAATCTTTATGTCGGCCTGTCACCCCATTTGTATACATTCTAAATGTGGCCAAGTTGACCACCTGTTTATATGTTGAGGACAGCTACTCGCATCCTGTGTGAATCACAACTATGAACCTGATGTCTCTGAGGATTCTTCCAAGGTCAACCCACTGACACTATGACACTGAGTTTAATGTCTATTTTGGCATTATCTGGGGTGAGTTCAGTACATATTGGGGCCACCACGGATCAACTCCTCTTAGAGCAAAGGTTCATTATTGGCATTATATTCGATTCAGACCACAGATAATAAGCAAATTAAAACTCAGACCTATAAGGTGTTGGCATGCATATTCATTACAATTGTATATATAACAGAAGTAGATAGTTACATTATTTGTCCTCATCTTTATTACCATATTCATGACATTTTTACCATTGTATGATCTGGCCTTCTTCAGGTGATATATGTTGGAATTCCAATTGAAGAAGGCCGGAGTATACAATGCTCGAAATGTCATGAATATGGCAATAAAGATGAGGACAACAGTCTGAACGATGTAAATTGTGTAAATAGTTATAATACCTCATCTCAGAAATATAGACAGATATAGGAGTAGATATGTTTTGCCTATCGTCTGGTTCACACTCCTCCCTGGTCTTTTGAACAGGAGTAGAGGTTTATCCCTTGTTTCCAGTTTCTTTCTTCTGAAATTGATAAATCAGCTCAATTACAAAATGAAATAGACAAATCGTAAGTCTAAACTTGAAGATCTAGGGGTAGAAAGAAATGTAAAAATCACAAATCACAGGTCCAGTGTCAAAAATTCCAATGCACGTAAATGACCAGATATCCACTGCACAAGGCATTTGCAAGTTGACAGTGAGGTAGAAAAATAAACTCTCTCCCCATTCAAGAACACCAATCACTTTTATCGATGGAACAATTTTATCATTGGTTGACAGGTTGAAGAGGAGACACAATATTATCATATCCAAGATGCATTTATGGCAACACCTGCAGCTGACTTGTTTCTAAATTGGTTATTTTGTCTTCAGCATATCATACAGAACATGTGCCTTTTTTTCTCAGTAAGTGACTTTCTCTTTCACCACATTCTTCTAAAGTCTTAATTTTCTTTCACTCCCAGTAGCCCTTTGTGTCTAAGTGTTATTACTGCCTTGCTTTGGGTGAATTGATTAAAAAAAAAAAAAGAAAAAAAAAAGCTCAATCTTCAATAGCATTGATGCAAAAGTTTCCAGCAATTTACTTTGATAAAATCTTTAGCTTGACTGCTATTTACCAGACCCCCTAGTCCTAGAGGATATTCTGGTTGTGGTTCAAAGAATTCCCCAAAGGAAGGTGAAAGAAAGGTGACAGAGAGGTGAAGAGAAGGAAGGTGAGAGGGAGGTGAGAGAAAGGTAATTAATTGTTTAGTTGATTTTTTGATTTTTGCAGTATATCAACCTCTATGGCTTATTTAATGCTGAAATCTAAATAATTTAAACACAATTTTATGACTTCTACTAAATATATTTTGAATACCATTGTATGATTCTAACTAAATATATCTAGTTGAGGGCATTCAATTGCATTCAGGATATATCTTGAATGCAATTGTATGCCTTCAACTATAGATAAAATTTATTGTTAGTCATTTTACTTTAAAAATTTTTGTAATGCCAATGAATACTCGTTGTCACTTTTGTAATGCTCATTGTAGCTGACATTTTGTAATCATAGATACAATTATAGTACACCGTTGAACAATGCCTTCAAGTAATACTTGCACTAATGGTACTTGCTCGATAATACTCGCTCAATTAGTAACCTGTATAGTAATACAAATAGAGGAATAATACAGTGAAAAGAGTAGAGAATAGTTGTCCGTAATAGAGGATATACTAGAAATGCAGATCCGAATAGTATAGAGGAGGAATAGTAATCAATCCGTATGTTGCACTACTTTCTATTTATGTGTTTCCTCTATGGTCACAGAACATACCAAACACATAAGATCAGGCCAACACATTCATTGGCCCAACAGATTCAAATCATACAAGACATATACATAATAACCAACCTTTTGCATTTCAACCTCTCAGGTATTTTTAGCTGTTAATAGTTACAACTGTAATACTTTACAAAGCATTATCTCACCTCCAAGCAGCAAACTATCTACAAATTACATGAGTTTCATACATATCCCACTACTTTCAAAACTATCTTGAATGCACAATTTTAACTAGGGAGTTTCGCTGCTAAAAGAAAATGCTCTAATGATAAAAGGCCCCAAATTTGATAAACAAATTTTTTATCATCTAAATGTTAATGTTATTATTAAGAAGAAAGACCAAAGTATTTTTTTTATTATTTTTTACATTTTTTGAACCTTCCTATCATGTTCGAAATTTTAGTTAAAAATCTTTTTTTTAAACATCAAAATTGACATGAAATCGATGATGTCAACCATTTTTGACAACTTTGTAAACAAAAGTGAAATTATCTGTGTAAAAATCTTCTAAAATTCAATTACTTAATTCAATAATGGGATCGCCTGTGTTTGCTCACTGGCGATCTATGTTCAAACTCAAGTGTCGGCAGTGACACTTTATTCCTATATAACAACCACAATTCTATGATGGAAGGGAGTGGTGATGTTTCCTTTATGGTCACATGGTTTACTTAATTCAATAATGGGATTGCCTGTGTTTGCTCACTGGCGATCTATGTTCAAACTCAAGTGTCAGCAGTGACACTTTATTCCTATATAACAAAAATGTAGATCATTTCACTATAAATATGTATTGTTGGTTCTTTTTATATAAAAATTTATTGCTAGTATTTTTACTATAATGGAGGTATTGTGGGAGAGGGAGTTAGAGTGAGTGGGAGGGATGCACGGCATAAAATAGTTGAGGAGGGAAGAAAATAGAACAAGAAACAGAATAGTTCAAATTGCCCACTAGTAAATAATTTAACCTATTTTTTACTTTTTATATATGAGCCACCATGGAATTTTAGTTTTCTTGCGAATCTTTGATGATGAAATTTATTAAATAGCTGAAAAGACAAGTTATCTTTGTGCTTCACAGGTGAATTTCTGACACAAGCTCTTTTTTTCCAAAATAGGAACATCCTGTTTGGATTTGTCTGGTAGATGACAACTATGGCTCTGTTCTCTCAGTCGTTTAGAAGGAATGAAACTTTGGTTTATTTCTGTGACTGCTTCCTTATTAAGATTAAGGTCATCTTGGAAGTTTGGTGGGTGGGAATGGAGGTGGACATTCTCTAATTGGCATTTTTGAGAAAGATAAACACTCCAAAATAAGTTGATTTGAAAAAATGTATTAGAGTTATATTACAAAGTTTAGATAATTTCCGTTTTTAATCTTACGTTTTTTTAATTTAGACTCCTTAAAATGCAGTTTATAGACAAAATTCATCTTCTGTTCTTTTCTTAGTCACAAATAAAGACCAAGTTCCTTTTTATTGATATTTGTTAGTTGATATTTACAAGCAATTTAGCCGTTCTAGGTATGACAATAAACTACATCCATGTCCTGGGTAAGATGATAAACTACGTCCAACAGCAAGGCCTTTGATCAGGAGGTTTTGAGGAATATGGAACCACCTCTTAATTGCTGGTGTTTCCAGGTCTACCCTGACATGGGGTGGTAGCACCTGTTAGGGTCCCAATTATAGGCAAATAGTTAACCCCAAACTGGGGTTAACACACTATGAAAGTGTAAAGATAGCTCTTAATACCAGAAATAGCTTGTAAAAAAATTATTACTAGCAATACATTTTTGAAAAAAAAAATATTATCAGCAATAAAAATCTTCTTGGTGTTAAATAACCCATTGAGGTGTTGATATGCCATAAAACAAACCAAACCAACTTCTTCATCACTACCATAATGTTTGCTCCTCAGTGCCTCTTTCATTGAACCAAAGAGATTGAAGCCTGAAGCCAGCTGGAATAAATGCCCTCATTTGTAGGTGAAATAACTGCCATTAAAAGAGAAAGTGACTATGTTGAGAATTAGGGATGTGAACCTGTGATGTATAGCTGCATCTTGATGTACAATATGTTTGATTGTCTTCCTTATTTCTGGGTCTTCTTACTCTGGCAACAAATTCCTAGATGAAGCAGTCATTGTTCTGACTTGATATTTAGATGATCTTAATATTGATAGTCTATAGGAACTTCTGGGTAGACATGTTTCATTGAAAGAAAAGTGCAGATGGAAACAACAAGATTAAAATATTAAAACAAGTTTGATTTAAGGCCACAGACAAGGAATTTTTTAACTTGTTTAGGTACAAAATCTTTGAATTCAAATGTTTAGGATTGAGCATTTTCTACCTTTATCAAGATCAGTAGACAAAATCCTATATTTTTAACATTTTGTGTAAAGAGGAAAAAAAACCCTCTCCTAATATGTCTAATTGCTTTTTGGTAACTATCTATCCCAGCATTCTTAGTCACTATGTATCATAAATTTGTATTAAATACAAGGGAGACAACTTTAACAGGTATCATGTCATAATACACAAATGTGATAATGCTGATTTATTTATTTTAAATTAAATAAAAATAATGAGCACCTACAGTGTTTTGCTTTTGGTCTTTATAATGGCTAGAAATATAGTTGAAAATACATTCTAAACATCTGAGTAATATTTACACTCACTGAGTCAAGATTTGCGTAACATTTATGTAAACAAGAAAAGTTATTTAAGAAATTCAATTTTAAGAATTCTTGTTTCTTGCCTTTAATCAAACTTGTATTTACAAAAATAACCTTTTTATATTATCAAAGATTAATCAGTCCAGATCTGGAATATCATGAAAAGAAAAAAGAAAAATTATTAAATTTCGTAAACGTTAATAGGGGGTTCAGTATGCTATGTAAATTCCTTGTAAATTGATCCCACTATGGAAGCCAAAACAAAATATGCTCATACAACATGGTTTATTAAAATGTAAAATAAGAGACCTGAGTTTGAACTCCAGCTTACATGTAAATACCCTTGGGAAAGGTATGAATACATTTCTTCTCCCTCCAGATGTGGATTAAATAGTAGGGCTAGCATCTGGAAAAATCATTGTTATTCTTAAGTAAAAAATGTTAATGCGATATTCACTTGTGAAAAAAAAAAAGAATTTATTCTTAAAATCCATAATGTTTCGGTTGTGAATGTGACCATAAGCCATAAAAAAAGTCAATTAATTCTTAAAATATAAAATAGATTCATTTTTTTTTTTTATTTGTCTATATTTCTGAGATGAGGTATTATGTACACTATTTACATTATTCAGACTATTCTCCTCATCTTTGTCACCATATTTATTACGTTTCGGCTGATGTAAACTCCGGCCTTCTTCAGGTGGTTGTAATGTCAAACTGAACCCTTTATTTCACTCACTGGGATAGACTGTTCTAGTTCCACGTGCCATGTCTAATGGATGTCAGTTATCAGTTATCCCCTGTTAATTCACCAGTACTTCACCGCCTTAACCAGGTATTGAACTCACACTGTTTAGGACCTGTCACTGGATCTAACTAATCCCTTTATCCACTGTGCCATGTGTCCTCAAGGACACATGGCACAGTGGATAAAGGCATTGGTTAGTTCAATACCTGGTTAAGGCAGTGGAGAACTTGGGGAATTAACAGGAGGTATCTGATAACTGACATCCATTAGACATAGCACATGGAACTAGAACAGTCTACCCCAGTGAGTGAAATAAAGGGTTCAGTTTGATATTCCAACCACCTGAAGAAGGCAGGAGTGTACATCAGCCGAAACATTGTAATAAATATGGCGATAAAGATGAGGACAATAGTCCGAATAATGTAAATAGTGTAAAAAAAAAATTGAAATTTGTAATCTGGAGTTCTACCAAAGTAAAAAAAAAAAAAAAATATGCTGTCAGAAATTTCATATATCTTCTATCAACTACAGACTCCAGAATAAGAATTTCAAAAGAAATATTTTTACATTTTAAGAAATCATGTCATATGAGTATATTTTGTTTTCCACAGGAGAGCGAAGGTCAATAACAATGAATTTACATAGTAAACTGGAACTGACTATTTCTTCTTCTATGTGCTGTGTCCCTTCAGGTTGTTGGCGATCATGGCTCTCCACAATTTCCTGTCCTGTGTAGCTGTTAGTATATTTTGTCTTTCGCTATCTCTCTTAATCCTTGTTCTGCCAACATTTACACAAGTTCTTTAGTAAAGTTAAATGCTGCTTCCCTTTGTCCTCCTTGCCTTCAATATGTCCCTGTAAGTGCCAAAATTTCTAACGCATTGTGTCTCATTATGTGTTGCAGAAATTTCAACTATAGGGACTGGGCAGTTGTTGTCCTTGATCCATATGCATACATATGTATATGGCGCTCCCCACGTAAAAACGACCTTGTGTCACATCATGCCTTTCTGGGAAGGCTGAGTAAATATACCTATTGTACGGATCCACTTAGTTTGTTTTCATTTTGTTTTTTTTTTTTAGTATTTATTTTTACGTAATCATTAAAAGATCAAATTTATCTCCCTTCAACTGCTACAGAATATTTAGTAAAGTTAGTACGGTCTGGGGTGGGGGTGTTTTTCTCAAACCCATCCCCATTGACTGTTGATGTGAAATGAACTTGGTAACAAAGTCTAGAAATGGCTTGTGGGACATAAACTTGTGTTTTTAGAAACTCTTTCGGAATTTAATATTTATTCGACATCTCTTTCCATCTTAAAATATATAAACAAAGTCTTTTTTCTTTGCATAAATGAAAAAAATATATTCAAAATAATAAATTTTACAGTTTATTTACATTTCGAGATGTTATGAAGAAAAGAATATGTCAATTAATTAAAATTTCAATTTCCCTCTAGTTGACGGGTATCCTCAAATATGAGTAGACAGATATTATTGTGCATTTGGGCAGCAATCCTTCATTTATGCATGTTTCATTAAAAACATCAGACAAAATTTTTATTTAATTTTTCTTGTGTTCGAATAAGCGTTTTCTTTTTTGGACACAGTGTGTGTAGAAACAGTCCAAATGTTCTATAATTTTGAGCGCCTTTGGCTATTTTTAGCCATTATCAAGGATAATTTTATTTTTTCAGTTTAATTGAGTGTGTGCATTGTGTGTATGTTTTTAGTGTTATAGAAATGTTTTATTTTCCGAACACAGTACATTGTGGCCGTATTCGTAGTTAATAGTGTTGACTTTTTCTTTTAAGGCTTCCATTATTTTTAATCTTAATATACATTTTTTTTTTTTTTTTTTTTTACATTTTTTTTTCTATGATGTAAGTTACGTCATATTAGGGTATATGAGTATAAATGCTAGATTCCTCTTTCTTCTTTCATTTGCAGCCTGGACGTGTGAAGGTCATGAGAGTGTGAAACTTAAGTAGCAATTTGAGATGTGTGTCCCGTTGAGGGTATTTGAGTATTGTTATCTACTGCTTGGGCAGGTGTTTAATTTACCTTTGGTCTTTTCCTTCTTAGTTTGATTTTTTTTTTCTTGTCCCCCACCACCTTTTATTAGGTCTTTTGGCAGATAATCTCTTGCCAATACTAACATTTTGAATTTCTGCATATTCTATCCCAAGGGAAAAGCTTGCCATTGATTTTGTTGGTATAAGTACCGCCACATACTTGATTAAAAAAAAAATGCCTGAAAAATGCATTTTAAAACCTTTAAATACCTTCGAAGTCATATTTTACTTTTATTTTAAAAAGCTAATCAGTATTAAAAGAAAATTAAATCATATATAAATAAAGTTTTTAAGCATTTTAAAAACATTAAACTCTCTTGTCACTCATCGAACCTCCATTATAAAAAAAAAATATAAACAAATTTAAAAATCTCTTAAAAATCCAATATTAGTCCTAGAGACAAAGTCAGTTAGTAAATTTAAGGATTAATTAACTGGATTTTGTAAAAGTAATGCTTACTTTTTTTACTTAAAACATAATGAAAATAACGGTTATTTGCACACGGTAGTTTGCAATGTCATAGGTCAAAAACAGAAACTGTATAATTTCACTCCTAACTTAAAAAATGCATGAAAAATGAAAGAAATAATAAAGAAATTGGTATTTATATTTAAAAATAAATTATCTTTAACCTTGTATAATGAACTTTTTTGAAAATATAAATTTTTTTTTAGTTATTTTTCTATAAAATATTTTTTTGAAACTGGCCATTTTTTTTAAAATTAGTGAATTTTTATTTTTTATGCTACATTTTAGAAGTAGTTTTTTTTATTTTTTAATGTAATGATACTTTTTTGAGTTTAATTCGTCAATTTTATTTTTTTTAGTTATTTTTTTACATGTCATAAAATATTTAATTGTACCCAATATGGCCTTTTTAAAATTATTCTGAATTTAAGAGTTATAGAATTCCTATATGTTACTCGTCTTAAAAGTATTCAAAGGCGGTAATTCAGAATTATCTCTTTATAAAAATAGTCTAAAACAGTTTTTTCGATTCTACATGTTTTTAATAAAAATTAAAAAAAAAACACAACCTTGTTACAAACAAAGTCAATAATAGTGGCCATTTTTTTTTTTTTTTTTTTTTATTCCGATGAATTTAAATGAGACCTTAGAACTTATATTGTTCGATAACTCCTAAACACTATTACATTTTATTCTTGTTTAAAAATTTTTTTTTATTGTATTTTGATAGTTTTTTGAAATAAGCATGCAAATTTACACCAGAATGGAAATTTTCATTACAATTGTTATCTGGGGCTTAATCTGCAAATTTATCAGACAAGCTCAGTGTTTGCTTACACATTTTCCAAAGTGTTAAAAAACAATTCTTGAAGAATTTGGGTGTACAACATGTCAAAGTGTATTTGAAAGAACCTGCATTTTGGATCCACATTCAAGTCAAATGTGTTTTTTTTAAAAAAAAAAATCATTAGCTTAAAAATTAAACTGATGCCAGTATGATATAAATCAAATAACCACACCATTCAATTTCAACATAAAAATCAAAATTGATGTATTGCTCTGGTATTTATTAATTCTTTCATACGACATATTTTCAGCAAAACTCAAGTGAAACTTTCTAGTGGTGTCTACATTTCAAGGTTAACGGCTATAATTCTGTTCTGAGAATCATTGGTCACCCTTCCATGTGTGTGTCACATGAATTCCTTCACTCTCATTTACAAAGGTACTTATGCTCCTTGTTCGCCCTGTTACAGCAGGGTTCAGATTGCCAAGAGCATTTATCCAAATTGAATTTCATTCTTTATTAATTTCACTTTTCCTTGTGTTGATGTTTATTCAGCAATCTTTCATTCATACCATTTTATTATTATTATTATTATTATTATTACTATTATTATTATTATTATTATTATTATTATTACTATTATTATTATTATTATTAAATGTCGTAGACATGGAATATTATTCTTAATTTCTTTAATCTTTTCTGTTTTTATACATTTCTTATAAATGTATGAAAGAATTGTTTAAATAAGTTTGTGATAATTTAAAAAACTCAAACAGAAATCGTTTTTAATTTTGTTTGGTTCAGTTTTTACTTTTTTTCAAATAAAAAGTATTTGTTTTCATGACCCAACATGCTTTAAACTTCAGAACACACAAACAAACAAAAAAACAAATCCTGTTCAGATCACTGGGACAACCCTAGCCAAACAGGACGTACAGTAAGAAGCCTTTTACTTTAGTTTAAAAAAACTAAAAGGTTTTTTGATCAAATGCTTTTGGATTTTCTTTTTTTTGCCATTTTATCAAAATGCAAAACCCGAATGACTATGAGTATGAAATGAACCACAGCGATCCTTGCTAATGAACAAATGTCAAATACTATGATTAAAATGAAAAATAAACATCAGTAATAGTTGTTTATTTTAAAGAATAATTCTTTTAATTTGTCTTCTGCTTAACTGGGAAGGTATTTTCCTGGTTAGCCAGGCTCACAAGAATTTTAAAGTTATACGCCATTTTAGATAGGACATAGGCTATGGCTCTCTCCTTTATAATCTGTGAATTGACATGACCTATGGTGGAAGATAGTGCAGTGGTTTCCTGTTGCCATTTCTACAGTTTGGAATTCAGAATTTTCTTTCTCTTAGACTGGTTGCCACCCAAGGCTAGAGAACACGATCTGCCTTTAGCTGATTAAGGAGAAGAAAAAAAAAAAAAAGAGACAGATTTTATACTACTTTAATTAAGATCTCTTTCTGATTGACAAATAGATTTTTTACTATAGTAGGGATTGTTACTCTTGTTGATTTCAGCATATCTTATGTTTTCCAAAAGAAGTCTACCCAAGGGACCTAGTCTAAAATAGCCATTACTAGAGCCATTAAAGCTGATAACTTTTTGAAGAATTGTCTCTCAAATAAAAATTCACTTTGCAAATGAGTCAAATAAAAAACTGCTAAGTTGTGTCAAATAAGCAGGCATCTGTGCTTTCTTATAAGAAAAAAATTCAACTTAGTTATTTTATAGATATTAAATTTTTTCTTTTTAATGTATTGAGTTAATATTCGCAAGTTCTGTCTGTGGCAGATTGCAAACTGGCACATCTCATTTCTTCAGTATCTGTCTATATTTCTGAGATGAGGTATTATGTACACTATTTACATTATTCAGACTATTGTCCTCATCTTTATTGCCATATTTATTACATTTTGGCCGTTGTATGCCCCGACCTTCTTCAGGTGGTTGAAATATCGAACTGAACCCTTTATTTTGCTCACTGGAGTAGACTGTTCTAGTTCTACATGCCATGTTTAATGTATGTCAGTTATCAGTTATCTCCTGTTAATTCCCCTCTGCCTTAACCGGCTATTGAACTCACACTCAAGGACACATGGCACAGTGGATAAAGGCATTAGTTAGATCCAGTGACAGGACCCAAAGAGTGTGAGTTCAATACCCAGTTAAGGCAGTGGAGAACTTTCAGAGGGAAAATTAACGGAGATAACTGCCATACATTAAACATGGCACGTGGAACTGGAACAGTCTACCCCAGTGAGCAAAATAAAGGGTTCAGTTCGACATTCCAACCACCTGAAGAACGGCTGAAACTTTGTAATAAATATGGCGATAAAGATGAGGACAATAGTCTGAATAATGTAAATAATCTCATTTCTTGTCATTTATTTCAATCTTCAACATGTCTGCTAATCTTTGGTAACAACAAAATTATGTTATCCCTCTGTGTATGTCCTGTTTTCCCTCTACTTCTTTTTCCAAGCACCATATCCTCCAGAAACAATTTAACAGGCCATGCAATAGATAATTTAATGTGTCCAGATAGCTTCAAGGATTCGTTAA
>CAHIKZ030000492.1:390000-510000 GCA_903632075.3 Acanthosepion pharaonis
GAATAAATATTTAACTTCTATAAGAATTTGCTTCTTTGACCTTATTTTTGGTCATTCTTTAGGGTTGACCTAAGTCGAACCTGGGTCATAGCTCATCCATATGCCAAATTTGGTTGAAATCCATCCACCAGTTTCTGAGTGTATAGTGGACAGACAGAAAGATACTTCATTTTATTTGTATAGTTCAGACAAATTTCCACATCTGTGCATCACCAGATGTGGAATGTATGAGAAATGAAGTGATAGAAATCCACTGCCACTTTTCCAGGCTAAGATGCATATAGATATATACTTAGAAAACATCTTACTGGCAGCGTTTTTAAACAAGAATATGTAAATAACTATACATTCATTTTATATTAGAACCTAAAGTTGGTGTTGCATAAAACAATTGTATTGCACTATTATCTTTCCTTAGGTACAAGGATAAATGTTGTGTTGATGATTGGGGGTTTGCAAATGTCGTGTTGATGGGGGGGATGTCGTGTTGATGCAAGTGCCTTGTTGATGTGTGGGGTGCAAATGTCGTGTTGTTGTGGGGGTGCAAATGTCATGTTGATGTGGGGGGTGCAAATGCCGTATTGTGTGAGAGGATGCAAATGCCCTGTTTTCTTTCACTTCTCAGTAGATGTCTATTAAGAAAGCATTTGCCTCACCACCCAAAACAATTGTATGCTTTCAACAACAAATAAAATCTATTGTTGGTCATTTTGCTATAAATATATATTGTTTGTAATTTTTTTTATATAAAAATGTATTGCTGGTATTTTTACTATAAAAATGAATTGTTATAATTTCATAGTGTTTTTTTTTGTTTGAAAGAGTTCACTATTTGCATAGCTGGTACCCTAACAGGTGCTAACACCCCCGAATCAGGATGGGCTTGGGAATAACAGCAGTTAAGAGATGGTTCCACGTTCCTCAAAACCTTCTGATCAGAAGACTTGCTGCTTGATGCAGTTTATCGTCATACCCAGGACTCTAAAAGAAAATGAACAAGGCAAAATGATACTAAGCAAACAACATATATGCAAGTCAAAACTAGACAAAGTAACAGTAAAAAGGCAAAAAGTTAACAAAATAAGAATTGTGTTTACATGTAACCCTGGTGAAGCACATATTATGCAGCTAAGGAAAGGATCATTTTGAATTGACTCGATGATTCTGACTATAGTCGATACATATATATCACATGATTGTAGTGTTCTGATTTCAAGACAAGAAAGAACAAAAATAAGGCAGATGATACCGAGAAGTGGCTAGGAAAAAATCCCAGCATGTATCTGTATGATTTATTTATATATATGTGGAAGGGGATGTTTGGAACCAACACGTCCTCATCAATCAAATGGATGAGTGCACTCAGTCCCCCGACTACACTTAATCATTGCCAATTACACTCTACAATTACAAAAGAAACTTGCTTATAATTCTAAAATCATAATTAAGGAAACCGTTGTTGTAAAAAAGAAGTCAAAGGAATTGGTCTTTTGTAATGTATGGCTATTTTCTTCATTTCATGTCTCCACTTCAGTTCTTACAGTGAGAGGTTTAGTAATAATTGTTCTAATGCTTTTTGGCTAGAAGAGTGAGACACGTTATCTTTGGGAGGGGCTTATCCTGCCCTTGTTTTGTGATATCTTATTTGTTCCAGATTCCTATGTGGAAGTATTCATGGGTCATGGGCTCGTTTTAAAGAGAATAAGGTAATTCAAAAAACTCTCTTTTCTGCATTGAACTAAAAGAATTTAAAATTCAAACCAGGTTTAAAAAAGAAATTACACATTGGTTAACACTTGTAATTGATTTTCATTATATAAAATAAAATCCTTATGTACAATTGAACATGGATATATTTTTTAATGCTATATCTTTCCAGGAAGGTAAGCAATCATGGCTCTCCACAACTTACTATTTCCTTATGATCCATGAATTGCTATGAATTCTTTGGAAAGATAGTGGAGTGGTTTCCCGTTACCTTCTCCACGGTTTTGAATTCAGAGTAGTCATCTATGCCATGTCCCTTCAGGATGTAGGTGATCATGGCTCTCCACAGGTTCCTTTTTCTTTATTATCTGTGAATTGTCATGACTTCTTGAGAAAGATTGTGGAATGGTTTCCTGTTGCCTTCTCCATGGTTTTGAATTCAGAGTAGTCATCTAAGTAATGTCCCTTCAGGATGTAGGTGATCATGTCTCTCCACAGATTCCTTTTTCTTTATTATCTGTGAATTGCCATGACTTCTTGGGAAAGATAGTGGAGTGGTTTCCCGTTGCCTTCTCCACGGTTTTGAATTCAGAGTAGTCATCTATTTCATGTCCCTTCAAAAAGTAGGGTCCATCTATGAAACCATAGTCAGGATTCTGAAGGTAACACCATCAGCTATGTGACAAATCTTATATTTGTATTAATTCTAAACACACACACACACAAACACATTTTATATATATATATATAGTGCTTCCTCAATTGTCCAGTGTGTGTGCGCATTGGTGTAATAGATAGCAACTCAGAAGGAATTATTGGAGAACTACGTTTGAATACCAGTTGAGTTTGTTAAATTCACTTACACACAAATATATTTGAGAAAGGTATGAATCCATCTCTTCTTCCTAGTTATGGGTTAAATAGTAGGACTTGTATCTGTAAGAATTGTTAACCACAAAATTAAAAAAAAAAAAAAAAGAAAAAAAAGATGGAATTTTTACAATCCAAAATACATTTCAGGTTTAAATAATCCCCAAAGGATTAAATGGTCATTAAAAAAAAAAAACAGTTAAATCAAAATCTGTTTAGGTAAAATTCTGGATAACTGAATATCTAAACTTTTGAAAGAGAATGAAAACAAAAAAAGTTATTTTCTGAAAAAAAAAATTTTAAATTCATATCAACAACAATACTTTCAAATGTTTTATTCAGTTTATTTTTTATGAACAAATGAGCCAATTTTTATCTGCTTCTGTCGGTCTTTGCGTTTATCTGCTGATAATTCCTGAAGTTGGATTAAAGTTGATGTATTTTTAAGGGGAGTGTCTGGTCAAAAGTGCAACCAATGTAAACATTTGTCAAATGCAATCATTGCTTCGTGTGTTTGAAAATGGACATCAGTACTGTTAAATTTCAACATGGCCAATATCCTTATCATCCTTCTCATTTTCAACATTTTCTTGCATGGTTATAAGTTGAACAATACCCTGGTCACTTGAGTGTTCATAACAAGGGGTGTTTGCCTTGAGTATGGTTTTCTAAATTCACAAAATGCTTGTCTAAGATGAAATATTAGAATGGGTTTAGTTTGGGTAATTGAAAAATGTTTGGGTTTCATTTTTTTCTCTTCATTTCATATCCACATAATTGAAGTCTGGAAAATTGAGCTACAGTTCATCAAGGAAGTACTATTTCTAAAGAAATAATAGATTATATTTATTAATCCAACATATTTTATATTTCTTATATTTATTTTAAATGGTATTTTATTTCGTCTACCAGCTTGAACATTCAAGAAATCTTATTAAAGAAATCATATTTTTTTTAATAAGATTTCTCAAGTGTTCAGGCCGTTAGATGAAATAAAATGCTGTTTATAATAAACAGAGCATCTACTCAAATATGGGCATCCACTAAAATTAACATTTGAAGAAAAAAATGGCCAACTTACTGCTGTACCACTCCAGTAAGTACCTGACTTCTTATGTTATCCTCTACCTTTACAAGAGCCAAGTTCAGGCCAAAAATGGAGTACTGTTGCCATATTTGATAGTTCAAAAGCATCTCAGAGATCTTGTTGAAGAAGAATTATTTTCCACCCTCCAACCTCTTTCTTACTTCTCTGTGGCTACTTCTAGGGAAAATGCTTGAACAAACTACAGTCTTTGGTTCCGCCAGGTCTAACCTACACGGCTAGGACCTGCCATGCCACTCTATTGTAGCAAACCATCCAGATTCCCTCTGTATTCCATTGGGGAGAAGTAAGTTCCACTCAAACAGCTTCTTACTGCAAACCATCACCCTGTAGAACAGACTCCCAAGAGGATGTTTCCTTGATCACTACAATCTTAACCTGTTCAAGTCTAGGCTTAACTATTATCTTCCTCTCCTATCTGTATAAACTGCTTCTTAATGTAATCCTCTACCATGCTTGGCCCCAAGGCTTTGTACAGGATGAACCTTACTGTAACTATATATATATATATATATATATATATATATAATCAAATATGTGGTGCAGTTCAATTTTTATTACAATGAATCATTCATACAAAAAGTAGATTAGTAAAGTTAATGATATAAAATACTTGCGTATTAAAGAAAGACCTTATACAGCTTATAATTTTTAAAAACAAGGACCCTAACATTTATCGAGTGATTTGTAGATTAATGCACATTTAAAATTTTGTTAGCGAAGGGATTTTGCCATTTTATATCATTAACTTTACTAATCTACTTCTTGTATGAATGATTCATTGAAATATATATCTTAAATGTGAACAAATGGATTATATTTTCACTGTACATAACATTTAATTTAAAAGAGGGTTCAATATGGCGGAATAAAGTGAGGCACGGTGGAGTAATGGATAGCAGCTCAGAGTGAGGACTTGGAGAGCCAAGTTTGAATTCCAATCAAATCCATTTCATTCACTTACATGCTAATACCCTTGGAAAAGGTATGAATCCTTTTCTTCTTCTCTGTCCAGCTATGGGTAAATAGCAGGACAGACTGGGTTCTATAGCCTTGGATGGCAACTGGTCTACCGCAGAAAGAAATGGCAACCTACTACGGGAAAAAACAATCTGTCTTGTCAGTAATGTATCAAAAGATTCATGATTGCCTAAGCGTATATCATGCATGGCACATAACTGAGTGACTGAGAACTAAATATTATTTATTTTAGGATACTAAAACAAAAACATGCTGAAAATTGCTATAATAATTACAGGCAAGTAAATGATTAATTTTAAAAGCAGAATGTGTTAATATCCTAAAATATATATTGTGGATATGGATGTGTGTATGGATAAACATGCACATATATTTGCATATAGATAAATCAATAAGTCTGTAGGTTAAAGATCAAAAGAAATGAAGGTGCCTCATCATGGGGTAATCGTTAGGGAGGCTAATATGGTTGGCCATCACTACTAAGTAATGAGTTTGATACCCACTGGCCACCCCATACAAAAATTCAACATTTAAATCATCCAACAAGGGTTGACATATTATAAAAGCAACCAACCTCAGCTAAATTTAAATATGAAATTGTCCTGAAAAGTTCTCAGCCTAATCAAGGATCACTTACAAAATTAATTCTGATTTTTTTTTTTTTTTTTTTTTTTTTTTTTTTTTTTTTGGTGGTGGTGGGGAGTGGTTCAGGTCAAAACCTTTTCAGCCCCCCCTCTTATAAAAATATTTTTTTTAACAGAATCTCCTATGTCACTGCACTTAACACAACATTTAATCACACAGATTGAACATTATACAAGGAAGATTTCAGATCAAAATTCAGCTACTGTATTTGACAGTATACATTATCCTCAGTTCCACAGAGCAGTGGTTCGTGGGAAGAATCTGTTTGAGGGGAACTTGCTGCTCATCAATGAAATACAGAGGGAATGTGGGTGGTTTTTTACAATGTGAGTGGTATGGGGTCGGGGGGGATCCTAGCTGTGAAAGTTGAAATATGACAGTATTATGGAATTATGGCTAGGTGCAAGAACAGGTTATTTATGGCGTCTGAGTAAACATTAAACTATCATGTACCTTAACATCATATATAAGACTTCCCCCATTGACATTTCACATTACAGTATTATAGAATTAGGCTGGGTAGAAGTTCTGGTAGTCTATAGTGTGTGGGTACACATTGACCTACCAGAAACCTCAACTTTACATATATGGCTCCCCCATTTATGATATTACAGTATTATGGAGTTAGGCTAGGTACACGTACTTGTAGTCTATGGAGTCTGGCTAAACATTAGCCTACCAGACACCACAACTTTATACATAAGAACTTGATATAATAATAATATTTTTTTTGTCCATTATTCTTTATTCAAATGATTTTGATTATTTCTTTTGGTTTGCATTGTTTCCAAGTGAATATTTTTATATCCAAAGAAAATTAAGTCATTCAAACAATATATATTTAGATGCCATTGTTACATATGTTAACACAAGCTTTTCTTTGTATTATCTGTGACCAACAAGAACCACAATTATTCATAATATTTGTATTTTGCTACAATCATATTAGGGTTTAGATATGTTCACCTATCGTCTGGTTCACACTTCTTCCCATTCTTTGAACAGGAGTAGAGGTTTATCCCTTGTTTCCTGTTTAGGATTAGGTTTCTGGTTCCTTCTAAAGTCAGCTTCAATTCTTTACTTCTAACATCTATGCCGGAACTCTGAAATGTTATTTATTTATTTTCTTCCTTCAATAGATCTAGATAGATTCTTTGAACAGGAGTAGAGGTTTATCCCTTGTTTCCTGTTTAGGATTAGGTTTCTGGTTCCTTCTAAAGTCAGCTTCAATTCTTTACTTCTAACACTACACAGTAACCCTCTATCTTGAGTGGCTCTTGGGTTTGTATTGGGTGAACATTTGTAAAAAAGAAAAATGATGTGGCAAGAATAGACAAAAAAAGTTGTTTTCTTTAAGTTTGTAAAATGTCACTTTGGGGGAAAACCTCTTGTTTGTACATTTGTTTGATTAAATCAGCTGTTAACAAAATGCAAATGTGATATTTTATCATACCAAAAGAATAGATAGAAGAAATTATAAAATAATCATTTTTTTTTTGTTATTTTTCTGGCACTATTTAAATTAAATGGCCCCTCATAAAAAATAGGGAAAATTTTTTTTTAACAATTTTTGCAGATTAGCATCCATCTTTCTCAGGCTGGTTTTCAGAATTAAAAATCTATTTTTTTTATTTAATATCAACTTTAGAAATGAGTGTCCTGTTTATAAAATAAATACACTGTCAAATCGATACCTATAATGAATTATCTATTCTTTGTTTATATTTACAAATATCAAGTTTGAAACTGCACTTACGCCATTGATAACTGCATGTGATGTTGACTTGACAAAAGGACAATACTAGTAGTATACAGTTATCAATGACAAATGCAGTTTCAAATTTGACATTTGTAAATAAAAACGAAGTGTAGATAAGAAGTTAAGGGTTGATTTGACACTGTATTTATGCTATAAACTGGACACCCTTTCTAAAATGATTAATATCTGTTTCAATTCAGAAAAATGTTGTGGTTAGAAGACAGTCTCTAATGAATCTACAAAAATTATTACCTTTGAAAAATTTGCAAGTCAGTTTATGTAGTATGTCTCGAGTTGTCTTGTACAATTATTTGAAATCCGAGACCAATAAACTACTACTGCGAGCACTTTAAATACTGGGATTTTTTATACAATATTATTCTTTTTATTATTATTATTATTATTAAGAAATAATAATTTTTATATTATTTTTCTTTTATATATAATTTTTCTTCTTTTTTTTTAAATGTTTTTTGTTTATATACTGTTATGATCCTATGATCAGATCTGCAACTAAAGTTGTAGCGTTTGTGAAGAAAAACTTTAAAAACCTCTATAAATTAAGATTTAGTCAAACAAATTAGATTCAAATTATAATGAACATATTGTTAGAACATATTCATTCAATTAATCAATTTCAGACAAAATAAAACCTTGTTTTATTGAAAATCTAAATAAATAAACAGCAAATTCTGTCTGTCCATTTGTCCATGTGTCTGAAGCCCCTCTAAATCAAGCTCTACGGTGACATATATTTTTTTGGATTCAGGATGATCCCAGGATTGAAAATCTGCCCTTCATTTGGTGCTTGAACATCCAGCATTGGAATTTGTGTCCAGATGAGGGAACAGTTAAAAATTCAAATTTTGAAATAACTGAAAAAAAATTAGTGGTTTTAAAAGTTTTTAATTTATATTGAGTTTAAAGTAACACAAAAATTTTATGAATTTAAAAATTTTTGTTTTAAATTCAGTTTAAAATATCTCCAAAACTTTGTGAATTGAGGAAATCATTTTTATTTCTTCAAAATTCCAATAAATCAGAGAGAGGTTTTGTCACATGAGGTTTTGAATATCTGCATAGTTTGTGATTTGAAGAACTCAATTTTTGGGCCTGAATAGGAATTTTGGCCCAAATTGCTCTTTGGGACAAAATTGGACTTATAGCCTGAATCAAAGTTAAAGTGAGGTTTTGAAGTTTCATGGAATTAATTGAGGAATTCAAAATTATCATTGCTGTTTTCTAAGCTGGACCAGAAATCCGTTTAGTTTTTGGGCCTGAGGCCCAATTAGGCCTCCACATGGGTGTGGCTTTCAAGCTAGTTATTAATAAGATACAATGAGGGAATACCAACTTAAAATAAAATTTAATTAACCTATAATTTATGGAGAAAGATAAAATTTATGCTGCATTTAGAACAAATGTGAAATTATTAATCTTCAAAATTTCAGCTCTTAAGCATGTAAAATTATTAAATTAGAAATTTTATACTTTTCAAGTAATACATATTTAAATAGAGGTGGGTATTTTTCTGTTAAATATTCATGTGTATTTATGTATACTATTCCTGCATGCCATGTATAAATAAAATGTCAATGTATCAAGTAGTGATAATCTGAGTAACAGTCCAAGTAAAAGTCTGAATTGAAGTTGTACAAAGAGTCATTAAAAATCTTTTCTGTGTCTAATCTATTTCCTGTTATACAAAAACTGTCTTCCAGATGAAGGATATTCTGCTTTAAAAATCTTTTGCCTGATAATTATATTTGATTGATTAATTAATTTGTTTTGTACAGCTTATCAACCCTAACCCTTTGCAGGTTATTTAAAGCAGAAAATATTTTTAGATTATTAGAATTTTTTTTTTTTGGGGGGGGGCGGAGATAGTAATGATTTAGGGGTGCAAAGTTTACTAATTAACCCATAGCTGGGGCGAGAAGAGGTGGATTCGTACCTAATTAGAATTTGATAAACAAAAAATTATAATGTGTATATAAAGTGGGGGATCAATTCTGTATTACACTCAATATATAAACTGATCCCTCACTTTGTGGTCACGGTACTTTCTCCATATTTATATTCCAGAGAATGTAAATAAAACTAAAAGATATCCCTGTGTAGCTATGTAATCAGTATTTGATTGATTGATTGATTTCTTTTCTATGGCATATCAACCCTTTGCTGGTTATTTAGAGCCAAAAAATATTTTTTTTAAGATTGAAAGAGTTTTTTTGGGGGAGGGGGGATAATAATGCTTTAGTGATAAAAGTTTTACTAATTAACCCATAACTGGAGGGTGAAGAGGTGGATTCATACCTTTCCCAAGGGTATTTGTGTGTAAGTGAATAGTGAATATAATGAACCCAATTGGAATTGGGACTCAACGTTTTGATTAACAATTCCAATCGGTATCTTGTATTCGTAAACAATCACCCACCTAGACTGATAATTATAGAATATAGTACAACATATTTATAGTAGAACTCATTTTCAAAGATAAAGCATGCTAAATCTCTATCTAGGTCAGTCTTAATTGATCAACACTTATGATCGATGTTTGATGATAGGTAAAACAAATCTTGAACCACAGTTTGACAGATATTAAAAAAACAGCAATTTCATCTTTTTCATTGTTGATTCATTTTAACACTTTGAGATTTTTTAATTAATGCCATTAAGATGCAAGGGGCTACTAGGAGTGAAAGAGAATGAAAAAGATTTTATAAGAATTAGTTTTTGTTCCTTTTATAATGGAAAATATTATTAATGTTATTTAATATTACAACAGTTAAGAGAAGAGAATGATTCAAGAAAAAGAAAAAAAAACATAGTGTTTGACAATGTTAAAGAATATTTTGACACTATGTCAGTATTATTCAAGTTATATTTGAAAAAGATTTTTCAAATATAAAAATATATGTCTTCAAAAAATTATAAGTCTTTGTACAAATGTTGCTTGTCATGTAATGAAAAAGCAGCTGTCCTGGTAATGAATGCATCAAAATGAATTAAACACTGCCAGTGTGAAGGCACGCAACTGAAACATGCTTAATATGATGATGATGATGATCTTTTTCATCTTGGAATTTTCCATTAGTTGATTAGTTACTAAGAGGAATTAGTCAAAGAGCTTAGTATAAATTTTATGGAACTCTGATGTCATTCTGTTCATTCTCCTGGGCTGGGAAGTTAGTAATTTGCTTATGTAACCATTCTCATGTGTTTTAAGGGTCGACAGGTCAGTCGATTCTGAATATTTTTTCAGAATGTGTCCCTTAAGATGCTTGTCAAAATTACAGTTGTTTGTAAGAAAATGTTCTGCAAACTGCTGTTGAAAAATATTGGAAGATTTAAGTCAATCATTTTGTTTATTGTTTAAAATTATTAATATTATTTAATATCAATGTTATTTATCTGTCTATATTTCTAAGATGAAGTATTGTAATAATTTACATTATTCAGACTGTTGTACTCATCTTTGTTGCCATATTCACAATGTTTCAGCCATTGTGGCCCAGTGGATAAAAGCATTGGTTGAAGTAATCCAAAAAGTGACTGGACCCAAAGAGTTGTGGGTTCAATAGCTGGGCACAGTAGAAGTGAACAAAAAACATGGAGAGTTGAGTTAAAAAAGGAGATAACTGATATGGAAATATTTGGAAGAGGCATGGCATGTGAAACTAGAACAATCTACCCTGGTGGATGAAATAAAGGGTTCAGTTTGAAAGTCCAATCACCTGAAGAAGGCCGGAACATACAACAGCCAAAACGTCATAAATATGGCAACAAAGATGAGGACAACAGTTCAGACAATATAAATAGTGTGAATAATGCTATTTAATTTATTAATATTATTTAATATTATTTAATAGTAATGTTATTTAATTTATTAATATTATTTAATATATAATATTTAATAGTAATGTTATTCAATTTATTAATATTGTCATTTAATATTTAATGTTATTTAATATTATTTAATATTCAATATTATTTAATATTAAACTCTTTAAAATAGATTATTATTATCTCTATAGGTTTTACTTTGAGTGTGTCTGTGTTTGCAACTCTCAAAAAAAGAAAAACCATTCCTCATCTGACCTATTTTACCAACAGTTTGCCAATCCTTGCTAAAACCACTGAAGTCAAAATCTAAACAATAAATGATTGTTTCTGATGAGGTAATCACAATTTAAATGACCTAATTTGATTTATTTCGAATGGACCGCACCAGACACATTTTGGTAGAATAAATTTAAATTATTTTGTTAACCTTTAAAAAACCTTTTTTAATATTTGATTTATCAGTTACAGTGAATTTAAATTTTTCTATTTTGGTCTGACTATAAATTCTCAATCAAAACAAAATTTCAAGTTTTGAGGTTGTCTTTTCTTTATTTTTTCTCCAGTAAATGTTTTTAACATTTAGTTACAATAAATTATAACTTATCTCCCTTGGACTATAACTAATAGAATGCTGTCAGATCAAGACAGACTCTCTCAAAGTGAAAAAAGTGTGAAAGTTTAAGTTTCATCTATGTTACAAGATGAGATCTTGCCCTGCTTCGATAAACGGAAGTTACCATCACGAATCCCCGACTCGAAATGAAAACTGCACGTCTACGCATAGGCTCGACGCAGATACTTCGTTTGGGATAAACTCAAAAAAAAAAATGAAAGAATTAAATCAACCAATCGGACCGTCTCCCGTGTAGTCAAAAAATTGCCATTTGGAGCCGATAGGTGTGTATAAGTTCAACACGGGAAAGTCAAAAGGAGTCCCATTCAATGGCGGAGGCAGAAGGGTCACATCGCTCGCTCCTGACACACTGGCCCGGCGACGAAACGAAGCATGTGACCGCTGCTGCTAATGAACTCTCGTCCGACGCCTTGTCAAAAGGTACTTTTCCCCTTCTGTCAAGTTAGCTCCCTGAACTTTACTTGCCACTACCATAGACATTCAACTTCTTAAATACGAACTTTTTACTTGTTCTTATTTTCCTCACTAAAAAGACTATAAAATATATCTACAGTCTTTCTTGTTCTTTCGATTCTGAATTTCATTGTTTGCAACCAAACGCAGTATTTCGCCCACATTGTTTTCACATCGCCCACGCATCTAAATAAGGAATATAACATCTAGCACTTAGTAGTGAGAAAGTCACTGAATTCAAGATGCCAGATCCGGATCGATTACATTGCAGACTCTTCTTTGAATTTTGTCAAGAATCTTGAGATATATATTAGGAGCATCAGATATGGCAGCAGCAGTATTTAATGCATGGACAAATGGTGGATTTATAAACATGCAAGATGGATTCTGATAAGAAAAATTGTCTGGCATGACACAGTGAACCAAATTTCTAGCAGCAGACTGAGCAATTTCTTCAGTATTTGACAATTACTTAAAATTGTCAATGGTTTATTGAATATGTCACCAATAAAGAGCCTCTTTCTTTTTTATCCCTCCCCATAATAAAAATAATTCTATAGTGTGTATAATATATATATATATATATAAAAATTCCCAAGAGGATAGAATCCAGGTAGAACTCCAAGGACAGAGTAAGAATATAATATAAAAGGCTCAAACACTAATATTCCATAGTTATATTTTATTACATTGGAATCGTAATCACAATCCAATTTTTGAATTTGTAGGTTGGATGATTTAGATCATGATTACGATTCCAATGTAATAAATTATAACCATGGAATATTAGTGTTTGAGCCTTTTATATTATTGGCATGGTGTAATGGTTAGCAAGCTTGTCTCGCTAGATCAGTTACAACTGAAAAGTGAGTCCGATCCTCACTAGATGTCCCATACTTTCGGCCTTGTGCCACATCTAAGCTATGCTTGGAAAATAACTAATATATATATATATATATATATATATATATATATAAAAGATACCTCCACTAATTCGCTGAAAAAACAGGATAGCATGATGAAAAAAGGCCCCAAACTTAATAAAAACAAAGTTTTATCGTTAAAATGTTTATATCATTAAGATGAAAGATCAAAGTATTTCTTTGGTATTTTATTAAATTTTTTAATCCTTTCTAGCACGTTCAAAAGTTTGGTTAAAAATCTTTTATTTGCATCAGTGGTTGGCTAGATTATTATGGATGTTTTAGCATTTTTTTACCAGTAAGAAACACTGATTTGGAAATTCTTGCTAAAATCAAATAATTGTTGGATCTTAATGAGACTTCTAAGATTTATTCACAGATGAATTAAATAATTAAAAAAAAATTTTTTTCTTGGTAAAAATATTTTCTTTTTTACAAGAATGAAATTAATTACTTAACTTTATGAAATTTTGAGAAATTAAAATTCCAGCTTCTTCATATTTATATTAACTAAAAGCAGCACTCCTTGGAGAATTTAAATCATCAATTTGTTTTTGTCAAATAGAAACACCATTTATGAAAAATCTGCTCTGAATCATAAAATAAAAATGCAATAAAACTGACATTATTTAATTAGAACAGCCTTTAATTGTTTCAATAAATAAGATATATTATTAATGATAGTATTATTTTAAGAAGAAAACTTGACAATAAACCTTTGTTTTTTATCAAGTTTTTCATAATGTTATGCTCTTTTTTTCTTTTTTTTTTTTTGTAGCAAATTTTGGGAGTTATCTATATTTATATTAGTTTAAAACAGAACTCCTTGGAGAATTTAAATCATCAATTTTTTTGTGCCATGGCAGTTTCATGGTTATTTTTTTTTCGTCTGTGTTGATCTTTAGGTACTTGAAAATTGTCAAATACATGCTTGCCCCCAATGATAACTGTAAAGATTAGTACTGCATCACAGAGTAACAGTCAATAAGCAGATCATTACTACTGTGTAATGAGTTCAATCCTTACTGTGTGCCTGCTCTAAATATATAGCCTTGTGCCAGACTAAAGAAAGTAAGACTTTTTCTTTTTTTTTTTTAAATATCAACAGTGATGAGAGAAAGGTATTTTGTTCTTCTCTTGAAATAATCAAAATTTCTTTATAGATTTTCTTCAAGAGAATTCAAAGAATGTCAAGAAGCTAGCAGAATTTAAATCGGAGTCTACTTTTTGCTGAAAAATGAATCAATTTTGAACTTTAGTGATCTAAATCTCAAATCTATTGATTTTTTTTTCTACAATTTTTAACGGGGATCCACAAATTACTGATGGCTTGGACAGCCTCATTCCAGTCCTTTTTGTTATATTCACATATTCTCAAATAGCCTCGGAAAATGCATTTTTAGCCTTTCCAGCACATTGGAAATTTTGGTTAAAAATCTTTTTTTTTTTTTTTTGTCAGCAGTCAGCCAAAGATTACTATAAGTGTTTTAGCACCCTTTATCAGATAAAAAATACACTGGTTTGGAAATTCTTGCAAACATCAAATATTTGTAGGATTTTAATGAAACATTCAGGATTTATTCACAAATTAATAAAATTATTTTTGAAATGTTTTTTTTTTTAATCTTGGTAAAAATGAAAGCTTTTTTATTTTAAAAAAATTAATTTTAAACCTTACGTATCACGAATTAGTGGAGGTACCTAAGTGTGTATGTGAGATTTTCTGTTTCACCCAATCCCTGAATGAAAAGAATAAGTCAAGTATTTGTTTACCAGTTCTAAATATACATATGGTGTTGGGGGAGAGGGACTATTTTTTTACAAGATAATTCGATATTTTGGTTATATTTAGTGTTCCGGAATGTATTTCCTTCTGAAAAGAGACACCTCAATCTTTGTTTTCTTTTCAACTAAGACACTATTACTTTATTGTCATGAACCAGCTCATAATTTTGCAAACTTTGAGTAGTGAGTTTCTTTGAGGCCCGATTCCTGAAAATGTTGCTTATGCAACAGTTAGCCTTGTACAATAAGTATCTCTAAAGACCAGTAGTTAGTGCTGATCTTGCAAGCCGTTGAGTATATCTATGATATTTTATAGACTCTTGAAAAAATTGTGTTTGTCCATTAAATTTTCTTCTTCCTTTCATATTTAACTAGTTTGGTGTCCCAAGTATCATGGGTACTACTTTTAGCCTTTTGATCCCTAATTTCTACAGCTCTTGATTCCTTCTCCCCATTTTTATTATTATTATTTATTCAGTCCCTGTCGCTTCACTGACAGCAAGATGATCAAATTTCAAATCTAAATTGTTCGTCTATTTAAAATATATTTATTAGAAAATAAGTTCAGTTTAAATACAGGAGTCATAAAAAATGACTGCAAAAAGCTCTTTTCCTGTTACCCAGAGTTTGTTGCCAGATCGAAAGAGAAATTATTCCTCATAACACAGATGTCTATTTTAATTTCATTTAAGTGAATATGTATGCTTCTGTCTGCATATGTATATTTTAATTCAGTAACAGACCTACAAATATTTCTAGAAAATCTTAAAAAAATACTTTAGTAAAAATCTGCTTTTCATTGAATAATCTATGAAAAGTTAAATATTTAGGGTTTAGATAATTAACATTTTTTTTTCTTTTTTCTTTTCTCCAATGTTATGATTTTATTGCTCAGACCAGGTTAGGAGTTGTCAAGACAAAGTGAAAAGAGAATGTATCATTCTAATGTCTTCTTTGAAACTCAGTCAAATTTCGCATATGTGAGTGCACACAATGTATATGTAAGTCCTTCATCTGCATCCCTGATGTTATTGCATTATGTAAGTTAGCAGAATAGTTCATAATTTTGTATTCAACATTTTTGGCATACCAACTTAATTATGCCAGTTTATAAATTAGAAGCGTAATTTAATGGCATATGACACACACACTTATTTTTTATATAATTGCTGCAATCATGGGTCTCTACCATACAGTGTCTTACTACCGATTTGGTCTGTTGAAACAGATTTTTGTATGATCAATCAGTCATTTCTTTCTGCGGTAGACCAGTTGTCATCCAAGGCTATAAAACCCGATCTCTCCTGCTATTTACCCATAGCTGAGGGGAGAAGAAGAGGATTCATACCCTTTCCCAAGGGTATTAGCACATAATGGATTTGACTGGAATTCAAACTCGGCTCTGATTCCTCAGTCTGAGCCGCTATCCATTTCTCTACCATTGTATAATCACTGAGGTTAAATTGAGCCTGGTCAGTACCTACATGGGTGATCTCTTGAGAATACTGTGTGCTGTAAGCTTAGATGTGTAGGTCAGGTAATGGATAACGACTTAGAATTGGAAATTGAAGAGCCAAGTTTCAATTGGGTTTATTATATTCACTTATGTGCAAATACTCTTGGGAAAAGTATGAATCCACCTCTTTTCCTCCTGCCTATGGGTTAATTAGTAGGACTTGTATCAGTATAATCATTATTATCTCTAAAAAATTCTTACAATCTAAAAAATATTTTCTATCTTTAAATAACGCAAAAAATAACAAAAAAAATATTTGATAACATGTGACTCATATTTTATCAAATACATTGTTTTATAGTATAATAATATTAAATAATATCAAATTATTTCATGGTAAATGACAGGCCCTTTTTCTTCTCTACAATGGACTTATTCAAATTTTTATCCCTTTTATTGTCACTAGAATTTTTTGTTGAAATCCTTACAGTATTTAGTAATTGTTGAAGTTATTGCTAAAATTTTTTTGACAAGATTTACAAACTCTACATTTTGTTCAATTTCACAAACCAATTAATGAAATTTGAATAAACTGATTTGTTTGGGAAAATACTTTGACAAAAACCCTACTTTGCAGTTTAATAATTTCTTTAATTTAATTTTATAAGACTTTATTTATTTTTTCCTTTTTAACAACAAAGAATAAATTCTTAGGATTTCTTACTCTTGAGCATGCAAGATACAACTAGCCATGCATATATATTTCTTAACCAAATTCCAATTTTTTGAAGTGTTTGGGCTTGTGATTTGTTTATAGTTTTTGCAAATGCAGGTCAAACTGGATTCTAGTATATAAAATCTTAAAAAGATATGCAAAAAAAAATTATTGCATTTTTATTAAATAAGTATTTGTTATTTTAATCATTAAATTGTTTTTTTAAATAGTGGGAGTGTTTTGAATGTAAAATAATAAAACTTAATTTCCCAAAAAAAATGAATGAAAATTTATTGTACAAACCTACGCACCCTAGTAAAACCAACTTTGTACCCCCTTACCTGTTTGCACTTCTCCCCAAAATTTGGTTTCAATCGGTGAATGTATGGCAATTTTAGAGGGTTTGACAGATTCACTAATGGAAGTCACAGAATTTTATTTTAAACAAAAGAAATAAAAAAAAAAAATATGGACTAAGTTTAAAATTTAGACAAATCAGATGTAAAAATTTAAATTTAAATGCTGAATGTTTCTGCATCTTTTACAATTATTTTGTCTGAAGATGTTCTCTTTGGAATGAAACACATCACAACACAGTTTTCCATGTTGTCATTTATTTGCTAACATACTTATAGACATATAGGGTAACTGAGGGTAGTTAAATAGCATAATTGATTCTTGCTTCACTGGGATAGCTTTGTTAAGGATAAAGCACACTTGGCTTTGATACAGGGTCCCAAGATTAAAACGGAAATACAGGTTCAATTCCTGTTGGGAGACACAGTTTCTTTAGTAAGAGTTTCAATCTCTAGGCCAATAGACATTGGTTTAAAGAAAAACAGTAATGTCTACTAAAACATGTGTATACACTCTATATAACTTTTATAGAAATAAGAAATAGACATATATTATTTCCTGTACTTGGAGGCAGGGTGGAGTAATAGATAGCAGATTGGACTGAGAAATCGGAGAGCCAAGTTCAAATTCCAGTCAAATCCATTACATTCACTTATATGCTAATACCCTTGGGAAAGGTATGAATCCTCTTCTTCTCCCCCCAGCTGTGGGTAAATAGCAGGACAGACTGGATTTTATATCCTTTGATGACAACTGGTCTACTGCAGAAAGAAATGGCAATCTACTATGGGGAAAAAAATCTGCTTCGTCAGTCATGTATCAAAAGATACATGATTGCCTAAGCGTGTATCATGCATGGCACATAACTGAACTGTGCTTGGTATGGTAAATATCTGAGACAATTTTGGAAATTTCTACTTTGACATATTTCACTGATGCACCGGCATCACCGTAAAAAGAATCTTATTTCCCCAGAAGAAAATGTACACTAGAGAAGCATCCCAGGATTCACATTAAGCAACTAAATCCTTAGTTTTTACTTTATTATTATAGAAATTACATTTTAATTTAAATTTTTATTTATATCTTTCTATTTTATTTAGTTATTATTATTATGTTTTTTAAGGTTTTTGTGTCCCACACTTTTTTCAGTTTTAATTTAGTAAGAACAAATTGTAGGAGAGTTATAATTGTGAGCAAATTATGAATCCATTAACATTTATATATATGAAAATACTCATAAAAATGAGAAACATCAAGACATGGAGACAACAAAACAAGTATTATTTATTATCTGGTTTGTTATGTGGTGTTGGAAAAGCGAGATCCAATAATACTGAGTAAAATTGTAAGTTTGGGGTCAAATGTAGATCAAATATGGATCGGAATACAACAGAATGATAAGATAAAATATAAGCAAAATGTATACAGTCTTTCACATATGTTTTTTTTTTTATAGAAGCATGTAATGAGTGTCCAGATAATTAGAAAATACAAGAAGTATCTGAGGTTTTCTTACCTTAAAATTTTGTTGAGTGCTAAGAAATAAATGTTATTATTATGACCTGAGAAAAGAAAAGGAGATGAAATTTTTGTTGACATACGTGTTGATGGCCTGTCTTCTTGTTATAATTATTTTATTATCATTACTTTTGACACTATAATTTTTATTTATGTTTTTCTTTATGGATGTGATAAACTGAAATAGAGGGTTATTAATTGCAGGACACTCATTGATCATGGCAGAGTCAATACATTTTTGTCAGAGTAAATTATATTCATTCTTTTATTAAAATGACTTTTTCCAGGTCAAAGTTTTCATTATAAAAGTTTCTGGTGTCAATGAGTACATTATTTAATGTTACTGTCTTTCTATGTTTGTATATTCTTTTATGTATGGCTCTTTGAAATAAAAATCCATCGTAACAGATTCTGAAGTGCTAAGAGTTAAGTCACTGATGTGCTCTTATTGAAACTCAAGAGTTTTGGTTCAGTGGCATAGCAGAAGACTAAAGGTCAGGTAATATAAAGGCCCCAGGTTAAAAATGATTGTGGGTCAGGTTAACTGGAAAAGATGGATTTTTTTCTGATAATACAAAGCAGAAAATGGTACCAATTCTTTTTTCTTTTTCTTTTTTTTCTTCAGAAAAAAGTTGTAGACTGATTGGTCAAAATGTTCCATCAATGAAACCATTATTTAGTCTGAAGATGTTCTTTTTGGAATGAAATATGTCATAACATAGTTTTTTGATTTCTAGATTTATAAAACTCATGATAAAATTAAAAGAATAATTAAATCAAAGTGGCTTCCATTATTTGGGATGACATATATATATATATATATATATATATATATATATATATATATATATATATATATATAATGTGTGTGTATAGGATTATAGTCATTAGATGTAGAGTAAGGTTCTGTAAAAGTTGAAAATAATTTTAATACACTCTAATTTATAATAATAATAAAAATAATATAATACTGTAGCATTATAGCTAGTCTTTAGATGTGTACATTTAAATAAGCTTTGGTGTAAAGATCTGTTAAAAACTGAAAATACTTTTGATACACTAATTTATAATAATAATATTGTGGCATTATAGCTAATCTTTAGATGTATACATGAAATAAGCTTTGGTATAAAGGTCTTTAAGAAACAAAACTGAAGACCTTTGATACATCGTAGTATAAAAAAAGTATGGATGGTGTTATTTGAAAAGCTCTTGCACTGACAGTGACTGTTGTCAAAATTATTACAGGAAATATCCATTAGCACTGTGCTTGCTTACATGTGCATGCTTTATCAGGTTCTTTTAATGTGAATCTATAGATACAAGATACTTTTGAAAGATGAGCTATGACTTTTTGAAGTGCTTTTGTTCACTGCAGTACAAAATGGTAACTTTATCCTCCTACTCTTGTCAAGTGGTCCTGCTGCTAAACCATATTCCAGTGCTTAATCTTTCTCTTTTTCTCACCTACAGAATTCATTTGATCTTGGGACAGTGTCCTTCATTCAAGTGGCATATCTATCTCCTATCTATACAAGCTTTTCCTTTCAAATTGCTACTTGCATGCAACATTCCCTTTACTTATCAGGGCTATTAGCAGTTTTTCTTGTACTCTGAATGCCTCACCTGTTGAATTTATCCCCCTGCTATGGGTTAAATAGTAGGACATATCTTGAAAAATCAGTGATCTCAAAAAAAATTGTCAATGTATTATTCACTTACAGAAACAATTTTTCAAAAGGATGGTTTATCCTTTGACACAGCTGTTTTAACTACCTACACTCCTCGGCAATGTTTATTCTTTTAAAAAGTGATGATTAAAATGGTAATGAAACCTAAACATATGATGAAAGTGAATTTATACATTTTCTTCATTCTTGAGAATTGACAACAAAACTATTAGATTGTTTATTGGAATGGTTAGCAAAACATCTCTGTTGTAACCTAGGGAAGGTTACTGAATAGGATAATCACACGAAGGTTGGTAATGAATTATAATACTTAGAACAAGAACAACACATATAAGATTTGTCAGTGGTGCATAGAAGTAGTCAACTGCTGGAAGTGAGTCAAGTGAATTCCACAATGAATCTCCAACTGCAGACCAACATGCTACTGTATTTGTGTAAGTGGGAACATACCCATTATCGTCTGTAGGTATGCTACAAAATTTTTTAATTGCCAGTTGATTCAAAGTTTATAAAATGGTAAAACAATAAGCATTTACTTATGGTTGGTTCACATATTTTAATAACTTAGTAAATGTTTATAAACTTATGAATAAAAAAAAATTTTCACGTCTATTTCTTTCTAAATTGGTAAATGATAAAATATACATTATTTACATTATTCGGACTATTGTCCTCATCTTTGTCGCCATATGTATTACAACGTTTCGGCTGTTGTACACTCTGGCCTTCTTCAGGTTCCAATGCAAACGGAGCATGCAACGGCCGAAACGTTGTAATACAAAGATGAGGACAATAGTCTGAATAATGTAAATAGTGTACATAATACCTCATCTCAGAAATATAGACAGATACTGATAAAATATAGTTTGAAGGTATGCTATATTTATAGGTTTTAACCTATAAATATAGCATACCTTCAATATCAGGGAGAGAGGGTATGTAAATATAAAGGTGAACGCTGAAGTCAATATTCAGAGGCGTTTCATGCTAAATGCAATCATCAGGCCATCTAAATTGGTAAGTGATAAATATTGCATTACATTAGTTTTAATTGTATTCAGTTTTAGAATGTTATAAGTATAAAATTATTGTTGTAAATAAAAAATCTAATAAATAAATAGTGTTTAATATTTTTAGTTGTAAATTCTCAAGAATATAAAAATAATGTATAAATTCACTTTCATTATATTTTTATATTTTATTACAATTCCAATCATCTCTTTTTAAAACAATAAACATTGCCGAGGAGTGAAGGTAGTTAAAATAATAGTGGTGTCAAGGGAAAAGATGTCCTTTTAACACTGTTTTTTCCAGGCAAGAACGTCAAAGTTTATCAAATTTTTTTATTCTTACTACGCAGAATATGTTTTGACTTTAAATAACCCACAAAGAGTTGATAAACTGTAAAAAAGAAATCAATCAACATTATTGCTTTTGTCTTGAATCTTTTCTTCTTGGTAAATATTGTATTTTCAACATGAATATATTTATATGTAATGTATATCTGAATTTCTCAGATGAAAAGTGATCATTGTTTACATTCAGACTAATATCCTCATCTTTACCACATTGTTTCGGCCATTGTGCTCTCCGGCCTTCTTCAGGTATCTGGGTAACCTTCATGGAGTTTTGAACTGATCCCTTTGGCTAATCTATGGAGGTAGATTGTTATCATTCTACTGACCATATCTAGGAATGTCTTTTCTTGCTTTTCTTGAGCCAGGGATTGAACCCACAATTATGACACTACTAAATTAACTAACACTTTAATACATTATAGGCTTATGTGACCAGGTAGTATAGAGTTGGACACAGTGGAAACAGTGCTAGCAATAACTGAGCAGTACTTAAAACAAAAATAAATAAATATCAGTCATGGACAGTAGAATGAAAATCATCTACTCCTGTAGATTAAATAAAGGGTTCAATTTGGAATAGTGAATTCAATCCTCATTGGGTACCTCACACTTTTGGTTTTATGCCACATTTAAGCTCTGCTTAGAAAATCACCATACTAGCCCCAAAGCTACCTTTGAGAATAAAGAGTGGAATATAAAACTAACCACTCTGGGATGGTCTGGGTTTTGAAATCTGATAAAGAATCGTGTTTACAGGAATATAAATCTCTTTGCTCTGTGATTGAATTAGAAATGTTAAAAATTAAATTTTCTGTCTCAATTTCTGGCATGAAAAGTTATCATTATTTACACTGAGACTAATATCCTCATCTTTTATTGGTTACCATCACAGTGTTTTTGCTGTTATCACCTCCTGCCTTCTTCAGGTGTCTGTCAATACCATTCAGATATTTCAAACTGAACCCTCTATTTAATCTGTAATTGTAGAATTTTCTCATTCCACTGTCCATGTTTAGGGATATCTCATCTTGTTTGCTTTAGTGCTATTCTGTTATTGCTTACTGTGACTTTCCTAATAATTATTGTTATATGACATACTATTTGGACAAACAGGCTTATATTGGCCGTTCTACATGTTTCAGCTGTTTTACTCCCCCACCATCTTCAGATGTCTGCTGTTGTTCTTGTACTTGGCAGACATCTCCAAAATATAGAAAGCAGGATTAGAACACCGATCCCATAGATTGAATAAAGTGTTCAGTTCAAAATTCAAAAAAAGTTACCGAGTAAATCAATTGACTTCTGTTGATTGATTCATTTTCTACAGCTTATCAACCCTTTGCAGGTTATTTAAAGCCAGAAAATATTTTTAACCTTAATAATAATGGTTTAGTGTTACAAGTCTTACTAATTAGCCCATAGCTGGGGGGAGAATACCTAATCAGAATTTGTTGAACAAACAAAAAATTATAATGTGTATATAAAGTGGGGGACCAATTATATATCACAACCAATATATAGACTGATCTCTCAGTTTGTGGTCACAGAAGTTTCTATAGATTTATATTCCAGATAATGTAAAGAAATCTAAAAGACATCCCTGTGTAGATAATCAGTCTGTCATTGATTGATTCGTTTTCTAAAGCTTCTCAACACTTTGTAGGTTATCAGCAGAAAACATTATTAGATTGGAGATGATAATAATTTAGTGATACAAGTTTCACTAATTAACCCATAGCTGAGGGGAGAAGAGATGTATTCATACCTTTCCCAACGGTATTTTTGTGTAAGTGAATATAAGAAACATGATTAGAATTAGAACTCAGTTCCCTTTAACAATTCCGATTCATTATCCATGACACCATCTGCACATCCAAGCTTACAGCATCTGGTATTCTTAAGTGGTCACCCATCTAGGTACTGACCAGGCTTGACGTTGCTTAACTTTAATGATCATACAGGAACCTGTGTTTCAACATGTGGGCGTAAACTCAACTGGTTTCTGAAGAAGACTGTTGTGTACAACGGCCGAAACATGATTTTTAACAATTAAAATGACTCCAAATAGTAAGGTATATAAAAATCAGAATTTCTAATCACAAAATTTCCAATCTTAAATGTATTGAGAAAATATTCAGTGATTATTCAGTTTTCATTGAGCATTTAATTGCATAATGGCCAGGTGATTAGAACGCTTGCTTTCTGACCATGAGTCCCTGGATTCAAATCTCATCATGGTCAATGGAAGGTGACTTCTTGATGTTATTGGTGAACGCAATTTGTGGCACTGCTGGAAAGTAACTGAAGACCATGCCACCCAAGCCTTGTGAATGAAATTAGATAGACTGAACTCTTTGGAAGCTGTCAATAGTAGTGGTAGCATGATTTCACAAGTCATTGTGAATGAGGTTTTCTGTTGGCCTTGTTCAAAAAATGTTGATCACGCCGGATAAGACATTCTTTCCAAGAAACCATTTAACTAAAGTCTACTCAGCATGGTTGCACTATAAACCACAGATGGGCTCGAACATGTACCAAATGTGCCTGAGTGAGTGTTTGCAACAGGGATTGGTTAGTCATACTATCAAATGAGCATGCTCAGAAACGATTGGACAGCCATTTTATACATATAAATATATCACTTAAAATTGAGCTATAAATAGTGTCACTTGTCAAAGTTCAAGACCTTGACTATTGAAATATATCTCACTGGTTTTCTATTACATCAGAAGAGTCATGTGGTCTTAGAATATTTCTATACAATTATTATAAAGAATGCAAATACCAACTCTTTTATAGATACAAGCAAAGCTTTGGACAGCAAAAAAAACAAAAAAAAACACTGGAATTGCTTGGTTGATGTAGTTACAGTGTGTAGGTTTCACAAAAGCTTTAATCAACCAGGTTTAGAGCTGGCAAAATGTTACTTTATATACAATTTTAAGGTAAGTAATTTTTAACATTTTAGCAAATTGTTTTAATAAATATTTTGTATACACACACACACACACACATATATATGAGATAACGATATATATTTTTAAATATCAAGAACAATATTCATCAAAAATGTATGACAAAGTGGAAAAGTTTTCTTGTGACATGTTTCATCCTTTAGGACTTCATCAAACTAAATTTTGTTATGTTGATGTACCTACATATGCATACGAACGAGGGACGCTGGGAATTTTAAATTTAATTTTTTTTGTCTTAAACTAGCTGATTTCATTTAGAATCTTTTTTTTTTTTCTATCACTTTTGTTTGTAGATATCCCACACTGTGATAATAGAAGATCTGCCAGGAATGATAAAATGCTGTGAGAGCCTGGATGCATATTTACTGTACATGACCTTGCAATCAAGGAACTCTCTAGACATTTTCATTGTAGCGAAATCTTTTCTCTTTTGATCAGATTAGCATTTTTATGTCAAAATTGTGGTCAGTCTCGTTACAGTGGGCAACCAACACATTTGACATATTGTTTTGTAAAATGTCCCTTTTGTGTTCATATAATCTTTTATTTAGGTTCCTTGAGGTTTCTTCTATGTATTTTTTATTACAATTATTACAGGTGATCGAATAAATTCCACCATCAAGTTTTAGCTTATTGTTTATTTGGTATCAAATAAGTCTTTTATTGTGTTAAATGTAATAGTAACAAATTTTATGTTGAGTTTAGATAAATTCTTTCCAGTTGTAGATGTGATAGTTGGTAGGATAATATATTTTTTTGTATTATTGGGCTTGTCAGGAGGAGCCATTTTTCCATTTTTGAATATTTTATGAGCCTCTTGAACAGGAGTAGAGATTTATCCATTGTTTTCTGTTTAGAATTGGGTTTTTGGTTCTGTTATAAAGTTGGTATCATGCTTATAGTTGCCAGTTAGTAAGACGGTAAGGAAAACATTGGAAAAAAGAGGTTGCGTGAAGAAGAGTTTAATCAGATGAGAACATGGAGTGAGAATACAATAACTCAGTATAACAAGTGTATACTTAAAAAGCTCCTATTCCATGAGCAGACATTTTACTCATAGTGGATGGATGAGTTCATGTTTCAATAATAGGTGTAGAGGAAGTTAGTCAGTCTTACTACACAACAGGTTCTTTTTAAAGTTTTCCCATTCTCTATCACTGTCAGTAACCCCTTGCATCTTACTGACATTATATGGTTGTTTGAACTGGTTAATATATATAATTATACAACAGAGAAATCCCAAATTACCCCATGGGTATAGTCTATTTCAGCTAACACTGAATACATCAGTCTTGTTCAACCCAGACAGTGGACTGTATTCAATGTCAGAACTAGAGATTTAAAATTTAATATTTAACAAAGACAGTTTAAAAATTGATACAGAGCCTACCCATATCGAAGACTCAGCAGGAAAGACTGCCTGAGTAGTGGTAAAGGGAGGGCAGAAGTTATCTGTCTTAAAAGGAAAGAAGCCCCACAAATTCAACCCAGATACTAACCTTATGACCCCGAAATTGGGGTTATACGAAAGATGAAGTGAAACTTAAGGAAAGCTGAAAAAAGAAGTTTTATAAAATGAAATTTTTAATTATTAATTTATATAAAAAAATTTTTTCCCACTAAAAAAAATACCAAAATATGCTTACAAACAAAGTAATGGATAGTTATAAGATTAGATTGATACAGAGGAGGCAAAATATGGAAATAACTATAGAAATATGTTTAACGTTAGAAGGGTTAGATAATTAAAAAAAGAAAGATCAATAATATTATAGAAGTTTAAACCTACTTTTAATATATATATACATACATATATATATATATATATATATATATATATATATATATATATATATATATATATATATATATAATATAAAAGGCTCAAACACTAATATTCTATACATACATACATACATATATATATATATATATATATATAATATAAAAGGCTCAAACACTAATATTCTATACATACATATATATATATATATATATATATAATATAAAAGGCTCAAACACTAATATTCTATACATACATACATACATATATATATATATATATATATATATATATATATATAATGAGTTTTCATCCCTTGTACGTTGACCACATGAATTTAGGTGTACTACTAGATTGGCAATTAGGTCTCATCATTTTACTGTTAAAACAGCTAAATTAAGTTCTATTCTAATAGTTTCTCATACTTCTCCCCTGTGGAACTCGCTTCTGGTTTCTTGCTTTCCTTCTACCTATGATCTTCAAAAATGTAAATGCAACATCAATCGCCGTCACCTGTCTTCCTGAAATCCGTTCTTTTATTGTCATTTCACCTCACTAGTATCTTCTCATTTTCTTTCACTCTCAATAACCCTTTGCGTCTTAGTGATCTTATCACCTTGCTTGAGGTGAAATGATAAAATAAAATTACACACACACACTACAGTTAAAAAGTTTGAGGCCACCTCTGGTAATTTTTTAAATTGTCCCAAAAAGTAGTTGTTTTGTACATTAAATAAGAGAAAATTATTAGACATCGTTAAAAAAAAAGTCAGGCATGATTTCTTATTATAAATTGTATTATGACAAAAAGAAAAAAAGTATTTTGTGATTAAATTTTGCTTATATTAAAATATCCTCCTTTAACCTTGATTACTGCAGCATAAATTTTTTTCCAAACTTTCTCAAATTATAAGTTTGATAATTGATTCCATTCTTTTTTCAATGATTCTAAGAATTCTTTTTCATTTATTTTCACTCTTCTATCAAGTTCATTCCATGCTAATTCTAGGGGTGGCTTCAAGCTTTTGAACTGTAGTGTATATATATATATATATATATATATATATATATATATATATATATACACACACACACAGTGATTGAAAAGTAACTCCTATTTTATGTATGAGTGGCCAGCCAGGAGTCCCAAGTTAACATCCTGTGACTTTTTTTCTTTGGGGTTGGTTAAAGGAGCAAGTCTCCTATACCAAACCAAGACATTGGAAGAACTTGAGGAGCAAATAGAAGAAGTTCTGTCTTCCGTAACACAAGAATTCCTGTTGAAATCAGTTGACATGATTCCTGTACAGCTCAAGAAGCTGGTAGTGAAATCTGGTGGCCATATTGAATTTTAAATAAAACCTCATGCTGAACACTTTCATCTCATATACAGCTCTTGTAAAAATTATAGCTAATAAATAAATTATAATTATGTTAAAATGGGTATTTGCTTTTTTAATCACCATATATATATATATATATATATATATATATATATATATATATATATATATATAATGGGAAATGATATATAAATTTTACAAAATCTCTGACAATGGTGAAAATTTTTTTCATGTGATGTGTTTTGTTCTTTAGGACTTCATTGGACTAAAGAGATGTTTCCATTGATATGATTACACATGTGCATGAAGGAGAGGGGACGCTGCAAATTTTAAATTGAATTTTTTTTCTCTGTTTCTGAGATGAGGTATTATGTACACTATTTACATTATTCGGACTATTGTCCTCATCTTTGTATTACAACGTTTCGGCCGTTGCATGCTCCGGCCTTCTTCAGGTGGTTGGAATGTCGAACTGAACCCTTTATTTTGCTTACTGGGGTAGACTGTTCTAGTTCCATGTGCCATGTTTAACGGATGTCAGTTGCCAGTTATCTCCTGTTAATTCCCCTCTCTAAGTTCTCCACTGCCTTAACTGGGTATTGAACTCACACTCTTTGGGTCCTGTCACTGGATCTAACTCAAGGACACATGACACAGTGGATAAAGGTGTTTCTGCCAGAGGGAGTGTATTTTCTTTAATAAAATTTCTCAGAGATTCAGGTCAGTAGACAAAAATAAATAAATATACTGTTTAATAAATAAATACTGTGTCTACTCAGACATGAGTATCCATTAAAAATATAATTTAAAGTGATTTTATATATATATTGTGTAGGGCACCTTGGCGTGGTGTAACGGTTAGTAAGCTTGTATCACTAAAACAGTTATGACTGAATAGTGAGTTCAATCCTCACTGGGTGCCCCATACTTTCGGCCTTGTGTCACATCTAAGCTATGCTTGGAAAATCACTATATATATTGTGTATTTAGGCAGCAAATGTTCTTTAAGACAAATGATCTTCAAATAATTTCAGACGGAATTTCCTCCTGGGAACAATCATTCATAATTTGGTCAGTTAAATTAATCGACAATTGTATAATTCTTCTCAGTTAGTGCTTGCTCCATTTCCACTGAGTCCAAGTATACACCACCTGACCAAGAGATTGAACTCACAATTACTACCTCAGCAACTTCATGAACCAATACTTTAATCCATTATTGTCTCATAGGACAGTTCTATGTGGGGAACTTAGAGCCCTAAACCTAACCTGGCTGCTGATGAGTGATGCTGCTGCTTGTCATGCTTGACTGTACTCAGTAAAGCTTTTCTCTTTTGTTAAAGCTGCTGTTTCTGTTGAAGACCTTCTGTCATTTGTTTTTTTCTTTGTTAATGTATTGTATTTATCCTTATCTTTCTTTTAAGCATTACTTTAATGTATTTTCTGGCCTTGCATATGTTATAGACATTGCAAAATCAGCACACTGTAGCAAGTGTTTTGTTAGGGCAATAGTGTTAAAATACTCTAACTTGAAGAATAAAGCACTTTCCAGTTAATAATTAAAGCATTTATTTTAGACAACAAATATTTTTCAACATATATTATCCTTCTTTGTCAATGCACTTAATTCAGTGGTGAATATTAATCGCATTAATCAAGTGTTAAACAGTGGAAATGAAGTTTTTTTAATCTTATAGACTCAAGGTATTTTTGATCAGTCATAATTTTTATCATTGTTTTTGCTGGTTAATCAGTGCACATGTACTTGGAGAATAGTTGCAAATGTAACACATATATAATTGGATCCAAAAGTCTACATGATACCATACTTATTACGTGAAATTTTCACTGTTTAACACTTGATTAAACATTTGTTATCTAACGAATGTCCAATAAATGCTAATCTAATGAAGGTCTAATGAATGTTAATATACAAAAATTATTTTTTAAAATTTTCCTTATTTTTTACAAGTAGATCAGTCTACTTCAGAAGTTTCAAAAATGTTCTAAATTTTAAGTATGACTGTTTAAAAAACACTTAACACTTGATGCCTGTTCATTAACAAAGAATAAAACTAAACTAAAATTTTAAATGTAGTTCACTCTGTGTATTATAGTTCCATTACTATGGCAACAATTTCAATAATTTTTTATCAAACTTTGTATATTATATAGGAGCATGCAAAGTCAGAGATGCGGACAGACAAACATATCTACTTTTATGATATAGAATTTTTTTTTCTTGAGAATTATTTCTTCTTGAAATTTTAATTTTTTATTTGGTAGGAGTTCTTTAAATACAATTTTTTATTTTTTAGAAACTAAATTAAGATGAAATAGACTTATAAAGAAATGCTGCCAGGTGTACAGTGAAAATTTGAAATTTCAGTTTTCATTTGGGATGAATTTTTATTTGTGTGTGTATGTCTGATATCATGACACTGATATCTCATCAGCCACTACAAAACAATGATTTTTATTCCTTCAAACATTACTCTTAGTAGATACTTCTCTTGCATTTCTCACTTGTTGATCTCTCTTCCAGCTTCTTGCTTCCTAGTCAACCTTGATCTTCAAAAATGCAATATCAGTTGTTATTTTCTGTCTTAATTCTCATTCTTTTATTATTATCTCCCCTTAATAATATTTTTTTTCATATTCTCTAACACTCAGTAAATCCTCCCCCCCCCCGGGTATTAGTAGCTTTATTGCCTTGCTTGGGGTGAAATGGTTAAAAGCAAATGGAGTTTGATTAATTAGAGTAGTCTCCCCTTATATATTTGCAAATACACTTTCATTTCTTTTATCATGAAACTTTTCAACATAAGACTCAGATTATTAAAATAATTTTAAGAGAGTAACTTATAATGGAAATTCTCTTACATTTAAAATTTCTGTATAAAAAAAATTACAAGACAAGCAACGTTTGTACAAATATTAACATTGTCAAACACTGTTTTTTCTTTTATTTTATCATGCTCTTTTCTTAAGTGTAATAATAATAATAATAATAATAATACCCAATAAACTTACTATTTTTTCACTTGTTTAAATAATTCAGTACAGTTTTAAGGAAATCTTAACAAACAGATCCTTTTGACTTATTTAGATAATTTGGTAAATTTTTTTTTTTGGCTCCCAAATTTTGTAATAATGTAAAATATCAGATGACAACAATAGTTACTATAAACACTGCAAGAAATAACATTTTAATTAATATTGCCAGGTTTAAGATTATTTTTAAATTTCTTGATGTCTGCTTCTAAAAAAGAAAAAAAAAGTAACATTTATTTTATGCTTTCTTTGAATATAAACATACCAATATCTTTTCTGCCAACTTACAACTGAATTTTGACAAGGTAGTATGAATTCTTTTTATACAAACACTATGTATTCAAAAAAAATATTACTTTATACAAAGCAATTTTAAAAAAAATTGAATAAAGTATTTTATCTGTTTTATTTTAAAAAAGCATTTAGAAATGGCTATGCAAATTAACTGTTACTACATACACTACAGTTCAAAAGTTTGAGGCCAACCCTGGTAATTTTTTAAACTCGCCCAAAAAGTAGTTGTTTTGCACTTTAAATAAGAGAAAATTATTATAAATGGTTAAAAAAAAGTGAAACGGTTTTTTTTTTTATTATGACAAAAAGAAAATTTTTATGATTAAATTTTGCTCTTGTCAAAATATCCTCCTTTAGACTTGATTACTGCAGCCCAAATTTTTGGTATTTGTTGTAAACGTTTCTCAAAGTATAAGTTTGAATTGATTCCATTCTTTTCTTACAATGTCTCTACAAACTCTTCTTTTTTTTTTTCTTTTTTTTTCTTTCTTTTTACACTCTCCTGTCAAGTTCATCCCATGCTAATTCTGGGGATAGCTACAAACTTTTGAACTATAGTGTATGTTGTAAATGCAGTTTGTTAATAATATATATAAAATGCTGATACTCACTAAGATCAATTACGACTGAGTAGTGAGTTTGATCCTCCACACTTTGGGCCTTGTGCCACACCTAAGCTGTGTTTAGTAAATCATTAAATAAATGCAAATTTGTTTTTTATTGGGAGTCATAGAAATAAAATCAGCTCAAGACATGGGGTCATCCCTTCATGCTGTACCTCTCCTTTGGGAGGGGGCTGGATTCATTGGCACTTGGGGCATACTCAAAAGGGGAAGTGCTGAGGGGGTTTGAACAATTTTTGTATTAATGGTGGTGGTGGGAGGCAAAATCCCACATTAAGCTTGACCTTGTGTCACATTCTGCAGAGTGGGCATGGATAAATACTCTCATTATGTAATGATATAGGCTGTTTTTATTCTTTTAATTTGCATTGGGATAGCTGAAGATGTTTTCCAAAAGCTCAGCAGAGTATTAAGAAACAGAAAAAGTTTGTTAAAAACAAAGAAAAGAGCAGTGAGCTGTTATGTGATATCAATCCTCCTATATGGCAATGAATGCTGGACAATCTCCGCACAGATGAATAAGAAACTTGAAGCAACAGAAATGTGGTTCTACAGAAGGATGCTGAGGATACCATGAACATGTGAGCAATGACAGTGATTTGGAGAAAAAGGAAACAAAAAGGACACTTATACGTAATATCAGGAAGTGACAGTTGTAGTTTCTGGGACACACCTAATGAGGAAAGGAGGTCTGGGAAATTTGATATTCACAAGGACAGATTGAAGGCAAAAGGGACAAAGGAAAACAACATACTTAGTGAGTTTGAGTAAATGGATGGCAGAAGAAGGTTTAGGAAAGATAACAAAAAGACAAAATTTATTTAGAGCTATAAAGAACAAGAAATTGTAGAGAGCCATAACTGCCCTTGTTCTGAAGAGGACACAGCACATAGAAAAACAAGTAGAAATAGACAAAATTCTTTAGTATTTGGCAGTCAACAATTTATGAACAGTTCAGGCCACATCCTGGGTATAATGATAAACTACATCAAGGAGCAAGGCCTCTGATCAGGAGATTGGAGGTTTTGTGGAACATGGAAACATCTCTTAACTACTGTTGTTCCCATGACAACCCTGACCCAGGAGTGGGAGCGTCTGTTAGGGTCCCTGTTATGGGTAAATAGTGAACTCCAAACAAAAATGAACAGTACATTTTTATAACAAAATGAAAAGCAATATTGCAATACAACAAGCGTAAAAATACATTTTTCTAGTAAAATTACCAGCAATACCTTTTTTATAAAAAAAATTACCAACAATAAATTTTTCTAGTGAAATTACCAGCAATACATTTTATGATCTATAAACTATATATCTAAAAAACATACTTTTTACCCCAGAAGTATAAAATTATGTACAAAATATTTATATTTCGGCATTAAATAACCCACAGAGGTTAATATGCAGATAAACAAAGTCAACCAACAAACAGGCATATGCCCAAAAGCTGAGTATCATCTACCATTTATTCAATTGTGAAAGCAGAATAACATATTTCATATTTTTATTACTTCAAAGCTCCCAAGAAAATTAAATTTTGGCATTAAATGACCCATAAAGAGTTGATGTGCCAAACAAAGCAATCAAATCATGCCACATATTTTCAAATGCAAACTAAAAAAAAAAAAATAGTAATTGATCTTTTTTTTTTTTTTTTGTTTTATTTTACTCAAACAAGTGGACCCTGAATTTCCATCTCTTGCAATGAATGGGTGTTCTCTCAGGATGGCCCTCATGGCTTGAGTGCCTATTGGGACTTAAACTCAACCCAGACTTCTTGTACACCCTAAAGATACAGGAAAAATGGTTGGTTCCCTATACCACTCCAGTAAGTACCTGACTCCTTGGGCTATCCCTCTACCTTTATAAGAGCCAGATCAGGCTGAAAATGGAGTATTTCTACCATATTATGAGCAAGAACTGCCCAGTCTTCACTTTCCAGGCTTGATAGAGTCCAAAAGACTGTCCACGTCCTTATAGGTGATGATTTTCTGCCCTATAACCTCTTTCCCATGTCATTCCCCTTCATATTCCAAAGTGCTGCTTTGTGGAATAGATTCCTCAGAGGATGCATCCTTGATCACTATTATCTTAACCTGTTCAAGTCTAGGGTTAACTGTTATCTTTTTCACATATCCATATAAATAAACTATGTTTCTTACTCTGTAACCCTCTTCTTCAGTGGCTCCCAAATGGTGCAGCGCACCTCATAGGTGTGACAGACGAGTAGGTGAAGCAGAATGAGTGAAAGACAGTCAAAAATTTAGAAAGATTTTTCAAAAAATTCATATGCCAAAAATAAATACGATTTCAAAATTTAAAATATTATAATGGATTACTTGTAATTGCATGCATGAGTTCCAGTATAAATAGTTATAAATAATTATTGACTGATTTTATCCTTGTGATATTTTTGTATTGTATCAAGTATTAAAAATATAGTAACATGGGTTTGCAAATTGGAGGAGAGAGTTATCAATAATAATGTTCTGATTCAAATCCGCGGTTATCTCCTTTTAACCCTCTGTGGTTTTTTTTATTTTTTTTTTTTTTTAAGTGTACTTTTTATCACACAAAATTTGGTGAGGTGCCAGCAAATTTTAATTCCGAAAATTTAGCCCAAAGAAAAAAGTTTGGGAACCACTGCACTACCTTGAGTGGCTCTTGTCTTGGTCCTTGCATCATTGTAAAAATAAATAGCCAACAATAATTTATGTGAAATGTATATTAATTTCAGCACTGTGAAAAATGTTTATATAATTTCTTTTAAAATAATTTGACATAAATTAAAAATTTATTAAGCCAAAAAATCCAAATAAAAAAAAAAGCGGAATCAACAAGGTTGGACCCATATTAATAAATAAATGCATTTTTCAGTGTGCTTTCATCACTACCGAATGTGACACAAGGTCTGTTTGAAGTGGGTTTTTAATGGTATAAGAAAAAAAAGAAAAGAAAAGGTAACAGACTATCTGAAAGTTTTGAGAATGTTCGACACTGTTTGAATGCAACGGAGAGCTATCCTAGACTGATCCCTTTTTTTTATGGGGGACACTCTCACCCCATCCAAAATAAGGTTGGGAAGAAGAAACATGTCTGTCGGCCATCTTAACAGAAAAGAAATACTTTTTAGAATTTATGGAACGGATTTAGAATCAGCTTGGAAATTAATATCCCAGCAGATTTAAAAATAAAAAGGAGAAAAGTTTAATCCCGGTAATAATAAAATATAATCTTTCTTTTATCCCATGTTGAGCAGCCTCTTCATTTTTTTAAAACCCTATCATTATCCTTTGACTGGCTGGCTTTTTGCAAATAAACAAAGACTTTTTTTTTTTTTTTTTTTAACCCTAGAATGACAGATGGCAATAACCAGGATTTTTTCCTTCAAGTTTTTTACACTTTTTGTTTTTATAATGATTTTCCTCGGTTTGAAATCGATCTCCAAAACTATTCTTTGGAATTTCAAGTAGTAGTGTAAGGGATTTTTTTTTTATTTGACGGGTTTAAATAACCCATTCCGTTTTTCTTTTTTTTTCTTTTTTTTTTCAGTCAACCCCTAAAAAATAGCAATTTAATTTTTAATAACTTGCAAAAAAATTATTTAAAAAAAAAAAAAAATAAAAAAAAATATCGTTACCTTTCTTTTTGAAGTTTTAGAATTATGGTCTGAATCAGTATGTAATTATTATTTTTTTTTTTTTTTTTACTGAACATCTATTTATTTAAAGCTGGATTATAAGATTTATCTACAAATCTCGCTCACACCGGCTGATCAAGGAAGGATGGGATTTTTTTCATCAGGGTTACATTGTCAATAGTCTGTCTTTCATGTTATTTGTTAATAAAGTTTTAAAAAGATAAAAACTTATTTGCTCAAGTTAGCAAAAAAACTAATGATTGGATTCTTTTGTTTAATAGTTTTTTTTTTTTTTAGAATCTCTAATTGTTTCTTTTGTTTCAATATCCTCCCACTTCTTCGTCCCATCTCTCTTTTTTTTTCTCTTCTACTTTTGTTTTCTGTCACGCATACGATTTGCGAACAGTCCGTAGTAGAACCCTCTGCGGGTGAGGTTCAATTTCAATCCCAATTTGTTAACGGGTTTTTTGTTTTTTTTAATTTTTTTAGTTCTTCCGAACGAAAAAGAAAGTTTTGATTCCCGACCCAAGAAGATTCTTTTATTACTTGTGGTTTGACTGATGTACAACTTTACTATAACCAATGGATTATTAAACTTGTTTAATTACACACGAATCACTTAATTAACAACACGTGATTATTAAGCCTGTCACTGTGCCATAAAAAAATTCAGGTATTTGATTGAAAGAAGTTCGATCCAGAAACCGCGAAAAAGTTTAATTTTTAATTTCTGTTCTAAATTTATAAAAAAATTCTCCAAATATTTACTGACGTTAAAAATAATTACTTATATCGAAAATTTATCTGACCTGCTTTTTTTTGTGTCAGTCAACCTCAGCAGAACTTTTTATTCGTCAACAACAACGAGTGTCATTTTTACTTTAAAGATAAACAAGTACTTTCTCTTCTTTTTTTAATGTGAATTTATACCAGATGGAAAAAAAGGTTTGCAAGGAGTTTAATTTTAAAACGTACGTATAAAGTAAACTTTTTCTTTTTAAAAATCATTGATTTATTGACACATTTCTTTCTTTTCTTTTTTTTCTGGCAAGCAATTTAAAAATATTGAATGAGTCAAACTAAACAAAAATTCTTCTTGTTTTTAATTTGTACGATTTTTAAGTCTTTTTTTTTTTTTTTTAAATTTGACCGTAATTATAGCTTGAATTTTCTTTTAAATTTTATTTTCCATATCTTTGAAGGATTTCCTTAAAAATTTGTCTATTTAATTTTTTTAATATTTTTTTTTTTTTTTTGCTTGTAAATGATATTTTGTTCTTTATTGCTGTATTTATTTTAATTTAAACAAATAAGTTAACTTTTGGAAAAAAATTTTTGTAGCATATTGAATGTAAAAAAAGTAGTAAGTAAATCATTTGAGTACACGATAGAAGCAGGTTGTTTTTTTTTGTTTTTTTTTTTAATGTATTTTTGTGTTTTTTTAAAACATTTTAATTTTTTACTTAACTGGTGTTAAACATGAAATAAATTTAAAATAGAAATTGTAAAAATTAACCAAAGAACTAATAAAGAAAGGACAGCAAAAATAAATAAGTTTTTTTTTTTTTAACTTGCAAGTTAATGGTTTTACGAATTCACAAAATTTAACAATGCTGTCTAAATTAAATAAGGCGTGTTTAAGTCTCCCAGAAAGTTCACATAAAATCTTGAGTTGAATATTGAATAATGTTTATTTTAATTAATTGTTTTCTTTGTTGGAGGCTGAGGTGGGGGACATTCATTTTTCTGGCCGTTTTGTGTTAAAGATGAATTGACTTTTTCTTTGTGGTTCACTGGTTAGACCAACAGTCTGAAGAGTGAAGAGTTTAAAGGTCATATGAAGTGTTGTATTGACGAGTTAGGACCCTTTTCTCGATTCTGAAGAAAGGTAATAAAAAAATTGATCGTTTTAAAACGAAGAAGCCCCCTTTTTTGTGCCTGTTGTTTTTAGTCTCTTTGTGTATTCCTCACTTTTTAATTAATTTGACTGAGAAGGCAGTGGCCACCCCATTACAGCTTGCTTGACATTTTAAAATACTTTCTTTTTCGATTTAAAAAAAAATCCTTAAAATGTTAGTCAACGTTTTTTTATGAGCCACTATCATGTCCATTTGTCACACTGGCTTTCTTGAAATTTCATTAATTAACTTTGTGTTTGTTTTGTAATGTTTTTTTCCCCCTTTCCATTTGTGAATAGCAAGTTATTGACAATAAGTTTATTAGACTTAAATCAATAATCATACTTTTTAAAAAGGTGGTAAGTTTTCTTTTATTTCTTTAGTAGCATTTGTAACTTTTAGCAAAAATTTACGTAAATTGACTCACAAAGGAAATTATTTATTACTCGTCAAAGAGATAAAAAAAAACAATGTTTTGTTTACATTTTTATTTCAGTTCTTTTGTGGTCGTATAAGGAAAAACAGAAAAAATAAAATTCATCTACTTCTGGGGAGACAAATAAACAAAGATTAAACAACATAGTATTTTTTTTTAAATATCTATTTTCATTTTCCACTTTTTATAGCTTTGAGTAAAAAAACAAACAAAAAAAAAATCCTTTAGTTTCAACTCAAGTCTTACTTTTTAGCACCTGAACTGTCTTCAACACCTGACCATTAGAAGTTGTTTTTAGAAAAATAATTACCTATTTTTATATTTCTAAACAAAACTGAAAAGTGGTCTCTTTTTAAAAATACACATTTTATTATTATTTTTATTTGTATTAAAGAAGTTTTACTTCATTTTTTTTTTAATATCTTCCCTTGTAATTATTGCTAAATCTTAGGTTATCCTGACCTCAACCACGATTTTTGCGAAAAAAAAAATGAATTAATTCTTTTGAAATAAGAAGACGTGAGAGAAGAAGACCTGTTAATTATTATCAATTCTTGTCAATTGATCGTAACAAAAGCATTCCCTTCTCTTTTTCAATTAATTTTCTTTTTTACGAAGTTTAATTATTATTTTTAATTTATTAAATTAGAAGAAATTTGTAAACAAATAGAATTTTTAAAAAAATTATATATCTCCACTAATTTGCTAAAAAATGCAAATAAGTCTATTTAATTAATAAATAGAATTTTTTGCATGTCAAAATTTATACATGACAATGTAAATGATGACAGTTTTAGTACATTTTTAAAACATTGATTTTTAAAAAGTTATTTTTTTTCTTTGTGTTTTTGGTCCAGTCGGGTAGAGTGTGTCCCCCAAAACATCAACCAGAATCTCTTCTCTTCCTCGTTTTTGAGATAAATACAACGAATTTATAAAGTCGTATAAAAATGCTTTATAGTTCTTTGTACAGTAAACACATGATAGAATTTAATCTGTAAAAAAAAAAAAAAAATTGTTTTACAAACGCTATACATTCTTCACTGCCAAATTGTGTCTTCTTATCATTGACAAAACCATGACTCGTTTATTGAAGAAACCCTTTTTTTTTATCCACTTGTATAGGATACATGTGTATTGTTTCTTGTAAATAAGAGTTTTTTGGACAACAGCAAGAGATTTTATCTCAGCCAACCAAACAACGCAGTTTTTTACTTTTCCTTCTATTGAAGCCATGTTTCAATCAATCGATAACAATTCTAAAAAAAATTTACGTTTCAAGCAAAAGAAAAAGAATAACAAGTAAAAATAACAATAATCAATTTATTTAACTAACAAGAAAAAAAAACCTAGACACTTTTTTTTTTTAAAACTAATATTCACTCAGTACAAGGTACCAGAGCCACTCAAGGTAGAGGGTTACTGTGTGGAGTTGTATTATTAGTGTAAGAAAGAGAAACATAGCTAATTCTAGACTTGAAGACGAGTCCAGATTTAATTAATGAATAAAATTTCAGAGTTCAGGTGGAGATGTTAGGAGTATGGAGTTGAAGTAGACTTTAGAACCAGAAAACCAATCCTAAACAAGAAACAAGGGTTGAACCTCTACTCCTGTTCAAAAGACAGAGGAGGAGGGTGAACCGGACGTTAGGCAAACCTATCTACTTCCATCAAGCTTATAAATACTTTTTACAAATTATATCATGTATATATCTAAAACTATCGGGTGGCATTTAAGCTAGCTCCTGTTGGGGGGGGGCTCTTGACTGGGCCTTCAACACAATAAGTAGGGAGGAGTAGATGTGATAGGCAACTATAAACTACAGAAGAACCCAAAATTGATCACTGCATTTAAGTATTGCATTAATACTTCAGCTTGCCTTTTAAAAGTTCAACAATAATTCTTCTGCCGCCACTTAATTTAAAGACAATTTGATGTACGTAGGTCCTTACTTTCTGTACAAATAATTATTTTTATTTCATGGCTGACTTTCATTGGATTTCGTACTTAATTTCAATTATTCCCAAATTTATTTCCAAGTTATAAAAATTGTTATTTATTGCAAAAAATCCCGTAAAAAAAAAATTGCCAAAAACAATCGCAGTAATGAAAACTTGGGAATCCAAAATGTCATGATTGCAAGTCCAGATCCGACTCAGAATGTTTTGGTTATGGTGTCAGCCTGATTCCAAAATAATATCTGTTGGGCTTACGGCCCATATGAGTAAAAGTTGAAGTATGTGACACACTGAGATTCACAATTATTATATATTCAAACATATATTGTATGACAGATAAAAAAATGTCTATTATGTTTGATCATGAGCTGTTCTAAGCTTTGTATATTTGCTTTAATTTTAGGAGACAATAAAGACAAACTGTCCAACATTTGGATATTTTTTATTTTAATGTTCCTTGGTCTAAGCTTTCGGTTCACATGAGCCATCTTCAGAGTGGTTATACAGATATTTAAACAAAGATATTCACCATCAAAGATGATATTCTGTTATGTTGACATAGAAGATTGCAATACGATGATGATGGTTGCAGAATCGCAGACACAGGCTGTAAATTTGTGATGTGGCTCTATGACATTATACCATGTGAGAGGACAAAATATTAACAACAGAACCATATGTCTAGATGCAATGTAATGTGTTGTGACTAGTTTAAAATGTAATTAGATCAAGGAATAGCATAATAAAAAAAAAAAATGTTGGACAGTTTTTCGTCTTTATTTTCTCCCAAAATTAAAGCAACTGTATAAAGCTTAGAACGGCTCATGATCAAACATAATAGACATTCGTTGCCTGTTATATTTAACAATATATGTTTGAATAATGATCTGCTGCCTTAATACACTATATATATATATATATATATATATATATATATATATATATATATATATATATATATATATATAGAGAGAGAGAGATAACTAGACTTGTTTCCTTACTTTCCCTGACAATCCGTTTAGGTGAAACCTAGGTAGGTTTGTCTGGCTCACTATGTGTATATATATATATATATATATTATAAAAGGCTAAAACACTAATATTTCATGGTTATAATTTATTACATTGGAATCGTAATCATAATCCAATTTATCAGACCTACAAATTCAATTCTTACTCTGTCCTGGACATTGAGTTCTACCTGGATTCTATCCTCTTGGGAATTTATATGTGTGTATATATATATATATATATATATATATATATATATATATATATATATATATTCTATATATCTAATCTTGAAAATAATACATTTAAAAATTTGTCGATCAGTCCTATTGATCCTGATGTTACAAAAATTTATTCCTACCTGATATAGATATATATATATATATATATATATATATATATATATATATATATATATATTCATTATATCTATCCCAGTGTTATATGAATAATGTAATGGTTATCAGCATGCAAATACTGGCAGATTGTTGCATTCATTCTCTCACTTCAATTATAGATTAAATAGTAAAGCAAACTTTCTTTTGCCTTGAGTAACAACCACTCTAGGAGAAGAAAAACTTAGGATTCGTACTGTGAAGTGTGAGAAGATCAATCTTTGTATTGAAGTTGGGCTTGATCATTCGCTGCAGTTGATCTGCAACCAGCTGTCCATAACCCCACCTTTCTTCTAGATCCTACTGGGGAAGGGTCAAGCAGGTGGGTCTGCATCTATTTGATCTTGTTATTCACCTAAAATCAACTTGCACACACGCTTTTTCTTAAAAACAAAAAAGGAAACTGTCCTCATCTCTTGTGATGGTATAATGTTGATAAATGTGTACACATGGAATAGGGCTCATTACTGCTGTAATGCATCTGATTTGCACCATGTGTCCCACAAACAGGTCTGTTTGCTTATTTTTAATGTCATCAAAGAGTTGGATCATTGCTGATTAAACCAGTTCTGCTACCAGACTTTTCTGGTTAAGTATGTGATTTAAAAACAGAACCTGTCAAGTGGGAGGTGAACTTCTTGTGGGTGTCACTAGCTATCTAACCCAATGGAGCAAATTGGGCTTCATAGCTATGTATGCGGCCAGTGTAGTGGTGACAAGTACTTATTTGATGGCGGGCTTCCTAGACTGAAATCAATAACTAAGGCAGAGGATTCCCTCAAAAGAATCAATGGTCACATGTCCATGACTAAGGTTAGCCTTCAAGTTTGAGGACATTACCTGTTTTGATTTGGAGAGAAATGGACTCCACCAATTGGTCAGTGACCCTATGACCACACCCAGTCATATTGATGATAATGTGCATACTTTAGGGTGATGTTTTACAAGTTTATCTTGCAAGCTGTTTTACTTGTATAGTGAAGGTGATCCTCATGGGGTGCCCCAATAATACAGACTTGTGCCACTCTAAGCCAAGCTCAGTGGGAAATAAACTATATTTTTAGGATTTGTACAAAAATGAAACACTAGTGAAAATTCATAGTTTTCAAGTGTGGATGTGTATGGAACAAAATCTAATTCAAGCGTGGATGTGTATGGAACAAAATCTAATTCAAGCGTGGATGTGTATGGAACAAAATCTAATTCAAGCGTGGATGTGTATGGAACAAAATCTAATTCAAGCGTGGATGTGTATGGAACAAAATCTAATTCAAGCGTGGATGTGTATGGAACAAAATCTAATTCAAGCGTGGATGTGTATGGAACAAAATCTAATTCAAGCGTGGATGTGTATGGAACAAAATCTAATTCAAGCGTGGATGTGTATGGAACAAAATCTAATTCATTTCCTATGACATTTCCTGATGATACTCCCACCTTGTCTCCAGCTTGTGTGTGTTCACTGCTCGAAACACTATTCACTACCTAAAACATTTCTTTTGTTGGAAAATGAATTGTTCATGATGAAAGGCATTTGTGACCAAAGGTTCCAGTGTAATTTAAGATGTCATTTTATATATTTATATATATATATATATATATATATATATATATATATATATATATATATATAATTAATACAAGTAAAAGGTTTGTCACTTAGCTGATGTTACTTTCAGCATCCCAGCTCCAGAGTTCTGTAGACTGACCTGCCCATCCATTCATCAGGCTGTGTGTATATATATATATATATATTTTATTATAATTAATTCAGCTGTATTTTCTTTCACTTGTATATTCTTGCTTGAACCGGCTTCTAATGTTCTGGATGGAGCGGCTTGGGGATAGTAGTAGTGGCTCGAGGGGGCACAGTCCTATGGGTAAGGGAAACTTGGATGAGTTCCACCACGAATATGTGATCGAGCAGCACTATATCGAGTCTAATTAGCTACCCCTTCGTCACCGAGGCTTGTTGGTACAGTTACTAATACGTTTCTGCATTCTGTTGCGTTTTTTTCTAGACTCGATGAATTACTTAATTATAATTATCTCAAATCCTCCTAATAATTTCTATCACTTATATATATATATATATATATATATATATATATATATATAATATAGTGTGTGTATATTTATTCATTAGTTGGAAATGCAATAAATTAGAAATTTGTATGTGTACAAATATTCCATACTAATGAATAAATATACTTTCCATGTAGTTAACTGCACATAATAAGTAAATTTGCATAGAAAACAAAAAATTGATTTAATAGAAATAAATCCAATTTATCCATTTTAATGGGTGAAAAAAGTATTCATACAATGCAAAAAAGAATACATAATCTTCATTTAATATTTTGTAGAATAGCCATTATTCACTTTTACAGCAACCAACCTCTATGATTTAGATTGTTCCTATGAATTTCATTGCTTATTGTCACCAAATATTAAATGGAAGGATTTACTTACTCTTGAAAATCTTATTTTTTAATTAATTTTTTTATTTGAGCTTGATAAAAACTTTTGAAAGTGGTTGTAATTCATTTAATAAAGGTTTTCTTAATTAATATAGTTTGATTAATTAATAATTTAGTTATAGTTTAATTAAGATTTGTTTATTATCTGGAAAAAGAGACAATTTTTTGTATATATTTTAGGGGTTCACTTACTTTTGTGCAGCACTAATATATATATATATATATATATATATATATATATATATATATATATATATATATATTTCAATGCACTTTCTATTAATTTTTTTCCAATCGACTATTTCATAGAAAATACCCAAAACTCCAACAAACATCAAATTAAATTCTTCGTAGATTGTTTAGACATTTAGATTTATATCAAACTTTAACCCCCAAATATACCCTTTAAAGTAATGTGAAATAACAGCGTCTAAGAAATTGAGTGAAACATTCTCATGTTTTATTTTATTGTTTCTTTTTCCTTTTATGTGGGTTTCTTCTTCACCCCTTACCCATCTATATCTAGAGATAACATACGTTAACTTAAGCAATGTCTGGCCCACACCAAGTGAGCTTAAGGATAAAGAATTGAAATGGTACATCTAACTCACTCATGTCTTCTCTCCCCACTCACTTCGTTAATTTACATATGCTTAATATGGCCCGTCAAAAATCTGTAAATTTCTTTTCATTTTTCATTTCAACCTTTGGAAGTAAAGTCTGATGATCCAGAGCCCTTTAAAAGGGCTGTGGTGAAATAATTTATTACATGGAACCTTAAAGTGGTCTGTTTTTATTAAAAAAAAATATATATATATATATATATATATATATATATATATATAGTGTGTTTGTGTTTTGAACAATAAAATATATTAAAATTAAAATTTTCAGACACACTGGGTTGTATATTAATATTTTTTGTTTTACTATTTCAATGAGGTTCCTTGAGTAGTTTCAGCCACATGCCCATCATCATCAGAAAAAAAAAGCCCTTCTTGTTAGCAGTGAACTACAGGAGTGAATGACTGTTTCTGAAGAAAGTGAACTTTGAAACTACATTCCATTTGTTTTTGTTTTGTTCTTTTTTTATATCGTTAATTTTGATCAGTCCTTGTATTAGTTAAAGTCCTCTTTCAAGTTGGGAGATTTCTTAGAATTCTCACCTTGGTCATTTTGACAGTTTTATTAGTTTCTGGGAGGGGGAAGTGTGTGTTAAATGTATCTTATCTTTTAGTTCTTGAGAGTGTGTATGATGTGCATATATTAGTATGAGTGTGTGTATAAGTGTGAGTCCTCAACACCTCTGTAAGTATGTCTGTCTTATGTGGGTAGGCCTTGATTTATGGGGTTATATATTCTATCTATGTTGTTAAATTTGTGGTTAAGTCCAGCTGGATGAAGTGTTTTGAGGTGCAAAATCCATTTGTCTTCATGTTCCTCTAGTATTTTTCTGAGGTTATCTTTTTTATTTCTATTTTTTTCAATTATAGTGAATTTTGCATGGCTTTTAAAATCATGTTTTTCTAGACAGACATGTTCTACAGGTAATCTTTCACGTGGCAGCGACTTTGTCTGATTACAATAATTATTAATTCTGTAGTGATTCAGACATTCAGATTCTCCCACATATTGTTTCTAGCATAGTGTGCATTCTAATAAATAAATTATGTTATGACTTCTACAGTTAGTCGTGGTAGATTTTGAAAGTAGATTTAGTGACTGAGCTAGTGAACAAATTGGTATGTCTAATGTGGTTACAACATAAGCTCTTTTTGTTGTTACAGGGTTGGAAAAATCCTGTTGTTTATATTTTTGGTCTATTATGGGTTACCTTATCATCTGATATTTGGTTACTATCTATAATTTCCACAAAGTTCTTAGGTCTACAGTATGTTAGAATGCCGGATTCTTCAAACAAAGTTTTTAGGTTTGGTTTGAGATGTAGTATTTCCCAATGAATTTTGATTATCTGAGACAGTGGAAGAAGAGTAGAGTTAAAAGTGGTTACTAGAGGGATGTGGCTGGGTTTATTTTTAATCTTGTACATTTGGGTGCCTTCTCTAGGAGTGGAAATTGCTTTATTTATTTGTTCCCTGATTAGGTGTTGTGAATTGATGCTCAAGATTTTTAGTGTTTTTTTTTAGTTCTTCATTGTTGGAACATATCCTTCTGAGCCTAAATGCTTGCAAATAGGGAAGGTTCATTTGAGGTGCTAAGGGTGGGAAGACTTAAAGTGTAGATAGTTGTGGGTGTCGGTGATTTTAGTGTGTAGTGTTGTTTGTAGTTTTCTGTTTTTATCGATGTAAATGCGGGTGTCTAAAAATGTTACTGATATTGTTGATTTTTGTATATATATATATATATATATATATATATATATATATATATATATATATATATATATATATATATATATTTTTTTTTTACATGTTGTAACATGATCTCTTTAAACTGATCTCTTCAGGGAATAAATCCTAGAATAACTTTCTTTGTTTATTTACCCAGAGATGCAGCTAATCAGTAAAAGGAAGATCTTAAGTAGGAAGGCAGTGAAATGTACTTGAAACTATAAATTTACTAATGACATTGCAACTGTCTTTGGCACAGGTAAAAAAAAAATATGTCAGTGTGCATTTACAGCAATGCAGTTGCTCTGCCACCTGATACAAATTAAACCAATTTAGAATCATGCAAAAGCTGAAGCTTAGTTACATTGGCTGAGATCCATACACATAGATTTTTGAGGTTGACGCAAACAGGGTGTGGTTGTCTGTTAGTAGTTCATTATAAAAATGGTTGATTAGATGAAGGGTTTTATAAGATGTTAAGGACACTTATGGAGCAGGGGGAACACGACAAGATATCAGTGATGTAAATGCAGTTTCAAAATCGAGATTTGTAGATAAAAATTAAGTAAAAGTAACTTAAAATCAGGGATTGATTTGACATTGTCCCCCACTTCTAAAATGATTAAAAAAAAAATTTTTTTTTTCAATTATGGCATATGTCAAGGTTTAAGAAAGGTTTAATGAATACTAAGCTACAAAAATTCTTTGGCAAACATGAACCTTCATGTGTGTAAGAAAAATAGAATGTCCTCAACAATGTTTATTGTTTTAAAAAGTGATGATTAGAATTTTAATAAAACCTAAGCATATGAAAGTGAATTTATACATTTTCTTTGTTCTTGAAAATTTATAAGAAAAATAATAAACACTCTTTGTTAAATTGTTTATTTACAGTAATATATCATTTATTGGAATGGTTGGCAAAACACTGGCTAATTGTGAATTAAATTCAAACTTAATAAAATCAGGATTTACTTATAGCTGGTTCCCATATTTTAATAATTAAGTAAAAGTTTATAAATTTATGAATAAAAAAATTGTTTTCCTATTTATTTCTTTATAAATTGGTAAATGATAAATATCGCGTTTATTAGTCTTAATGTTGTAAATATAAAATTATTCTTGTCAATAAACGATTTAATAGTAAATCTCAAGAAAAAAAAATGTATAAATTCACTTTCATCATATGTTTAGATTTTATTCCAATTCTAATTATCGCTTTTTCAAACAATAAACATTGCTGAGGAGTGAAGGTAGTTAAAATAAAAGTGGTGTCATGAAATAAAATCTGTCCCTATGACACTCCTCTTTTTTTTTTTTTTTTTTTTTTTTTTTTGTGGTCACAAAGATCCATGTTTGCCAAATTTTTATTTTTTAAGTATGGGCCAACAATTTTAGTAATTGTAAAATTTACATTATTTTATTTCATTTTTTATATATATATATATATATATATATAAATATATATATATATATATATATATATATATATATATATATATATATATAATAAAAAACTTAAACACTAGTACTCCATGGTCATAATTTATTACATTGGGATAAATCGATCCAATTTATCAGACCTACAAATTCAAAAAGAAATCAGAAAAAATAATAAAAAAAAACATATTAACCACTAATATTATCTCTTTCTCTCTATCTATCTATATATAATCTCCAGGTAAGGTATTTTGCTTTTAAGCCTGATTACATTGTTCGCTCACCAGTATTTTACAATTGCCCGATGAGATGCATTGTATGTGCATTGAAACATGACTGCGGTTGTGTAGTGATTTTTATGTTTTTGATGTAATATCCTAAAATAAAGTGTGTGTGTATGTATATATATATATATATATATATATATATATATATAATATATATATATATGTGTGTGACTAATGAATTTTTAATTTCTCAAAATAATTGAATTTACTGCATTTTTATCTCACATGGTCCTTTTTCTCTCAAACTCAGTGAGTTAGATTGTTTTGTACATGGCATACATGCATCGGCTAGACTTTTAATACAGTAGACTTGCCTGTTGTGTATTAAGTACCCATTTTCACATATAACCGTTGCTAACCAATTGATGATTGTATGAGAACATATGAAACTGTTAGTTGTGGTTGGCCCCTGTTCACTGGAATTTTAATTAAAATACATTAAAGCTCTGCCAGTTAATATGGCATTGAGCTCTCTGTCTCTGTAGCAGACTCTCTTAGGAGCTGTTTATTCTATTCATATAATATGCTCTGTCATGGGGGACTTTGAGGACCTGATATTGTTGAGCACTATTTTGCTTTTATCAGTAAATTCCTTTGTTGAGGTACTATTGTTCCCTATGGTATCAAGCACTCTTTTGGTACACCTGTGAACTTTTTTTGGGTGATTTTTTTTTTTTTTTCTCTTTTGTCCTCAAAATAAATTTACAGCATTGTCTTTATGAAAGATGTTTTTTTGATTTAACTGAATATGTGTATTTTATTTTTATAGTTTTTATACACTATGTCCAGTGAAGAAAATACTTGTATGAATGCAAGAAAAGATTTAATAAAAAGCTTAAGACCAGTACCTTGTCAGTCATCTTCAATCAAACATGTATAAAATAAGTATTGCTGCCCAATTACACACACACAAATGTGGGCACTGAATACACTATTTTATTTCCATATTCTCAACATTTCAGCTGTTTTATGCTTTGGCCTTCTTCAGGTGATATACCTTAGAATTTCAAACTGAACCATTTATCTAGTCTACTGAGATAGATTGTTCTAGTTCCACATGCCATGTCTTTTTTAGATATCTCAGTTTTAGTTAATTCCCTTTAGTAACTCAACTCTCCAAGTCTTCATTCCCTCTGTTGTGGACTGAACTCACAACTCTTTGGGTCGTCACTTTTTAGATTGCTCAACCAACACTTTTATCCACTGGGCCATATGTCACCTGAAGAAGGCCAGAGCATACAAGAGCCGAAACATTGTAAATATGGCAATAAACAATGTAAATAGTATAAATTGTTATAATACCTCATCTAGAGCATACCTTAAAACTAACTTTTTTATATATATATATATATATATATATATATATATAAAAAGTATGAACCTAAAGAACCAGGCAAACCTACCTAGGTTTTAACTACACGGATCGAGGTTCATAGTTAGATTTGCTCTACTTAGTGTATTGAGCTCTTTGCTTAGTTATTTTTGCTTTACTTGTGTTGGAAGTTTTTTCTTGGGACTCTGAACTTGGATTCTAGTCGATTGTTTTTGCCAGAATTACATGTTCTTAGTTCTTTCATTTTTTATTCCTTATTTTTCCTTGGGTATTGGTTTGTTCATTTACAAGCCAAAACAACTAAGGTTTTTCTAGATGAGTATAATTATTTATATTTATAAGATATATATATATATATGAAAACAAAATTCTTTTGTGCAGTGGATTAAAGCATTGGTTCATGAATTTGGTGACATAGTAATTGTAAGTTCAATCCCTGGTTCAGTAAATACAGGGTAAGCAATAACTTAACAGTACCAATTAAGAACAAGATGAGATATCCCTAGACTAGGTCAGTGGAATTATGACAATCTGTCCATGTTGTCGATTAAATAAAGTATTGAGTTCAAAATTCCCTGAATGTTACCCAGACACCTGAAGAAGGCTGGAGGACACAACAGCCAAAACATTGGTCTGATATCAACAGATGAGGACATTAGTCCAAATGTAAAAAAAAAAAAATTCAAAATGGTGAAATAGTAGTGCAATCAGTGATGAGTTGCAAGAAGAAAAACTGAAACCTTGTCTAAATAAATGCAGTATTTCGCTCACTCGGGTAGACTGTTCTAGTTCCATGTGCTCAAGGACACATGGCACAGTGGATAAAGGCGTTAGTTTTATCCAGTGACAGGGCCCAAAGAGTGAGTTCAATACCTGGTTAAGGCAGTGGAGAACTTTCAGAGGGAAATTAACAGGGGATAACTGATAACTGACATCCATTAAACATGGCACATGGAACTAGAATAGTCTACCCCAGTGAGCGAAATAAAGGGTTCAGTTCGACATTCCAACCACCTGAAGAAGGCCAGAGTGTACAACGGCCAAAACGTTGTAATAAATATGGCGACAAAGATGAGGACAATAGTCTGAATAATGTAAATAAAAAGAAATTTGCTATGGAGTGATGGCAGATTGCTTACATTTTTAAAAGTGGTTGTTTTCAGTTTGTCTATCAGTTTGTGATCTGTAATGATATACATCATATCATTTTCGAATGTTTCAATTTGAGTCGAACGTTTTTGAGTCATGCCACATTAATCTAAAAACCATATAAAACAACTGAAAGGGTATGTATATATGGCATATCTTCCTTTTAATAGGGATCAGTACTCTTGTTTATTTTGGCATACCATATTTTCCCAAAGCAGCCCAAAGTAAGCAAAAAGTCAGTTTAAATAAAAAGCGAACTAAATATGATTTATTAACTTAATATATGCGAAGGGCCTTGATTTTAACAAAGTTTAGTCATTCATAAATTATGTTATCCCATCAAATCTGTCTTGGTTTTCTTTTCTTTTTCTTCCAGGCACAATACCCTTGAGATACAATTTAGCAAGTTCTGCACTAGATATTTTAATGTTTTAAAATAGTTTCAAAGATTTGCTAGCTATGAATCATCTCAAACAGTGGAGGCAAATTGGTAACATTTCTAAAAGTGCTTATTTTCATTATCAACTTGTGATCTGTGATGATGCATATCATATTGTTTTGAAATATTTCAATTTGAGTTGAAATATCTGCTAATTTTTATTTTTCTATTCAAAATGAAGTAATTTCTAAGAAATGAATCGATTTTTATTTATAATCTAATGTGATTACATTATTTTTCTTATTAGTTTAAACATTATATGAATGTATGTATATAGGCACTTTGACTTGAAATCTACTTTTCATTCCCTACTGAGATATATATATATATATATATATATATATATATATATATATATAATATGCATGTGCGTGAACACACCCTTGTGCAAATTAATTGAAACAAAATAAATAATTCCATTATTTACTTTTTTTTTCATATTTTTCTAAGAAAACATGACCCAATACATATGTTAGTACTTCGTATATGCATTCTATGAAGTCATTCCTTGTCGATTGACCACAGATTCTCAATTGGATTTAAATCGGGAGAGTTTCCAGGCCAGTCTAGTACTTTGATTTTCTCATGGGTAAGGCTTGCCAGTGTGTTTGTACAGCATTACATATTTTGTACGCTTCCTTGAAGTAATGTCCATTGCAGACAATGGCTATAGGATAACTAATAAACAATCGAGACAGTAGTGTCTGGGTGTGATAAAAATCCAATGCAATCACAGATGATGCAATATTTTTTGAGGCCAAACAAATTTCATCATACATGCTGAAAAATAGATTCATATTATTGCGCACTACTGAAAATAACCTAATCTGAGATAAAAATAGAAATCGATTACATACTCACTCTCCAGTGGGTCTAAAACTGACCATATTGTGAAAGAAAGGAAACTAAAGCAGTTGTTTCAATTAATTTGCACAAGGCTATTGTATATGTGTGTGTTTCTAAATGTGAGAAAGAACAGATGGAGTAAAATTCCACTGTTCATAGAACTAATTTTAAAAAATGTGCTCAATACAAAGTAGAGCAATTTCTTGAATATTCAGGCTGGTAAAATGGAAATATACTGTTTAATAAATAACCAGAGCATCTGTCCAAATATGGGTATCTATTAAAAATAACATTTATGCAATAAAATATATATATAAGCAGGCTTTGCCAAGTAAGATATATTCACTACTTGAAATATTTTAAATGAATATTTCATTCAAAAATTGGCTTGTTATAGTTAAGGAAAGTTTTACAAATAGATGCCAACTTGTTGAATGACAAGTAAAATGTGAATTTCAAACACTTTTCTGTACTATATAAAATGATATTCCTAAACAGAACTATTTTTGATATAAAAATCAAAATGATCCTCGAATAAAAGAACATCAATGAAAGAATTAATGAAATAAACTTTTTTAAACTCTATATGCAAATTAGTTAAACCTGAAGAGTGATTTTGCCTAGAAGAAGATAATATATAAAACAGATATTTTGCTTTTAGTGTATAAATTAGTAATCTCTCAGTTGCTTCTCTGTCAAAGGACAGAGGGGCAACTGAGAAAATTATACTGAGAGGTACTCAGCCCTGGGGAACAGCTGCCCAAAGCCGCATCCTCTCATTGCACCAGAGAGAGGGATTGGTGCTCACACCAAAGCCAGCGCAACCAACAGTTGCAGGAACTGAGGGCAATTTTTGTACTTGTCCCAGACGTATGTGCTCGGGTCCCCACCTAAATAAAACCTTGTGTCACATCTCATCTTAGTGGGAGGGAAGGAGTAAATACTGTGTGTATATTACTATAAAGTAGCTTGTAACATGTTTGTAACCCTCTACCTCCATGAGCAATTGGATGAGCAAGTGGATATTTTATTTATTTCTAAATGTTTATCCAGTACAGTTGTGTACTGAACAGTAAATGTAATAATAAAAAAAAAAATTAATTTATTTTGAGTCATTTTGAAAAAAAATGAAAATCTTGGTTAGTTTTCAAAACTGGTTGGATTTTTAAAAAAAAACAATTTTTTGAGATTTTATAGTTAGTCATGAGTCATTAAAAATCTAAGTGAGGAGTGGCTGTGTAGGTAAATTATTATATATTTAATAACTGTCCCCCCTACCTCACTTTTTAAAAAATTCCCAATGAGCAACATTCATATTGCTTTGAACCATAAAAGTATTTAGAAATTATCTTTCAAAGTTTGAATTCACATGGAGTCTTTATTTTTCACTGTATATTTTGAGCCTGGGTAGGGGTGGTCCAGACTGAATGAGAAAACAAATGTGTTATTCCAAAGTCTTATTTCAAGCTCAGTCAAACTGTATGTATCTGTGCTTTGTGTACATTAATTAGCACAAGCATATGCAAGTAAAAGATCCCATGCAACGCTTAACACAATTTACAGAGAAATGAGACCAATCTCTCTTAAGCTCTAACAAAAATGACTACAGTTTGCTGGCCACCGAGCAGACAGGGAAATCATCTCATCCTTATTCCTATGGCATCTTTCATGAAAATTGACTTTCCCAGACACCATAGCTTGGGACTCAGGGTTGGATATTAATTAGGGATCTGGGGACAGCAATGTAGGACCAAACAGTGTGGAAAGGGATTGTCAATGGAGTTCTGACCAACCATAGGGAGGTCGAAGGTTGATGATGAAGTTGCTCACACGTGCATGCACAACAGAGACCTATGCATATACCTTACATATGTGCATAAAAAAAAGATGAGGAATGAGGCAATAAGAGATATGGTAGGAGCAATACCAATCATACAACACATCAAATGATAGAGGATCAAGTCGTTCGGACACCTCACTCATATGCCTATAAACCAACCAGCCATATGAGAATACACCCTCAGGTATTCTGGATGGAGAGTGAGAGGCAGAGCAAGATGTTGTTGGAGCAACTCAGTGGCAGACGCTCTCAGAGCCCACAAGATCTCTCCTCCAGCCGGCTCGCTTTGCCGCTGACAGTCGACTGTGTCTCCCTGCGACGCCTAATGGCACAAGCGGAAGGAAAAACTAAACATAAAAAATTACATGAAGAAAGTGTGTGATGGACAAAGAACTTTATAATATAGATTCTTATCACAATTTATTTGTGTGCAGACCTCCCCTTCCCCATATATCCACAAAGTTCTCCAGGGTCATATAATGTTTTATGCATCAGTCATTTGCTTTTGTTTGTGTTTTATTTTATTTTTTTTAAAGGCTCTTATATTTGTAGCTTTATTTAGGCAATGTTATAATGACACTGTTTAGCTTTCATTTGCTGTAGTTTTGAGCGCTATATTTATATATATTTTATATATATTTACAATACTTGCAGGTAGTCCCGATAGCACACCCCATTTTGAGTAAAACTGTTTTCTATTGGTGTATTCATCGTCCTTTAGCAATGTATCAAGTCTCTTCCTTCCTGGTAGAGAAACCATTACAAAAATACTGAGGTCATATCAGCAGGATATTTGTGTGACCTCAGCATTTTTACCAGTTACACTCTACTTAGCAAACTATCCTCACTCAGCTGGCCACCAAAGAATTACGTCCTGGAAGGAAATACGCAAAAAATAAATAAAAAAAAATAGTCATTCATTAACAACAGAACTTTTATGTATGGATTGAAAACTGTCTTTCTAATATCACATTATTATGACTTTGGAAATTCATGTTACAGAAACCGTATAGTAGATGTTGGCTTTAGATGATAACATCAACCTGGGGAAATGATCACAATATTTGGTACCATTAGGAAGTTCCTTAAAAAAAAAATACCACTAGTTGACCCAAGCCTTGTGAGTGAAATTGTGTAGACATAACTCTTTGGAAGTCATTGATTGTCACAAGTCATCGTGGCCATGTGATTAAGCATACTGGCTCTGTTCAAACTGTTGATCACAACAGATTATATGCTGTCTCCCAGAAACTTCAGCTTGTCATAGTTGCCGTATAAACCACAGGTTGGCTCTGTGTATGTTGAAGAAACTGAAATATGCCTGAGCAAGCATCTGCATCAGGGATTAATTAACCACATTTAGGTCAGCCATACTCACATCTCATGTCATCCATGGATCTTTACTGAGGTCCTTGTCTATTTTGGAGAAACTTTACTTGTGGAAGATTTCTTCCATCATCATCAGCCATTTTGAATTTCTTTATTGTGGGTGTACTGTTGATTTAGTCATACTCATCTTCTTGGGAAAATTCGACATATTCTTTTTATGCCTTGAGTTTATTAACAATTAAAATCAGTTCTGAACTCATTTGTCTTTGCTGTGGTGGGACAAGTTCCAAACAGTTGCTGTAGGAATAAAAGAATACTTTGAAGATGAGGCTTTACTTTGTTGATCAAGTTGAACAGCGTTAAATGATTGTAGGAAGACTGAAAATAAATTCACCCAATTTATAATGATTTATATCAACTGAAATAATGCATTAATAATATTGCTGCATAACTGCTTCAATAATAAACACATTTGCTTAATATATTGTTTATATCATTGCCTGTGTTGTGCTTTAGTTCTGTTGACATTTCCACTTGGAAACTCATTGGATTAACCTTTCAATTTCCTTTATATCATAGGAAATACTACATTACCTCTATTGCTTATTTATAAGACACACAGCCTGATTTCCTCTTTTTGGTAATGAGATATTCCATTGTTATGGTTACAGGAGGATTTACTCAATACCAATAATCAAACATCTCATGCTACCATAACAATGGAATGTCTCATTTGCAAGTAATATTTTTTTAATATTAGCTTTTTTTGTAAATTTTTATGCAAAAATAGTTATTTGTTTAGATAAAAATCCTATCTATGTTAAGGAAAAATATAAATGTACTTAAATTCAGCCATTATTGTTTGTTTTTTTTTTCTTATGGTGGTATGGTTAATCTTGTACTTATCACAATAATTGTGGGATTGATAGTGAAGTGATGGTCTGTTGCCTCTCCACAGTGTTTTTATTGAGGCACCTATTCGAATTTGCTAGCTGTTGACTCTTCAAGAGTTCTTCTGCAATTAGCCAAGATGTTTTAAGGAAAAATAGGAACCAAAAGAATATCTGTACTTAGAATCAGAAAGAGGCAATTTTCTGTACACATAGTAAAGAAAGTGTGCTTAAAGAATTTAACACTCATAGGACATGGTGAAATCTAGATGGGGACAGAAACATCAAGTAACTCTAACTGATGAGATTATGTGAATGTTTAGCAGAGGGGGCGGGAACAGGGAATCATGATAAAGGGACAAATGCTGCTTGGTGTTACAAAGGAGAGGAAGCTGTGGATAAAGCCATGATTGATTTGACAATGCACTCTATCTACAACAATAAACTGGGCCACCAATCTAAACAGCCATGGATCACAAAGAAAGGATTAAATAATATGATTTAATGTTGTCTTGGAAGTATCCATGATGCCTATATTCCAAGAGTCACTGATTAAAATTCCTAAAAGTATTTAGGAAACATCTGTCTGATACTTGATTCTGACATCAACATTAATTTGAATTCTCATCAGTCTGGTAAAACGTTTTCATGATTAAGCATTGAATTTTTCAGGTTTTTAACCTTTAGCATTATAGGTAACTATTTTGCCAAGCAACATATTAGTCCTGCCAATGCAACTTGAATTTATAGTATAGTCATATCCTTCTATGGCAACACCTAAAAACAATACTACAATTTCAAATATATAAAACTAATATATGAAACACTATATTTTGAGGGTATACCATATACAGTAAAAGTGACTGATTTCTTTAAAGGTGGTATAGAGTGCTAAATGTTAATCAAATTTATTGTAGCAAATTTTGTTTTTAATTCTGTGTGTTGTGCTTGGAGAAATGAGGAAGAAAGGGATTGTCAGTGGTCAGGAATGAATGCAAGTGTTACTGATATAATAGGGCTATTATATGTATAATGTAAATGCATTGCTAATGATTTTACTATAGGAATGCATTGAAAATGAAGAAGGGATTGTCAATGGTCAGGAATGAATGCAATCATTATTAATAAATTTATGTTCACTAGAATTTTTTTGCAACATGTTGACATATGCTGAAATCTTCACACTATTTTATATTGTTGAAGTCATTGTTAAAATTTTTTATCAAGATTTACAAACCATGTTTCATTCAATTTTGCAAACCAATTGATGAAATTGGAATAAGCTGATCTATTTGGAAAAATAACTTTGAGAAAAACTCTACTTCAGTTTTTACACACCCTAGTAAAACCAATTGTACTTTGTGCACCCTTACATATTTGTACTTCTCCCCAAAATTTGGTTTTGATCAGTCAATGTATGACTATTTTAGAGAGTGTGACAGATAGTTGGACGGAAGTCACATAATTTTATATATAGATAATGCAATTTTGCTCTGGGGATATACTGAAAGATACAAAGAAACCGATTACCAATGATCTGGAATGAAAGATATCATTACTGATAGAATAGTACCAAAATAATTTTTTTTTTTTTTTTAAATAGTACTGCAAGGGAGATAACTTTTCTAAACTGTCAAAAAGAACAACATGCAAGGATATAGTTAAATATTTAGAAAAAATTCATAGACACTATAATTTTTGTCTATATCTCTGAGATGAGGTATTATTATTATTATTTACATTATTATATCATTTTTACAGGCATGTCTACATTTCAATATGGCATATGTTACCCATGTAAGTAACAATGTGCCAGAAAATATACTCACCCCCCCAGCCCTAAAAAAGGACTTGCTGATAGACGACCTGACTCGTGTTAATGTGACAAAATGTTCAGATTTACAGAAGCCTATTCATGACAAGTTGAAAATTTGTCTGGAAATGTGAGCTCATTTGCATTATTACATGACTTCAATGTTATGCCAGAACTTGACATTCATGTGAATTCCTTCAAATTAAGATTTATAACTTACCTGCTTAAATGTCACCTTAGGTTGCCTTCCGTCAATGTCAACTCACCCCTGAAATATAATTATTGTCAAACATTATCACTTGGATTTATTGTCACTGTTATGCCATTGTGGCTGATGAAACAGTATGCAGATGGGTCAAGGATTCTTCCATACTTCTTCCTCTTATTTTGTTATAAAGAAAATACTGGGAGACAATTCTGCTGCTGTTGTTTATGAGCTGGAGGTCAAGAAAGTGATGCTGGGGTACAAAGCCCGATATTAACATCATGACACCCATTTTGATAGGGGTATACCAGACACATGCATCACAGCCAAATATGTGTGATATGGTGACAGCTTTTGATAAAAGCAGCTCATAACCTTAGAAGTGGAACCTAATTAGAAATACCTTCAGATTGGGTAATCCAGCCTGCTCCAGCATTCTCCAGTTGAGTGTTAACAAGTATTTAAATGTGAATACCGTCCTATTGACTGCCTTCTTCAAACTTTAAAAAAAAGTGGGGGGGGTCAACTGGCATTAATCTGTGGGCTAAAATCTAATAAAAGCAGATGCTGACATTAAATAGTCCAACATGAGAGGATACGTTATAAAATCCACCAGCCTAAACCTGAGATTAATCTGGCACCCAATGAGGATTGACATTGTTAGCCTTCCATCTATGGCAGGTCCTCAACATAAATGTCTATTAACCCCATAGGAATAATATCAAGAGCAGCACCAACAATGGTAACTTTCACAGAATTGAGAATGATCTGGAAAGACGATGCTCAGAGATTGAAGAAAACTGACATAAGAAGAAAGCATTCCAAATTGTGAAAGACCTCACCTGGGTCTCATAGCCAGAAAGCAAACATTCAAACCACTCGGCCATGTACCCAGCACAGGGCCTTAATAATAGAGCTACCAGTTTGATAGCTCTTGCACTACAGCAAGCACCCTCATATTTCTATGCTGGATTGATTTATTATCTGTAACATTTTCACATGCTTGTTAACTGCCACATCTTCATTCCATATAGATGACCTGCCCTCAAGTAATTCTAGTTTTTATGGAGTCTTGAACAACTGCCAATAACTAGTCAGTGTTATTTGTCTTCTTATATTAAAATCTATACTCTTATTCTTTTGTACTGGATGGGTTTTTGTGTGTGTGTGTGTGGGAGGGGAACTCTCTGGAAAAAGGTTCAACCAGAGTTAATTTTCTCTTTGGTGAAACAATTTTGTTGTCATTTTAACAACTTATTATAAGGCAAGTTTTTTTTTCTTTTGTGGTTACAAAAAAAACCTGGTCCATTATGCGGTGTTTGGGATGGTGAATAGGGTTCTTGATTCCAGGAGGAATCTGTGATGGTCTCTTAATTTTACAATGGCTTACCACTTACCCTCTTATCACCAAAGCTAAGCAACATCAAGCCTGTTCGATACTTAGATGGGTTACTGGAAATACCAGGTGCTTTAAGCTTGGATGTGCGGGTGGTGTAATGGATAATGACTCGGAATTGTTAATCGAAGAGCTGAGTTCTAATTTCCATTGGGTTTGTTATATTAACTTATGCACAAATATGCCAAAACTCATTCTCCCCAACTATGGGTTAAATAGTAAGACGTGTATCACTCAACCATTATTATCTAAAAAAAAAAAAAAAAAAAAAAAAAAAATTCTTAGTCAAAAATTATTTTTTGGCTTTAAATAACCTGCAAAGGGTTCATAAGCTCTAAAAAAAATGAAACATTCTGAGGCAAAACATCTTACACAGGACATACCACAACCACACTCTGAGGGAGACTCACCTGCTACCTAGGCTTATAGCTACATTCTGTTGAAATACTGGAAAAATGGCAAATTGAACCTGTTCAATACTTAAATACTTTCTCACATTCAGAATGTCACAACCCTATTGCTATGTCCATAGAAAATGTTCAGAGACAAGCTTCATTCTTCAGTGCCACCATCTTGGATCTTTGTAGTCAAGACTTGCTTTGCTACATCAACATCACTGAAACAGCCTCATTGCTTACATATTCCATTGATAAGAAGGATGTTCCATTTAGAAAACTTATTCCCAAGAAGTGGTACTTGGTGGAACAAACTCCCATGTGGGTGCTTCCCTAAATACTATAATCTTAGCCTCTTCATGTCCAGAGTCAATCCTTATCTATCCTCATAATCTTGACTTCCGCCTTTTATGTTCATATAACACACCTCATTCAGTAACCCTCTACCTTGAGTGGTTCTTGAGCCTAGTTTTGGGTTAGTTGTGTTAAAAGAAAGAGAAAGAAGAGCAGGATTTGTCATAAACCAGCCTGGAATAGTCTAAATCATGTGGCAGGGTGGATGTGGAGATGGTGCATTTGTGTCACTTCTTGTGGTTTGGGATCTACTGTTAATCTCCTCTTCCAACTAAACTGTAAACGAAAGGTTTTTTTTTTTTGCATGTATCTATACTATTTGTATGGGTTGATTTCTGGCCAGTTGTTGGTTTAGATATGTGGGTCACTTGGGGGATGCACTCGTGCAACTGAAGTATTTTTGACATAACATAATTCAACACTTTTGCTTCTTCAGTGTGTAATCCTAATCTTACCTAATTCTGATAATTCCTAATTCTATAAACACACACACACACACACACACACACATGCACACCACCACCACCAACGTATCCAGTAACATGGTGCTGATCTCTTTCTCTTTGACCTCATCCTTTGATCTATCATTGTGAAATATCTATGTCTGGTCATTTAACATGAACAGAACTCTTTTTTTCTCTCCTCTCTCTTGACATATTAAAGGTGAAAAACATCCCACAATACATTGTATTGTGTGGTTCAAAGTTATGGAAGGTTAAGGGGGTGAAAACGTTGCCTAAATGAAAAAAAAATATTTGACTCGCCCATAAAGGAAAGGAAAAGAAGAAAACAGCAGAATGTGTAAATGCAAAATTTATTAATTATTAATTAAAATTAAAATCATTAATTAAATTTAATTAAAAGAAAACAGCAGAATGTGTAAATACAAAATTTTTATAATCCAAAAATAGTTTGTGATTTAGAAAAAAAAATTTTTTCAATTTCTTCTTTGAAGATAATTTTCATACAACAGGAAAATAGGCTCGACCCCTGTAGGTTACTTTGACATGGACTTTTACTCCCCTATTTGATTCATTCTTTTATTTACACCTAGCATGTGTACTTAGAAGTGAACACAAGAGTATATGTGGATATTTAACAGAAAAATTCTCAGCTTTATTTGAATGCATTTTACTTGAAGAGTATAAAATTTTAATAATTTAATAACTTAAAGGCTGGAAATTTGCAGATTAATAATTTGATAAGTTTTAAATTCTGTATAATTTTTATCTTTCTCCATATATTCTAAGTTAATTAAATTTTATTTTAAGTTGTAGCAACTGAGTAGGGATTAATTTTATTATATGACTGGTGTACCCATGCTATAAAAAATGACAGCAATTGCTAGAAAGTTTTAATATTGAGATGCAATGTAACCAAATGTCTTGAAACAATGTATTGAGATTTAATAAAGTGGAGATACATAATTCACAATTAAAATAAAGGAAAATAATTAATCTGTCCCCATTATATTTTTTTAGATGTTCAGTGATATCTATGATTCAACGATTATTCCTCGTATTTATATAAAGTTGCTTTTTGCTCAATATCTTTTCATGTTAAAATTTTATGTGTTGAATTTAACAGTGAAATGGAAATATCCTTTGAAAGAAAAAGATTAACAGAATGACAGATGGTGATGACAAAGCCTATTTCAAGACCAAGTCAAAACAAGAGGATCCCTTAATAGACATGACCTCACATGAAAGGCTTGAACAAATAAGACTGCTATCTAAGTAATGTAAAGGAACTGATTAAATGGTTCATTTTGCTTGGGAGGTAATTTTGTCTAAATGCAGATAAATATTTTATGTGTTTTGATTATTAAAATGACTAAGGGATGTAATTACTTATAAATGTATAAACATAAGTTTATTTACCTCCCTTTCCACTACAGATGGGACAGGAAATATATAAATAAATATACATTGATAATTATTATGTGGTTTAATGAATAATTCTCAATAAAAAGGGTTTTATTTTATCTATCTATATTTCTGAAATGAGGTATTTTACATTGTTCGGACTGTTGTCCTCATTTTTGTTACCATATTCATGATGTTTTGGCCTTCTTCAGGTGATTGGAATTTTAAACTGAACTTTTATTTCATCCACCAGAGTAGATTGTTCTAGTTTCATGTCTACTTCAACTCTCTACAGAGTGCAATGGATAAACGGTAGTCTAAATTACACAAAACTGAAAATAACACTGACATCTCACTTTAAAAGATATATTTACCAAAATTACACAAAAATATCTTGAATACTGAAGAGTAAATTTATTCAATAAAATCACCATTGGTTGCATCCACAGACTCCAGACAACTTCAGAATCTCCTGTAACTCTTCTGGACTGTCTCCTTGTTTAAGTTGTTGAATGCTACCATAATCTTTGCTTTCAGTTCATCTTTAGTGTTACAAGGAGTTTTGTTAGTCTCTCGTTCAACTGCACCTCCTGCATAATAATCAAAGGGGTTGCAGTATGGGGAGTTAGGTGGCTAGATGTAAGGCGTGATGTGGTCGCAGAAATTGTCTGAAAGACATGACTGGGTTCACTTGCTTGTGTGTCATGGTGCAGAATCCTGTTGCCAGACCATAGGGTCTTTCAGCAGCCACCCTCTTGACTCACGTCAGCACTACCGCCTCAACACACAATGTAGGCCTCCATGTTGAGTCTGAGGACCTCACCAACAAATTTAAAAGTTCTTTTCTAATCGGAGCAACATTTTAGAGTGGCACAAGGAACCAATCATTTTTTTTCCAGCATCTTTAGCAATATTTAAAAATTACCAAATTACGTTCACAGTAATTTTAGAGGAGAAAAGCAGCATTTCTTTTTTTTTTTTTTTTTTTTTTTTTAATAGATATGTTGGTTTGACTACTAGTAAGAAAAGATAAAGGTTTTTGGAAGATTGTCAAAAAGGTTTTAATTGAAATATCTTGATGCACAAATCATCTTTTATTTGAAAAGATTTGGTTATGTTTTCAGTCTTATTTGTTCAGTAAAAAATAAAACAAAAAACCAAGTGTTGATGAAGGAATATTATATTTAAAAAAAATATCTTTCTAATCAGAGCAAGTTTTCCTAGCTGCTGTACCTTCGTAATCACCATTAGACTCCTCCAACTCTTTCTGAAATGCCAAGCAGCAATACAGCATGCCGTTTCCAAATTTCTGTCAGTGAATTGCATCATGGTGCTCTTTTTCTCACAGATGGTGCCCAACTGACCCTATACTGTGCAGTTGACAAAATAAAATTACAAACAAATGCGCATACACAAAATTAAAAATATAAAATGGCAACAATTTACACATCACACCCTGTACTTTTAACGTTCCTGCCTGAACTCTGAACTTACAATCACAAATTACTTTTTTTCTCTTGCCCCAATATACTTCTAAAATCTTCAACTGAACTCTGAAATGTTATTCACTACTTAAATTTTGATCTCTTCAAATATAGACCATTATCTCTTCACTTCTTGCCCTTTCTTACACTCGTACAACACCACACAGTAACCCCCTACCAGGAGTGGCTCTTGGGCCTTGTATTGGGTGGACATTAGTAACATTGGACGGATACATTAGTAGAATCTGTTGATTTTGTTCACTTTTTCCACATCTTAATCTAGGGAGGTATGGTGGAGTAATGGATAGCAGCTCGAGTTGAGGAACCAGAGAGTCAAGTTCGAATTCCAGTTGAATTCATTACGTCCACTTACGTACTAATACCCTTGGGAAAGGCATGAATCCTCTTCTCTCACCAGTTATGGGTAAATAGCAGGACAGATGGGGTTTTATAGCCTTGGATGGCAACTGGTCTACTGCAGAAAGAAATGGCAACCTACTGCAGGGAAAAAATCTACATTGTCAGTCATGTATCAAAAGATACATGATCGCCTAAGCATGTATCACGCATAGCACATAACTGACTGAATCTATGTAGACTTTTAAAAGTTTTTCTTCACAATCCAACAAAGCTACAGGGTGCGACAGAAGTATCTCCCATATTTGAAGGGTGACAAAAAGACAAGGTAACAGCTATTGAAAAGTTTATTTCACTGTTGTTTAAACAAAGTTTTATAGTTTTTATTAATTTCTTTTTTTTTAAAAATGGCATCCTTCAAATGTTGGCCTCTATTCACCAGCACTCTTTTAAAAAATTTATAAAACACTTCAATGTCTTCCAAGTGGCTTTATTCTAAGTACTGAAAGTGTGGCCCTGAAATTTTAAACCCATAGCAGTATCAATTTTCTATCTGAGACCACATACTATATACTCATGTAACATGCAACCTCCAAATTTTACTTATCTTGTATATCATTTTGAGAGTCCAAATTACAACACACTAACCTTTTTTCCTCTATCTCCTTATCCCATCTTCTAGTTAAATAAGTTAAAAAAAAAGAATGATAAAAGTATCGTTAGTACCGCTATACTCACTGCATAAATGCGTACAGCCTTAGACAACCAAATGAAAACAGCTAAATCTCTTATAAATGCAAAAATGGAAAAGTTGCATATTTGTTGTTTGTATTTTTACTAATATTTGAATATTAAATGCATTATTATTGCATACAGTTATGTAAAACATCAGTTTTATCAAAATCATGTTTATTTTAAATACATCTGTACTTTATAACTAAAGTAAATGGATATGTAATTTGGTCAACGACGTAGCCTGGGGCAGCGGTACATATGCTAGTTTTATATCTTGTGTATGATGTAACCCCCGGCCTAAAATTAGCTTCTAAATTAGGTCTCCAAAAATTGCATGATACACAAGTATATATGGTAATTCTGATGTAGCATGAAATTAGTACAAAAAGCTCTGTGTTGCAATTAGAGATTTGCCAGTCTTAAAAAGATTTCAACAGCAAACATATGGTGTGCACCAGTCCAAATGATAATGCTAAGTGATGGTATCTGAAAAAAATAAGGCATCAGCTAGATGAAGACACTATTGCCACTTGAATAAGTTCACAGGTGACAATTCAAAATGTGGCAGGTATTTCTGCCCTGTATCTATATTACTTATTATTTGAAAATAAAAAATAAAGACAAAAAAAAAATGCAACACCAGCATTAAAAAGTTGATACTTGTTTGACATATGTCTCTCTGCCAAAACAATCTTTTTAGTCAAGAATCTTCAACTGATTTCTGCATGAAAACTGTTTATATAAACCCAAGTGGTGATTTGGAGCCCTGCAGTCATCTTGTCTTGGCCAACAGTAACACTATCAGCCGGCCTCGTCAGCAAGGCTATAATTAAATATGATAGTATTTCACGAAGCATCTCTGTTCAAACAAGAATCATTTTACTTGTGCGTTTGTTTTTCTTCATGAAGATAACCCTGATAAAGTTACAGAAGGTAGCAAAAAAAAAACTTGTTCTGTTTGCTTTTAATCACTTTACTATAGTGAAGATATTTTTATAACAGAAATGTTGTGCTACAGAAAGATGCTGAGAATACCATGAACTGAACATGTGAGCAAAGACAAAGTTCTTGAGAAAATGGAAACAAAAAGGACACTTAGCATCAGAAAGAGACAGTTGAAATTTCTATAGCACATAAGAGGAAAGATGGCTCGGAAAATTTGACACTCATAAGACATTGTATTATTCATTTTCTATGGCTTATCAACCCTTTTCAAGTTATTTAAAGCCAGAACATATTTTTAAATTGTAAGAATTTTTTTTTTTTTTTTTTAGATAATGATTTAGCTTAAGTCTTACTAATAAACCCATAGCTGGGGGAAGAAGAGGTTGATTCATACATTTCACAGATGAAGATACTTGAAGCAATTGAAGCAACAGAAATATGGTTCTACAGAAGGATGCTGAGAATACTATGAACTGAAAATGTGAGCATTGGCAAAGTTCTAGAAAAGTTCTAAAATGGAAATAAGAAGGAAACTTATACTTATCATCAGAAAGATGGGTTGAGATTTCTATGGCACATAATGAGGAAAGAGGGTTTAGAAAATTTGACACTCACAGGACATTGAAGGTAAGAGGGACAGAGGAAAGTAGCACATGACCTATCTAATGAGTTTGTGTCAATGGAGGACAGGATGGTGAGGATTAGGAGAAATAACAAAAAGACAAAATTTACTAAAAGCTACAAAATACAGGAAGCTGTGGAGAGTCATGATCGCCCACATCCTGAAACGACACAGCTTGTAGAAAAAGAAACTCCTCTTTAATGTCTGCAAAAAAGTTGAGTTTTTCTGTTTGTTGGAACAAGTGGGCATTTTAGGTTTTGACTTTTGAGAAAATTCTCCCTCGCCAATATTTTTTGGGGTGGTTATTGTGGTGTTCATTCTGTACAAGGCCCTGGGACCACTTGAGGTAAAGGGTAACAGAATAAGGGATGCATCCCATGTGGATATGTGCAGAAGACCCTAGACTTGAGCAGATTAAGATCACAGCGATCCGGGGAAACAGCATCTTTGGAGCTGGTTCTACAAGGCAGCAGTTTGTGGGAAGAAGCTTGCTGAGTGGAACTTACATCTCACCAGGGGGATATGAAAGGAATGAGGGTGGTTCTCTACAATGTGGGTGCCATGGCAGGTCTTAGCCTTCAAGAGTAAGACTGGTGGAACACTCTCCATGGAAATATCAATAGATCTGCAAGAGGCTTGTGATATCTTGTCTGTGAGAAAGAAGTTTGAAGAGTGGAAAATAATTTGTCGCCCACAAGGACATGGAGACATTTTTGGACTGTATTGAGAGTGGAAAGTGAAAACAAGCCTGCTACCACCCACATATGGCAGCAGTAACTTTTGAGGCAGCACAGTGGAGTAATGGATAGTGGCTCAGATAGAGGAATCAGAGAGCTGAGTTAAAATTCCACTTGAAGCCATTACATTCACTTACATGCTAATACCCTTGGAAAAGGTATAAATCATCTTCTCCCCCCCCATCTATGGATAAAAAGCAGGACAGACTGAGTTCTATAGCCTTGGATGGCAACTAGTCTACTGCAGAAAGAAATGGCAACCTACTGCAGGAAAAAAAAAATCTGTCTCATCAGTCATGTATTGAAAGATACATGGTCGCCTAAACATGTATCACGCATAGTACATAACTGACTGAACTTTTCAGCACCCCACTTGTGTGAATATTTTCTACCTGTGATATGAGTGTAATTAGATCTGATCCATTGTGTCAGTTGAGCAACACTCATTTGCAAAATTTACTGTTTAATCTGAAATACCTGCTGAATAACAACTGAAAGTTTATACCTTTTTATTTTTAATTAGCATCAAAATCAAGTAATTTTACCTGAGCCTGACCTTGTTTAAAAAATTCTTTAGTTGTAGCTTTATTTCATTCATAAAATTTAAAAAAGGTAGAAGTTTTTAAATTTGCCTAAAAAAAAAAAAAAAAAAACCCAAAAAACCTGAGCTTTTATAAATTTACTTGAGGCTAAATTTTGTCTGTGTCCTCCACCTTACACCAGTAGAACAAAAAACAGCCCATACCATTACATAATGAATATTTATCCACATCTACACATCGTAGAATGTGACAATTCGTCAAGCTTAATGTGGGATTTCAGTAAACCTGTACAAAAATTGCTCAAACCCTCTCGGTATGTCCACTTTTATGTATGCTTCAGTTGCTGGGTAATGAACCTAGCTCTCCCCCCCAAAAAAAAGACGGTCCTTAAGTTAGGTATCAAGTCAATTCCTATTTATAGAAATCATGTGTTATAATTACACTTTTTCATATTAGCATCAGGTGTTAATTTTACCTGAGCCTCGTTATGCTTAGCAAATTTTCAATTTGCAGTTTAATTTTGTTAAAATTTGAGAAAAAATAAATTTGAGTTAAAAATTTCTGTGCTTTGATTCATGCATAATGTTTTCTAACAAATCAAAACTTCAGGCTAATAAACAAAAAACAAAAAAATGTGTTAGAAAACTGGTTAGATATACGCTATTTACATTATTCAGGCTATTGTCCTCATCTTTGTTGCCAGTTATCACAACATTTCGGTTTTTGACAAAAGGCATTGGCTAAGAATAGTTTTCCTCTAGTCTTTTTTATTCATATAAGATTATATATATATATATATATATATATATATATATATATATATATATATATATATATATATTTTCAAGCCTGTAAAAAGACACAGGACTTCACTGTAACTCGGTTTTCTTTGAACCGTCTATAGATAACTTTGTGTATGAAATTGTCGGTCACAGTGAAGTTCCATGTCTCTTTTTAATCTTCGAATGCATTCTTGTTCTTTTCTGGATTGGTCTTCCATTTCCAATTTTTCTAGTCTTCACTATTGAGCAACTTACTTTTCTTTTTCCCTGTTTTTTTTTTTTTTTTTTTTTTGACTGCTGAGGCTCAATTAATTTGACTGTTGTTTATTATATAATCGCTTAAACAAACATGGTTGGAAGCCATTGATGGTTTCCCTGATACAAAGTCCCAAGTCCTCGTGACTGAGGGGATTGTGTGCTTCCCTTTATCACAAAATGAAGATAGAGTTGCTTTTACTGATTTTTTTTATTACAGGCTGATATATTTTGTCTTTCAACACCATAAAACTAGACAAAATAAAGAATACATGGATAGAACATTGCTATGCACAAACATAGAAGTCATAATAAATTCAGTATATAAAATAAATCTGTATATATGACTGACCAACTTGTAGCATAAGAAGGTAGTTAATTTCTTAATGTCTTTGGAATTTTAACACCTCTAAAATAAAACTGCTTTTCTTTATGTTGTTTTAATCACCATAGAGATCCATTTTTTTTTTTCTCCTTCCATCAGTATGGCTGATGCTAACCTCCAGGAGAGTAACACATTGTGCTTGGTCTCATGTTTTCTACTGACATGAAGTGGAATGAGTATATTGAATCAATTGTTCAGTTGGCTGCTAGGAAAGTTGGTTCACTGTGTCACACCAGACAATTTTTCTCATCAGAATCCATCTGGCACCATAAATCTAACATTTGTCCATCTATTGCATATTGCTGCCATGTCTGGTCTGGTCTGGCGCTTCTGGTAATATATCTCAAGATTCTTGATAAAATCCAAAGAAGGGTCTGTAATGTTATTGGTCTTTACCTGGCATCTCAACTTCAGTCACTTCCATGATGTGACTTCCATGTGTGTGTTTTATATATATATATATATATATATATATATATATATATATATATATATATATATATATATTTTCATGGTAGATCTAATGAGCTTTCATCCTTGGTATCTCGACTACAGGAATTTAAGCATACTACTAGATTGGCAACTAGGTCTCATTGTTTTACTGTTGAATTGCTTGAACAGTTGCACAAAAAACAATTTTAATTTTTCAAGTTTTGAGTGGGAAGAGGAGACACACACACACAAGATTTTGTTCTTTATATTAATTAATCTTATGTGAAAAGTGAGTTCCTGTGTACTTTAGATCTTTATAGTACTATAAAGTAGTGTGTGTATATATATATATATATATATATATATATATATATATATATAACCAAGTATAGGATTGGTGTAGACAGAATAAATTCCAATAACCAAAAACATTATTTTAAAAAGAGTGCTCAATACAGAGTAGAGTAAATATTATTTATTCAAAAATAGTGTCTTATCAAGTGATGTCACTTGATAAGACACCAGAAGTGTTGGAACAAAATATCTATTTTTGTAGTGATGTTATAACATGTTTGTTATAATTTTTGAATAAATAAAATTATATATATATATATATATGTGTGTATGTATGTATATTTAATTTATGGTGTAATCAAAACGGTACTCAATGTAGTGCAACAGAGCTATAAAGTAATTAACTATACATATTACCTGCATCATGTATGTATAAAAATCTTTATATATAAAGTACAAAAGTGAGTTTCTGTGTACTTTTATAGTACTATGTATCTTTATGGTACTGTTAATAGAAAAATAATAAAGTACTTTCATTGATCAAACATTATTATTTAGTGGATACTCATATTTGAAATAGATGTCCCATTTTCATTTCTATTTTAAACACTGTGTATATTAAGCTATATTGGGTCTATGCATCCATCACACTGTTTAAAATAAAAATTTGGATGTCTATTTCAAATATGAGTATCCATCCACTATAATAACTTTGAAATAATAAAAATGTCTGGTTAAAAATTTAAATCTATTTAATTCTTTACAAATTACCTTAATATTTACATTCATTGATTTTTTATTATTATTATTATTATTATTATTATTATTTCAGGACCTCTTGTTTTTAAAAATTTACCAAAAATCGGATCCAATTGAAATTTTAAGCATTTATTAATAAATTTAATTAATTTAATTAATTGACTATTTTTTCAGGTCGTAATACCTCCTTTTATTTAATTTAACTCATTTTTACTTCGCTCATCGAAACTGGACAGAAGTGAGTTTGTTTTTTCACGTTTTTGGTTTAGGAATGTCAAAAAATGTAAAAATTTAAAATAGATTTTTTCTATATTTTCTTTTTTTGAAAATTCGTGGAGGTACCAATTGTTCCGTTTTTCGGTTATTATTATAATTATCCCTTCCGGAAATTTCCAATTAAACCCTTTCTTTCTTTTTATTAATGGACATATAAATTATTGTTTTGCTGTCCGTGTCTCGGGATATCTATATTTTTATCGGCGCGCCCACATCGCAACAAAATGCGACACAAGGTCGGAGTTCCATGTGGGATTTTGGAAACGCCGACCAAAATTTTCTCAAGACGGCATTTTTCTCTGTTGTGCGGGGTGGAGGAGGACGACTCAGGCGCCGGTTAATGACCCCAGGCCCCTCACGAAGGTATTGTCTGGGGTGGGAGGGTGTAAGATGGCTCTCAGGACATCGATATCTGTTGAATATCTCTTTTTATAAAAATTTCTAGAAATATTTTCTTTTTTCCTTGGTAGAATGGAATGCTATCGTCTGAGACATTGACTATTTCCCCCTCCCAGGTTTTCTTTTTCTTTCTTTGTTAGTGTTATCAAAAATAATTTCTGAACTGCAGTAGTAAAAAAACCATTCCTTTCTTACAGGTTAAAAAAAGAAAACCAAAAAAAAAAAAAAAAACAGTTAGAATAGAAAACCATTCATATTTGTACACTCCCGTATCCTGTGTGATGTCGTCAAAAACATTTCGCAAGAAATGACGAGCTTTTTTTTCCCCCTGTTTCTTTCTTTCTTTGAGAAACTATTTCAAATCCTCGTTTCGCAGAGGGAACAAACATTAAGTTTATTGTTCATTTGAAAATTTTGGGAATCTTAGTCATTTTCTCGGCTCTCCTGGAATAATACCATTCCGAAGAGAATATCGTAGGAATTATTAACAATGGGTGAGTAGTGGAAATAGATTTTCCAGACAAATGTAGATTTAAACTTCTCATCTCTCTCCCTCTCTTTGTTTAAAAATCTGTTTTTTTTTTTTTTTTTTTTTACTAAACTAACATGTGACTGCGCGCAATATATACTTTTTTTGTCTATCTATCTGTCATAGACAAAGAAAAACTCATTGTAAAATCGCTATTTATTTTTTTAAAGCTCTACCAAGTCGCTTTGCTTACTTTTTTTAAGGCATCGACCACTTTTCACTTTCAGTTATTTCGACCCTTCTTCATTAAGCCTTTAATTGTACTAAATTGATTGTAATACCGTTATTTTTCGGGTTGTCTCTCTCTCACTCACTCACTCACACACACACACACACACACACACAACTTTTTACATTATTTTAATTTTAAAACGAAGTTTTTAAACGTTTTCTTTTCAATATTTTGAAACGAATTACACATTCCTTTTTTTTTTTGGTTTGTTGATGTCCAAGAAGAATGATGACGGAACTTGAATTTCCTATATTTTCATTGCAATTGTAAAAATTACTATCCGTTTATATTGTTAGTTAGTTAAAATAAATTTAAAATTAAGACAAATAAAATGTAGTGTTTTTGAATTTATTTAAATTTTACATAAATCAAAAACACAACATAAAATTTTCAGTTATTTTACATTACATTGTAAAATAATAAATTTAGTTAGTATTTTAGACTCTTTCTGGTGGCATTTAAAAATGTGACAATATTATTGTATAATTTTGTCAGATTTCATCAAGCAAGTCTGTTTTCACCTTAAAATTGATACTATTAATCATCAACATTGAAAAAAATATGGCATGTCTATTTCATTTTCTAATCTAACCTTATTTAAAAAAAAAAACACATTGATAACTTATTTTGGGAGTTGTCAGATTTTATTATGAAATTAAAAAAAACAAATAAAACCTGAATTTTATTTATGAATAAATAAAAAAAGCTATCGGCTACGATCCACACACTTTCTAATAGCTGAATAAATCATTTTATTATTTTAGAGATGATTTGATCTTTTATATAATCTTTAAAAAGCCAATGATTTTGTTAACTTTTCTAACTTACGTGCAGCAGGGTTTTTTGGGGTTTTTTTATTCCAAGAGTTCATATTTGCTTGAATATTGTTTTCTATTCTTATAGATATTTCTTGCAAAGATGGACCACAAGTCTTCTAATTTGTTGATAGTGCGATAGAAAAATTGTCGTCTAAATAATGCAAAAAAGGAAGATGAATGGAGGCATAACATCACCATCACTAGTGATTACTCCAAACACCTTCATAATCACCATTAGACTCCTCCAACTCTTTCCAAATCCTCTGGACTCTCCCCAGATTGACACCAAAACCGTCTGAATTGTTTGTATTGGAGCTTACAGCATGCCATTTCCAAATTTCTGGTGAAGTGAATTGTGTCATGGCAGTTTTTTTCCCCCCCACAGACGATGCCCAACTGACCTTACTATACTGTGTAGTTGACAAAATCAAAAACAAACAATGCATATACACGAAATTAAAAAGATAAAATGGAAACAATTTACCTATCATACCCTGTATGTAAAACAAGCATTTGTTAGATGAAACTTTTTTTTTCCTACATTTTTTACAAAAAAAATTTATTGTAATTAAAGAACAAACAGATATATGCATACATTTTAAAAGTATGTATGAATTTTTTCATATTTAAAACAATAAGCTATATCTTGTGCCCGATGACTTGGGTAACCAACAAAACTCAAGTTGCACATCAAACGTGGGTATATGTGGATTTATTAACATATACTTCTTAGTTCTGTCTAATCACACTGAGCACTATTATGACTACACCTCTTGGCTAGATTTGGTAATTATTTATTTGCTTACCAGCGTATGCATGCCAGCACATGTGTATACGGTTGCTAATAGTTTCTCATTTACCTAACTTTATACCTATAAATTTATTCATCATTTAAGATAAATAATTTAACTCCAGTATTTGTGAATGTGTTTCCGAAAAAAAACCCAAGTGTAGATAACTATTTAAAAGGTCGGGGATCAATTTCATAATGTATTTATCACGAAGAAGACCTCTTTTCTAAATCGATATAAAAAAAAAAACAAACAATGTTTACAATTTATCCATCACACCCAGTATCTGGAAAGGCTTTCATTAATTTGATGTCTTTGAAACCATTTTTTAGAAAGGTGCGTGATATTCAGCTTTTGGGGAATATAACGTAATATTGTCCGGCATTATACTCTGACTCTTCAGTGTTTCTTTTTTTTTTTTTTTTTTTTTTTTTGGTTTTGACCTGTAACCCCCACCACCACCACCACCACCAAAAAAAAAAAAAAGATGTCTTGTCTACAAACTTCTCTGAATTTACTTTTTTATGCCATCATCACTTTTGTAAGGGGCTATAATTTTTGTGTCCATGATTCCAAAATATTACTCCACCTCCCCACTGTTGTCTTTTAAGTCTTGAGGGGGTGATGGTTTCCATGAAGGATCCAATTTCTGGCCCAGTTATCTGCTCTCTTCCAATGTAGTTGTACATCAATCTCTACAGTGTGTGGCAGAAATACCTCCCACATAAAAAATAGTAAGAAGAAAATAATAATGAAATAAAAATAATAATGAAATAATAATAATAATATGATGATAATAATATGATGATGATAATAATGATGATGATGATTATGATAATAATAATATGATAATAATAATGATGATAATAATAATATAAGATAATAATAGCTATGTAAAATATAATATTTTGCTCTACATTATATTGAGCACTTTTTAAAAAAAAAGTAAATGCTAAGAACTGAATTCTTAATCTGTCTGTTCTTTCTCTCTATTTGTGTGTGTGTGTGTGTACATATATATTCAATTAAACAAAAAAAAACATCCTTGATAATGGCTAATAGATTAATCAAAAGCATTGGATCCACAGATCATGCAGACAGTTCTTATACACTGTGTCCAGGAAAGAAATTATTTGTACGAATGCAAGGAAAATGTAATAAAAAGCTGAACCACAGTGTTTGTCAGTCATCATCAATGAAACTTATATATATGTGTGTGTTTATATATACACATTCACACAGATGGAGGGCATGTAAAAATATCTGTGTTTGTGTAGAGGTGTGTATGGTAAGCATTCTGGAAGTATTTGGATCCCTGAGAGACTTCATTAAGGGATCCAATTAGAAGGAAATCTGATATAACACTTGCAGCTTAACTGCATCAAGGATGTTGACTGATTCTTTTTTTTTTTTTTTTGGTACATGAAACTGGAATTGAAGCAGTGCAATGTCATTCTCTACTATAAAAATTTCATACACATTGTATGATCTTTTTGCAATAACTTTGTGCCATGGGTTTTAAATGTTTGTCCAGTTTAAAGAACCACATCCATTTAAAATACATCTATGTCTTACAATAGTATCTTTTGATGATCATGCTCAACAACAAAGTTGATTGATTGGTTTGTTTTTGACGGCTTATCAACCCATTACAGGTTATTTAAAGCAAGAAAATGTTTTTAGATTGTTATTAAAATTTTTTTTTTTTTTTAAGATAATGACTTAGTGATACAAGTCTTACTAATTAACCCATACCTGGGAAGAGAAGAACTGGATTCCTACCTTTCTGAAGGGTAGTTGCATGTAATAAATAGAATGTAATGAACCTGACTGGAATTGGAACTTAGCTTGCCTATAAATTATTCCAAGCCATTATACATTTCTCTACCTGCACATACAAGCTTACAGCACCATGATCACTAATTTAGATACTGACCAGGCTCAATGTTGCTTAACTTCAGTGATCATACAGTGAACCCATATTTCAATGTGGCCATAAGCCAACAAAAAAGTGGCAGCCATTTTATCTATGTCTGCATGGTACAATTCAAAAATTTGAACCCTAACCCCCAGAATTAAGATGGGATGAATTTGACAGAAGAGGGAAAAAAAAAAAATGAAAAAGAGCTCTGAGTCATTGAAAAAGAAAATGAAATCAATTATTAAACTTATACTTTGAGAAACATTTGCAACAAATCCCCAAAATTTGGGCTGGAGTAATCAAGGCTTAAAGCAGGATATATTGACAAGACAAAAATTTAATCATAAAATGCTTTTCTTTTGTTTTTTTTTTGTTTTTGTTTTTTGTCCGAATAAAATGTCTAATAATTAACCATGTACAATATTTTTCTCTTATTTAAAGTACAAAACAACTACTTTTGTAGCCAATTTTTAAAAAAATTACCAGGGGTTGCCTCAAACTTTTGAACTGTAGTGTGTGTGTGTGTGTGTGTATATATATATATATATATATATATATATATATATATATATATATATATATATATATGAGAAGCATTATTTACCTACTTCATTTTCTTTGGTATTTCTGAAGAGATACTATGAAAATATTTTTATAAACCCTTACCTTTTTCTGTGTAGGGCAAGAAATAAACCTCAGTGAAATTGAGTTTCTCATTTATTTCTCTCAACACCTCTCTCTCTCTCTCTCTCTATATATATATATATATATATATATATATATATATATATATATATATATATATATATATAAATTTTCCTCTTGGGAAAAAAAAAACTAATTATGTCTACCTTTTAAAAGCCCTGCTTCCTTAAAAGATGCAACTCAAATGTAAATATGATATTTCATTTATCAATTAATTTCCCACTGTTTATCTTCTTTCTTTTCTTTTCTAATTATTCTGTGCCAAAACCCGAATGACAATCCTCAAACAGCACAACCGAATGAGGTGAGAAGAAAAGATGTCTGTTTTTAAAAAAAACAGATGGTAAGCATATTCCTAACTCTAAAAGCATATTCCTAACTCTACTCACTTCTCGGGATCATTTTGTCAAGGTGCCCAGTTTTATTTTTTATCATTTTGTTAATATCTTTTCTATTTCTGGTAGATGATTCACCTATCGCCCGGTTCATACTCCTCCTCCATCCTTTTGAACAGGAGTTGAGGTTTATCTGTTGTTTCCTATTTAGAATTGAGCTTGTTTCCTTATGATTTCTTTTCATTCTCTTGAGTCTTAGCGGCATTTTCATCCTGATGAATTGATTAAAAAAATATCATAACTTACAACTGTCTTATCAGAAATAGCACCTCACTGACAAAATCAAAACTACACCAGACTAACCTTATTTATGAATTTAAATGTCCTGTGTTCCCCCAAGGTTACACTCACCACCACCTGCCTGTCAAAGGACCTGAAGGCTACATTTCACTGACCAGAGCTCCATATGGACACATTTAAATTGCACCAACCCCAATGCACAACTTTTTTTTTTTTTAATCTTTTTTGAGAAATGAACAGTTGGTCTTATCCAGACATTTCTTGGGATGTCTGGTTAGGATGAATGGTTATGCCAATTTTTGTGATGTCAACAAACTCTCGTTGCCACTTTCATAATGCTTGTTGTAGTAGAGACTTTGTAATTGCAGATACAACTATAGTATGCTGCTGAACAATACTGGATGTCGGATGCCTTTGAATATCACTCCAACTAATAGTAATTGCTCAATAATACTCACTTGGAAGTAACCACCATATAGTGATCCGAATAGAGAAATAGTATAGTGAATAGAGTAGAGAATAGCGGTCCGTATAGTAATAGAGGATAGACAAGAAATGGCGATCATTTAGACGTCACGTGACTTCCTATATATGCGTTTCCTCTATGGTCACGTGGTCTACTTAATTCAATAATGGGATTGCTTGTGTTTGCTCACTGGTGATCTATGTTCAAACTCAAGTGTCAGCAGCAACAATTTATCTCTATATAACAGTAATATACTTTCAAGATAAATTGCATAAAAAGGTTTTTGTCCTCTGGGTTTTCAAATTTCAATATGGAATCATAAATTAAACTTTCTGAAAATGTTTTATTTCTAGCCAAGGATCCCGTTTGAAAGATCCTTTTACCAATTCACTCTTTGTCGTCTTTGCTTATGGTTAAATTATGCTGAAAATCCTTGTTCTCGTTGGTTCACGAGGTTAAGCATTATCAAGCCATGTCAGTACTTGGCTGGGGGACCACTCGAGAACACCATGTACTGTACGTAACCTCCTCCGTGTTTTGAAATGTTTTGATTTTAAGAAACCCACAAAGGGTTGATAAGCTGTGTACATATAAAAAAAAAAAAATTTTTTTAAAAAGAGGTCAATTATTTGATGTTTGCCAACTTTCTTAAATTGGTGATATTTTGTTGGTCGTTTTTTGTTTTTTTTTACTTACACTGATAGATGAATTTATTCATTTAATATGGAACTTGTTACCAATTTTGTCTGTTAGAAAAATGAAATGGTAATTTCTGCAGAGAGAAATGTTTCTACTTACCTTTAAAAATAGTGAAGCATTTAACACATACCCCTCCCCTCCCACACACACTTCTATTTTTAATGTGGGTGGCACACCATCTCCTCTTCAAGTAACCAGCAACAGGTTGTACTGGATTACATGGTACTAATAACAAGGAATAACCTCTGACATAAAATGCAAGATGGGTTTATGCCTTTCCCAAGAATATTATTTTGAGCGAACATAACATTGGATTCTGTTCACTGGTTATATTCTCTGGAAAATGCCTTCTAAAAGCTAAGCAATTAAGAAACTGGAAAATTTTGTTAGAAACAAAGAAAATTGATATACTTTTTAGCTTTTAACAACAATTTTTTTCTTTTTAATTTTCGCCCATATATTTACACAAGCTTGTTAGGTAGGTTACTCACTTTGTTTTCTCCATCTCTCTTGCCTTCAATATGCCCTATGAGTGTCAAATTCTCCAAGTCTTCCTTCCTCATGATGAAGAAATTTCAACAACCTCTTTCTGATTGTAACTATAAATGTACATTTTCTTTAAAATTTCCTCATTGTTCATATGTTAGGACCTTTGTATTCTCAGTATCCTTCTGTAGAACTGCATCTCTCTTGCTCCACGTCTCCTCTTCACCCGTAATGAAATTGTCCAGCATTCAGTGCCATATGAAAGGATTAGTATTACATAGCAATTCAACATTTTTTTTCCTTATTTACATTATTCGGACTATTGTCCTCATCTTTGTTGCTATATTTATTACAACATTACAGCCATTGTTCTCTCCGGCCTTCTTCAGGTAGTTGGAATGTCGAACTGAACTCTTTATTTCGCTCACTGGTATAGACTGTTCTAGTTCCACATGCCATGTTTAATGGATGTCAGTTATCTCTTGTTAATTCAGTTCAGTTCGACATTCCAACCACCTGAAGAAGGCTGGAGCATACAATGGCCGAAACGTTGTAATAAATATGGCAACAAAGATGAGGAGAATAGTCCAAATAATGTACATAATACCTAATCTTAGAAATATAGACAGATTATTTTTTCCTTGTAAATATTCAGCAGATTAAGTTAAAGAGATTAACAAAGGATTGATTTGCTTAATTAAACTTGAATCTTTGCCAATTTTTTTCTGTCCACCCAATCTCTGCAAAATAGGATTCAAGAATATTTATCTGCATTTTTTTCTTACTTTATCTCTATGAATAATCATCACATGTTTTCAGGCTAACAGCTGAAAGATATTTTGGAAATTCAAGGTGTCATTCAACTCTTTGACATAAATTCTACTGTATTCTGTGGTTTAGTAACTCTTAAGCCACAATGCTAACAAACAGGGGTGGGGAGAAATCTTCAAACAAGTGGGTTTGGGTGGGGGTTTAGGGCTTAACCAAGAAACAAGAAATATGGTGGTGTGAGTGGCCTAATAGCTAATGTCACAAAGAATGGAATTTGCAATGAGACAATTTGCATTCTCTTCCATTAATAATCCTGGGAGAGACATCAATCCACTTCTCCTCTCAGAGTTACATGCAAATAGTAGGGCAACTGGAGCTCTTTTAGCCCTAGAAGGCAGTTGATCTTGAACAGCAGGGGTAACAACCAGGTGAGAAGGAGGTGGTTCTCTTTTCCTAATTAATATCCCTTTAACCACCTCCTCCTTGTTTTGGCTCTTCTTTTCCGCTCTCCTCTTGCTTTTTCTGCTCTTTTCCTCTCTCCCCTTTCCTCTGCCATCTCGGCTCCCCCCCTTTCCCCTGCCTTCTCGGCTTTTTCTCCCTCCCTCCCCTGTTTTCTCGACTCTTTCCCTCTCTCCCCTTTCCCCCGCCTTCTCGGCTCTTCCCCCCCTTTCCCCTGCCTTTTGGCTCTCCCCCCACCAGGTCTTGTCCTGCAGTTTTGAATGGTCTGTCCCTCTGTTTACATCCCTCATCTGGTTTCCATTCCAAAGAATGGAAACCAGATGACTTGACTGGTCTTGTCAATTGCATCTGCAACAGATGACCAATCATCTTGCATTGCCACACTGTGATTCTGTCTTGCATTTGTATGTTTGGGCAGCAATTCCTCTTTATATTATGTGTATATATTTCAGGATGGGTGCATGTCATCATTTAGTGAGCAATATCTGGATGTCACCACATTTTTCTCCAATATTCTTTACTTTTGATGGAGGAGGCATGATGTAAGCAGGTCCGCAGTTCTAATCAAATTCTTTATCATTTTTTATAACTTGTTATGCATGTTGGTTATAGCATTATATTTAAAATACGATCCTACCTTTGGTTACATAATGAATACATATTGTATTGATTTTCTAAGATGGCCGAAAGTATGGGGCACCCAGTGAGGATCGAACTCACTATTCAGTTGTAACAGTTTTAGCAAGACCAGCTTGCTAACCATTACACTACACCGAGGCGCCCATGAATACATATTGTATTGTGACTACTCTTTCAGTTACTTGCTTTTTACTCCTCACTCACTCACTCCAATATTTAAATTTTTAATGGATCTATTATTTTTAAATCTGACATTATTTCTTATTTTTATTTTCAGTTGGTACATTAGTTTGACCTAACATTCGTGTTATTTTAAACAGTGAAAGTAAATATCAACCAACTTTGAAATCAAGAAGTCCTTACTAATGAAAAATATGCTTGCCAACAGGAATCAAACCATTATTCCTTTTTTTTCATCAGAGGAAGCCTTCTTTTATCCAAAGTGTACCCTGCCATCATGATTTCTCATGGTTTAATTGGTCAGGCAAACATTGGCAGAGGGAGTAGCTGCTCAGTTCAGAAAAAGGGAATACAAGTTTGACTCCTTTCAGTAGGCATATGTTCTCTTAGTAAGGACTTGGTCATTTTTAGGCCAGTTGACATTACTTTCAGTTTAAAATAACAGGTTTGTCAACTCGGACATGTGTGCCCACTGAAAATAAGTTATAGTTAATTATTTTTATATTTTTATGTTAAAAAATAATTTATGCACTTTTTATTGGTGTTAGATTCATTTTTATTTTTCTTTGTGTGTGTGAACGCGTATGTATTTTTGTGTGTGTGTGAACATGTGTAGAATGTTGTGATTATTTCTTTTCGTAATTGTTTTGCCTCTAAATATAGTTTAAACGTATGTTATATTTATGGATAAAAGTCTTCGATATCAGAGATATGATCTGAAGAAACAGACTGTTACTGCTCTTGTGTTGACCCCAGCATCTACTCTTTTTATATATATATATATATATATATATATATATATATAAATTCACTATCTGTGATGAGTTATTGTAATTATTTACACTACTTACATTGTTCAGACTGTTGTCCTCATTTTTGTTGCCATATTCACTCACTGATGTCCTCAAGGACACATGGCCCAGTGGATAAAAGTGTTGGATGAATCCAGTGACTTGACCCAAAGACTTTACCTGGCTACAGCAGGTGAACAAAAACTTGGGGAGTTGAGTTAAAAGGGAGATAATTGATACTGAGATATCTGGAAGAGGCATGCCACGTGAAACTAGAACAATCTACCTTGCTGGATGAAATAAAGGGTCTGGTTCAAAATTCCAATCACCTGAGAAGTTTGGAATGTACAACAGTCGAAACTTTGACAACAAAGCTGAGGACAATAGTTCGAACAATGTAAATAATTACAATACCTCATCTTGGAAATATAGACCTAATAGATGAAGATTAATTTTTCATTCCTTCTTCTCACTAATGAACTCCATGCTGTCATTGATAGGGCAGACTGATTGGGTGAGGACTGGGTAGATATTATCGGAAACCACTCTCCCAAGTGGAAATGTCAACAAGGCAAACAAAAATAGGGTTGATTTTTTTCAATATTTGACATTTAAAAATCATAGAAAAATAATGAATAATTTAAATATTTGTTTGGCAAGATTCATTCAAGTGAAGGCAATTGCAAATAAAATATACATATGGTTCTTTATTTTTTCAATCTCTGACATTTTTAAGTTTTGAGGCATTGTAGAAATATTGAAAATCAAAAGATGCCTGGTTATAAATCAAGAGACAAAACATGTAAGGTTGATATTTAAGCCACCTTTGAATAATATGAAATGAAGAGAAGACATGAAATGCAAAATTCCAAGCACATGAAATGTACAATGGTTGAAACGTTATGAATATGACAACAAAGATGAGGGAAACAGACTGAGTGTTGTAAATAGTGTAAATATATAAAATTGTCTACATAATTTATACTGGGTAGAATATACAGAAAATGTCAATTGCTCAACCAATTACATTTCTAGTAAAACAATAAATCCCAAAAACAAAGATTAATTGGATATTATTTAACTATTGAAATGAATTGCACATGATTTTATTCTAGAAATAGATTACAAATGACTGTGATATTTGTTGTTTATATAACTGATGTTATGACAATTTGGATTCATGAAACAAATACATCAGAATGTCCATTCTGTCAAATGATTATATATCTTGTAAGAGAAAATGAAAAAGAAGTGATGTCAATTATATATATATATATATATATATATATATAATATATATATATGTGGCGGGGGGGACTGCTCACTACTTGTGGTTGGGGGCAGAGTGATGACAAAGCACCAAATTTTCAATAAGGTTTTCTGCACACTGTAGTCAGAAATTTTTCAAGCATTATTGATTGAAATATATAAGTTCTTCAGCATTTGGTAATAGTTAGCGAGACTAGTCTGGTGAGCTACTATAAGAATGCGTTGAAAATCAGGAAGAAATGTGGTCAGGAATGGATGCAAGCATTATTGATAGAATAGGGATATTATATGTGTAATGTAATTGCTAATGATTTTACTATAGGAATGCATTGCAAATGAGGAAGAAAGGGATTGTCAGTGGTCAGGAATAAGGGCAAGCATAACTGATGGAATAGGGCTATTATATGTATGGGGTGCGATGGATAAGTTGTCTAAATTATGCAAAAATGAAAATAATGCTGACATCTCATTTTAACAGATATATTTACCAAAAATACAAAAAAATATCTTGAAATACTAAAGAGTAAATTTATTCAATAAAATTGCCATTGGCTTCAACCACGGCCTCCAGACTTCAGACTCTCCTGCAACTTTTCTGGACAATCTCTTTGTTTAAGTTGGTGATTGCTGCCTTCAGTTTATCTTTGGTGTTACAAGGAGTTTTGTTGCCGTCTCGTTCAACTGCGTCCCACACAAAACAATCAAGGGGGTTGCAGTCTGGGAAATGGCTAGATGTAAGGGGTAATGTGGTCACAGAAATTTTCTGACAGCCATGACTGGGTTCTACCGCTGGTGTGGCATAGTGCAGAGTCCTGTTACCAGACATAGCATCTTCCAGCAGCCACCCTCTTGACCCAGGGCAGCACTATCTCCTCAAGGCACTTGATGTAGGCCTCAGTGTTGAGCCTGAGTAATTGTGGGAAGATGAATAGAAGCATAATATCACCATCATGACTGATCACTTCAAACACCTTTGTAATGACCATTAGACTCTTTCCAAGTCCTCTGGATTCTCCTCAGATTGACACCAAAACCATCTGAATTGTTTATATTGAAACTTCCAGCATGAATACCAAGAAGTACAGCATGTGGTTTCCAAATTTCTGGTGAAATGTATTGTCATGGCAGTCTTTTACCCCACTGTTGGTGCCCAACTGACCCTGCTATACTTTGCAGTTGGCAAAATCAAAATAAACAACATGCTTGCACAAAATTAGAAATAGAAAATAGCGAAAATTTACCGATCACACCACATGTATTAGTGTGCAGCTTAAAAAAAAAAATCTTTCAGTCTACACATATTTCGTCTTAGTGTTTGCCTATGTATGGGAAAATTGCGCTCTGAAGATGATAATTTGAAATTGCTGACAGTACTTGGCATGTATCTTCCATCTGACAACAACTTGAATATAAGGACTTCATTATTCAAGGAATTGATAGTAAGCTATGGGTAAATAGCAGGACAGACCAAGTTCTATAGCCTTGGATGGCAACTGGTCTACTGCAGAAAGAAATAGCAGCCTACTGTGGGGAAAAAATCTGCCTCGTCAGTCATGTATCAAAAGATACATGATCGCCTAAGCATGTATCATGCATGGCACATAACTGAAGTCTTATTAGTGATTTTGCCATTAATCACATTAACATTGCTAATTAATTCTTTGTATTAGGATGTGTGTGTGTGTGTCTGTGTGTGTAACAAATGCACGGCCGTAATTTTCAATGGATTTGCACCAAAATTTACATGCACATGCTCCAAGTTAGTGAGAAGGTTGTACTAGCCAGAGTGAGAGCCAATAGCTGGCTGCCACGAATAGGCAGGAAGATTCTGTTGGCCAGTGTGAGAGCCAACAGCTGACTGACACGAATGTTAACTAGCATGCAAAAAAAATCGATAACTGCATTCGTCACAAGTGGGGAAAAATTTAAATCTGCATGGCACTTTAGTCCAATTGGCTCATTCGCTTGCTTAAACTCAATGTTGATTCTGATTCCGCAGAACTGGTTTGGGTGTGAAAAAGTATTTGTTGTTAACATTCTTTTTTCATTCGTTTTTTCCAGTTATGAGTCCTTTTATAAAGCTGATTGTTTTGTGTTCATTTTGTTTAGTTCTTTTTTCGTAACAGATTTAATGTTTAGTATAGAGCTTAGAAAAAATTCACAGTGTGAGATAGGCAAGAAGTAAGGCATGTAGCAACATCAGCACAGCAAAGGTCAAGGAAGGGCAAAAATATTTTAAGTCAAGTGATAGCGATTGCTGTATGAGTTGTATGATTTTTTAATCTAGCACGGGCAACGCTGGTCCATGCTGCTAGTAGGTATATATAACTAATAATAAAAAAAATGGTAATCCATATGGAATTTCCAAGAGAATAACAATCCAAGGAAATCTCTGTCTGAGACAGAGCAAAATTATGAATTAAATAATAGCCTTCAATCTTTCAGACCTGCAAATCAAATATATATTTGGTTTGCAGGTCTGAAAGATTGAAAGCTATTTTTTTATAGCTTTCATGAAATAAAAATTATTACCTATGGGATTTTAAGTGTTTGATATTCATTAATATATATATATATATATATATATCATTCACAGACAGTGCTGTTTCACAACTCCTCAGTGCAAGTAGACATCTGAATGCTTCAAGCCAGGATCGAAACCCAACTGATTTGGTGTCAGTCAAAGCTTCTACCATTGAGCTATCTCCACTTGTTAGTTACACAGCTAAATCTAGCATATTGTTTTTACGAATGTAAACAAATGCCAATCAGCCGGAGAGCTGTATTTATTTTACTGAAGAGCTTTGCATTAGCGCAGGTGGCTATTGTTTATAGAATCAGCTTATCACTCAACAGTGCTCAATTGAAATATATATATATATATATATATATATATTAAAAAGAAGAGAAGAGAGGTGCCGCAAACGTTTTTTTGGTTGTAATGTGGATTTATTTAGAAAAAAAATATTATGCTTTGTTTTACATAATTTTCGACACGTGTTTCTGGTTTCTATGACCGTCTTCAGGTAAAAGTGGAGATTTCCACATATTATTAAAAATAATTAATTTTTCCTCATGTTCAATGTTAAATATTCTTGATATGAGACATTTTCTGTTTGTGTGTTGGTAATCTGAATTACTTTCTTGAATTGGCAATGAAGAGTTCTCATATTTTAAGGGTCATAAAACAATTAAGGTTGGTCCAGCGAGATGATAAATTAGTTATCGGCATTTTATCTTTTAATATTTTATCATGCCAATATATCAAATAGACAATTACTCGTATCTACAAATACAGGAAAAAAACTTTATAGACAAATTTAAACCCGAACTAAATAGATCATAACCCCACACACAAAAACACACAGGGTGACCAAATACAGTGATCAGGTCGCTCACATACATGAACGCACGCTCATATACGGGAGACACGAGGAGAGATATATATATGTATACATACATTTATGTATGTATATGCGGATGTTGACAACTTAAGAAGTGTGTGTGTACTGGTTCCATGTAGCTTGGGAAATATGTGTGTATATATGTGTGTGTGTGTGTGTGTGTGTGTGTGTGTGTGTACTGATTCCTTGTGGTGGCATAGTGTGTATGTGCGCATGTGTATGTATGCGTGTATAGGTACAAATAAGTTTACAAATTCCTCGTAGTAAGACAGTATATGTGTGTGGGGAAATATACGCATGCATATATACACTCATGCTGACAGAAACGCACCAAAATGGAAACAGATCCAAGAGCACATAGGGGTCAGTAAAACATTAAAAGATAAAATGCCGATAACTAATTTATCATCTCGCTGGACCAACCTTAATTGTTTTATGACCCTTCGCGCAGAACTCTTCATTGCCAATTCAAGAAAGTAATTCGGATTACCAACACACAAACAGAGAATGTCTCATATCAAGAATATTTAACATTGAACATGAGGAAAAATTAATTATTTTTAATAATATGTGGAAATCTCCACTTTTACCTGAAGACGGTCCTTGAGACCAGAAATGCGTGTCGTAAAAAAATTATGTAAAACAAAGCATAATATTTTTTCTAAATAAATCCACATTACAACCAAAAACGTTTTGCGGCACCTCTCTTCTCTTCTTTTTAATATACATACTTTTCTCTCGTTGGAACCACTACATTATATTTCTTTTATATATATATATATATAAGGATATGTTTAGTGGTACAAAATTTTATCACTTCCATAAACAGACAAAAATTAGTTTTATTATTACCACTCATGATAGTAAAAAGGAAAAACAGGCTAGCAAACTGGTTTCGTACCTTTCTCAAGATTATATATATATATATATATATATATATATATATATATATATAATATAATATGAAATAGAATAAAGAATCCCAACAAAGTTTTGGAGAAATACAAGCAATGTAAAACTATTTCAATGAAACTCTATTTGATTACGCATTTTGCACGCCGCCTTGTCTAAACTTTATCAGATCAAAAACCAAAATCCGCTCTGTGTGTGTGTATGCTTAATTAATAAATATTTAATATTTTTGCATGCACACTCGTACCTTTTTGTTTTTTAATCTGAAGAAATGCGTAATCATATCTAGTTTCAATGAAATGGTTTTTCATTTGTCATATATGTGTGAGAGCACACACACTCAGCTGCTTATTTTCAGCATGTGACAAGTTTCTGGCATATGAAAATGTTTCTGTATAAATCATTTGACTCGGAACTCCCACATCTACTGCATTCTCAGCACATGTGACTTAACAGTTTTCAGACACACACACATACACACAGGTTAAAGACCAACCAAAGTTCTTTAAGTTTTCATTGTTTTCAGGACATCTATATAATACTAAAGTCTGTGGTTGCATGCATGCTTGTGGTGTGTCTGTCTGACACATAATGATTTAAGTTAATCTGATTTCAAAATACAAGTGTTTTATACAATAAGCATTTTTATTTTAACTTTCTTCAAACAGACAATTTTTTTTAATTAAAGTATTTTGACATTAAAGACAGACACAAAGAGATCCCGCTTTGCTGTTTCATCCAGTTGTTTGGTTTTTGTAGAGTAATTACTTATATTTCAGCTTTCTTTAAACAAACAATATTTTAATTATTTAAAAATGTTTTGGCACATTTAAAAAATATTTTCAAGTGAAGATGATTTTAAAATATTTTTTCGCATATTAAAAAATATTTTAAAATTAATCTGATTTAAAGTTCAAGTTTATTCCGGAAGTTTTATTCCTATTAAATGCTGTAAACAATCAGTAAAGCGTTAAACATGAACTTGTAAACCAGACCAATGATGATACAAATGAACTGCAATATTTAAATGAATCATAATAAAATTAACTTTCATTTCAATGGAATGTTGAAATCAACTTTAATGTTTTATAATATGAATGTTATTCATTTTATATATATATATATATATATCACATGATTTATTATATATATTATTATTATTTTATTATAAAAACCAGAAGTATTAAATAATGGCACTATTTAAATAATATTAAATAACATTATTTACATTATTCGGATTATTGTACTCATCTTTGTCACCATATTTATTATGTTTTGGCTGTTGTACGCTCTGGCCTTCTTCAGGTGGTTGGAATGTTGAACTGGACCCTTTATTTTGCTAACTGGGGTAGACTGTTCTAGTTCCATGTGCCATGTTTAATGAATGTCAGTTATCAGTCATCTGTTAATTTCCCTCTGAAAGTTCTACACTTTCTTAACCGGGTATTGAACTCTCACTTTTTGGGTCCTGTCACTGGATCTAACTAATGCCTTTATCCACTGTGCCATGTGTCCTTGACAATAGTCCAAATAATGTAAATAGTGTACATAATACCTCATCTCGGAAATATAGACAGATACTGAAAGGCCGAAACATTGTAATAAATCTGGCAACAAAGATGAGGGCAATAGTCCGAATAATGTAAATAGTGTGCATAATACCTCACCTCAGAAATATAGACAGATACTGAATATTAAATAATATTGAAAACATCTTGTCAGTTTTTGTTAAGTATTGCATTTTCATAAGAGTTTGTGTTATCACTCTTTTTTTTTTTTTTTTCTTTTTAGTTATGATATATTTAGTATGTTTGTTTCAAAACACATGCTGAAAACTTGAGAAATAGTTCTAAATATAGAGAAAAACAAATGCTTAACAAAGAACTTTCATCGGTCTTTAACTTAATTCAAGTACACCACCCACACACATGTAATCTTGAAAATATATTTCAGTTGAGCACTGTTGAGTGATAAGCTGATTCTATAAACAACAGCCACCTGCACTAATGCAAAGCTCTTCAGTTAAATGAATTGGAGCCCTCTGACTGATTGGCGTTTGTTTACATTTGTAAAAACAAGACACTAGAATTAGCTGTTTCTCTCTGCTGAATGATGATAGCTCAGTGGTAGAAGTTCTGACTGACACCAAATCATTCGGGTTTCGATCCTGGCTTGAGTCATTCGGATATCTAGTCACACTGAGGTGCTGTGATAAAGCGAAAGAGTACTGTCTGTGAATGACACACACACACATATATATATATATATATATATATACACACACAAGCCTGTTTTGTTGTATCACAGCTCATCAGTGTGGCAACAGTCAGAGACTCTACCCCTAAGCTATCGGCGCACGGCAGAAAAAGGGAATCTTTTAACATATTATATGCATGATGTATATAAACACCAAATCAGCAGCCAGAGCACTCAATTCATAACTGAAGAGCAATTCATTATAAGGAGGAGCAGCCAATTTTTAAAAAAAAAATATATATAAATATATATATAATTTGAAAATACAGGAAACTTTCTTCCTTAAAGATCCTTTTCAACCAATGCTTCGTCAGAAGAATACGTTAATAAATATTAAATTGGCAAAATAACAATTTGCACTGTGAGAAAAGAAAAATATAAGGAAAAATAAAGCCATATATGTTTGGGCAGTAAGTATTTATCCAATTGTTTGATTAAATAAAACCAACAACGTCTGTCTAATTTTTTATTAGACTTTTCCAACTTCCAGATAAGTTGTAAAAGTATAAAAACATTTTCCTTATTTTCCTTCAGGATCCTTATAACCTGTACTTCAGAAGAAAGAATCCGTTGGTATAAATGAGATGAGACAAGAAACGATGTTCACAAAAAAAACAAAAATAGAAAATGCGGAGGGAAAACTTAGGAACGCAACTAAAAGATTCTAAAAGAAAATGAGACTTGATATCACAGAACAAATATATTGACTTAAAAAAGGCACAGGGACATTTTCTTTTAGGATCCATAAAACCAACACTTCTTTAGAAGGAAACCATTGGTATAAATGAGATGAGACAAAAGACAATGTTCACAAAAAAAAACAAAAATAGTAAAAATGCAGAGAGAAAATCTAGAAACACAACTAAAACCAATTTTTTTACTGTTCATTGTGGATGTTCAAGTTGGGCATAAAGATTGTTTATTACAAGTGTTTATTGCAAACCTACATTCACTCATCTGTACACTAATTGGAATTCTTTTGTTCCTAAATCCTGTAAAAATTAACCTGATATCTATTTGCTTTCCCTGTAGCCTTAAACAAGATCTTGAAAAAATTAATTGTATTGTTATTGACAATGGTTTTCCAACTAACAACATCATTGTTGAATGTAAGATCAAATGTTTGAAAGAACCGGTAGTTTTTGGTCCCTCTCTCTGTTCCATTTATTCAAAACTACCGTGACAACGTAGGAAGAGTCAAATACTCACTGACAATGTTTCTGCATGTATTACATCAGGTTTTTTGACTTAAGTTGTGTGTTGTTTTTAAGACCCATTCAGTGTTCCTCTCAATCATCAAAGATCATCTTACAAAATAGTTCTGTTGTGTATAAGTTTAAATGTCAGTGTGATGCTGAATAATTAGGAGGAATCAGTCTAAAGACCTGAATTGGTCAACATGTTCCTGCTACAATAAGATCAGGTAATTTCAGTCATTCTTCCAGAATAACCCAGTCTGTACATGACTTAGCAATAGGTCAACACCTGTTAGACAACTCTGACTGTACTGACAAGTATGATAATGATTTTTTTTTTCATTATTCTACACAGGGCCCAGTCTGGTTATCATTTAAAGATTCTTGAGGCAGTTTATATTAAGATACACAAACCAGGTGTGTGTAAGCAAAAAGAACATTTTATCCGCTCATCAGGTTTAATTGAAGTAACATTTTTTTCCCTTTTTAATACTCACTTGGAACATTTACATCATTTGTTTGTGAATTATTTTATTAATAAATTGTTTGTAGTTCTGTTCCTAAGTTTCCTCTCTGCATTTACTATTTTTACTTTTTCAGGAATATTGTCTCATCTCATTTATATCAATGTTTTCCTTCTGAAGGAAAATGTCTCTGTGCTTTTTCAAGTCAGTATATTTGTTCTGTGGTATCAAGTCTTTATTCACACACACACACACACACATGTATGTGTGTGTTTATGTATGTGTATATATATATATATATATATATATATATATATATATAATTTATTATATTAGGTTATGTTTTTTTTAAAAATGGATGCCAGCAATTACGGATGGGGTCTGAAAGCTGTTAGTGTGTTGTCCTGTATTGCAGCCATTTAAAAGCTTGCCATTATCTTAGTGAAAGAGACCATCTTCCCCATAAGAATGAAGATAAAGGTTTTGGCCTCTGACCTACAATTGTGTTGCATCAATATGAGGTTATCTTATTGACAAAAACTGTGGCTAACAAAGAGAGATCTTTGGACTTTATAATTTACAATTATTTGTGATATTACAATCTCTCTCTCTCAAACTATTTTCCCTACAATATAGAGTATATACTTGGCAAGGAAAATACCATTGGAGGGGGCAAAATATTTAATTGATCACACATCTAATATATATGTATAATTGTGTATGTGGACAGCAGTTTCTCTTTTATACTAAACACAACTGATAAGGAACTGCCGTTAAGTCTTTAAAATTTTTCATGTGTTCATATAAGATTTTTTTCATTTCTGGAAATAAAGTGTTTAAAAATTGTCCGAATGTTTTGTATGTCCAAGCTTTTAGCTATTCTTTTAGCCATTATTAACAATGTTTTTTATTTTTAATTGAATATGTAGATTTTATATATTTTTTCTAGTGCAATGGGCAAATTGTTGTCATTTTATAGTTTTAATTTTGTGCATGCATGTTGTTTGTTTTTGATTTTGTTAACTGCACAGTACAGTAAGGTCAGTTGGGCACCATCTGTGTCAAAAAGAGCACCATGATACATTTCACCCTAGAAGAAATTTAGAGACGGCATGCTGTATTGCTTGGCATTCGCACCAGAAGCACCAATACAAACATTTCAGAGTGTTTGGATGTCAATCTGAGGACAGTGCAGAGGATTTGGAAAGAGCTGGATGAATCTAATAGTGATTACAAAAGTACAGCAGATTGGAAAAATCATTTTGATAAGTAAAGAACTCTCGAATTTGTTGGTGAGATCCTCAGACTCAACATGGAGGCCTACATCAAGTGCCTTGAGGTAGTGCTGCTCTGGATGAAGAGGGTCATGGCTGGAAGACCCTGTGTATGATAATAGGACTCTGCACCATGCCACACAAGCAGAAGAACCTAGTCATAGCTATCAGACAATTTCTACAATCACATCCCTTACATCTGGCTACCTAGCTCCTCAGACTGCAACCCCCTTGATTATGTGTGTGGCACAGTTGAACAAGAGACTAACAAAATTCTTTGTAACACCAAAGATAAACTGAAAGCAAGGATTATGGCAGCATTCACCAACTCAAACAAGGAGATTATCCAGAAAAGTTGCAGGAGATTCTGTGTTTGAAGCCAATGGTGATTTTATTAAATAATTTACTCTTTCATATTTCAAGATATTTTTTTGTAATTTTTGGTAAATATATCTGTTAAAATTGAGATGTCAGTGTTATTTTCATTTTTGCATTTGATAATTTATTTTTTTGCAAGTGATAATTTATCCATCACACCCTATATATATATATATATATATATATATATATATATATATATATATATATATATATATATATGATGTTATATCATTCAGATGCTATTAAAATCTGCCAAGCTCAGATGGATTATTTTATATACTCAATTACCATGAAATTTTTAGTTATGCCTATTCTGTTGTCATATTTCAATGAGATTAAAATAAATGTAGCATTAAACTATATGTGGCTCTATCATCAGGATATTGAGCACTGTCTTCACCAAAATTAATGATAACCTGTATTTAATTGGAATTAAATGATATTGTCAAGAAGTCCCTTCCTTGATTAACTGACCCTGGTGAGATTTGAACCTGTCACCCAGTTGGAATGCTTACCTTTGAAACACTTGGCCACATGCACTTGTAGAGTATATACTGATAAATTTAATATTAGAATTTTCTCCAATGTTCTTACAGACTGCACTTGAGAGAGAGAATTAATACAAATAAAAGGTTTGTCATTTAGCTGATTTATGTTACATTCAGGATCCTGACTCCAGGGTTTTATCGACAGACCCTCCAGGAATCACTCTGTCCACTTATGAGGGGGGCTATCAGCAATTGACTGCTTATACTTCTTGTTTTTTTCTTTTTTATATGCTCTTATTGGTGCAATTTTTTTTTTTTTCATAGTATATGTGTGTGTTTGTTTGTGTGCATGCGCCCATCTGCATGTGTGTGTGTGTGTGTGTGTACATGTAGAATGTCATGGTTATGTCTTTTTCATTTTCTTCCACTTTACATTCACTCTTTAAACTTTTCTTTTTTCTTTCAATTGTAGCCATTTTGACTTCTGGTTTTCTAGACACATACACACACACACACACACACATATATATATATATATATGTGTGTATATATATATATATATATATATATATATATATATATATATAATAAATATGAAATTTGTCACATAGCTGATTCATGTTATATTCAACACCTTTACTCCAAAGTTTCATAGACAAACCTTTGTGCAATTGTTTGGTGGTTCATTCATCAGGATGTATCAGCAAATATCTGTCAATTTTTCATTTTCTTTAATATATTAAAAAATAATCATTTATGTTTTTTGTTTCTTGGTGTTGATTTTTCTTTGTGTGTGCACATGTGTAGGATGGGGTCATCATTTCTTTTAATAATTTTAATTATTTCGAATGTTATTGTAGTGGATACATGTATTTGAAATAGATGTCCAATTTTTTATTTTTCGTCCTGGGTAAGACGATAAACTACATCCAACAGCAAGGCCTCTTATCAGAAGGTTTTGAGGAGCGTGGAACCACCTCTTAATTGCTGGTGTTCCCAGGTCCATCTTGACCCGGGGTGGTAGCACCTGTTAGGGTCCCAGCTATGGGCTAATAGTTAACACCCAAACTTGTGTAAAAATAGGTTTTAATACCAGAAATACTTTGTAATAAAAAAAAATTATTACCAAGAATTATTTTTTGAAGGAAAAATTATTATCAGCAATACTAACAGTTATACATTCTTTGAAAAAAAATATGACCAGCTATAGATTTCTTCAAGGAAAAATATTGCCAGAAATAGATTTTTGAAGAAAAACATATTACCAGCAATAAAAAAAAACATATTACCACCATTGAGGTTGATATGCCGTAAAACAAAATAAACCAAACAAATTTTTATTTTAAACAGTGTATATTATGTCTATCAGCTTGCTATTCGCACACACACACACACACAGGATGCAGCAGAAATAACTATCAGAGATATTAGTGGAAATGGTATCTTCGTCAAGCTGGTATTTTACTATTATGTGGGAAGTATCTCTGACCTGCACCCTGTTTATTTTAACCACTAATAATTATTCCTTCCATGGACACAATTTATAACCCAGTAAATAATCATTCTTTAGATTGCGGTAGCAGTTAATAGCTACTACCTAATTTGATTTTTACATATATATACATATATATATATACACATACACACACACAATTTTAAGGGTCCATTGGTTATAATTTATTTCCCCAGGGAATGTTTTTCTCTGGCTCATCAGACCACACTTTCAAGGGTGAAAAAACGAATTTAAATTTATATATATATTAGTGGTAAATATACACATACATATGCAAAATATATAAATATATATACATACATGCATACACATACATATATATTTTTTGAATAAAAAAATGCCAAGAGGATAGAATCCAGGTAGAACTCAATGGCCAGGACAGAGTAAGGATATAATAAAAAGGCTTAAACACTAATATTCCATGGTCATAATTTATTCCATTGGAATCGTAAATACGATCCAATTTATCAGACCTACAAATTCAAAAAGAAAAGTTTTCTTTTTGAATTTGTAGGTCCGATGAATTGGATCATATTTACGATACCAATGGAATATTAGTGTTTAAGCCTTTTTATTTTATATATATACACACACACACACACACATGCACGTATGTGCCAGTAGAATATAGAATCCAAACAAATGTTTGATAAATTAGACAAAGTGGAAAATTGTTTGGCTGACATGACTATGCATTTCATCCTCACCAGATAGACTTACTCAGATCAGAAGAAAAGAAAATATTTAATATTGAAGCACTTACAGACATGTGCACAGATTTCTTTTATTCTTAGCTGGCCAAGTTTATCTAGCGAGCATGAAGCATGTAGTCAAATCAACAAAACAGTTTTACATTTTATATGAAGATTATATATATATATATATATATATATATATATATATATATATATAATTTCTATATCTTCATTTTCCGTAGTTCACTGCTACCAGCAAGCAGAAATTTTTTTTTCTCCTGATGATGGCCATGTTGGCCGAAACTAGTCGAGGGATCTAAATGAAATAACAATAAAAATGAAAGAATATTAATATACAAACCAGTGTGCCTGAATATTTTAATATTTTTTATTGTTCAAAATATATGAGAGTGAGAGTATGGATAGGAATCCAACAAAATTATAAGAAACGAAACAAGTAGGAAACAGATCTTTAATGTAACATGTTTCACTTTATTAAAGCTTTGTCATAGATCAAGATAGAAATGATAAAAAAATGATTAGAAGCAAAGAGACGCAGATTAATGGTATGTTGTGTTTGGTTATTTCATTACACTTATTTGAATGTTAATTATTACTTCCTTATACGTGACACATATCCAGTCAAAACCTCCTACTGCAGCTTACTAAATTTTACACACTTTAGTGTCGACAATGTTTGCCACACATATTTAAATATTATCTGTTACTTCTTTCATTACATGACATGTATCTAACCAATAAGAAATAGTCAAACACAACATACCATTAATCTGAGTCCCTTTGCTTTTTATCATTTTTTTTGTCATTTCTGTTTTTATCTCTGACGAAGATTTAAAAGACGAAGTGAAAGATCTGTTTCCTACTTGTTTGTTTTCCTATCACATATATATATATATATATATATATATATATATATACTAATTATTTTAAAAAAATATGATTCCATTGCTACATAAGAGTTTTCATGTTTCAAAAATAGAAGCTTAAAAACCAGCTGTATTTCATCCTCAAGTGAATTTTTTCAAAAATAATTATAATTTAGGCTTGACTTATGTATTGAGCACTGTTTTTTTTATAAATAAAAACAAAAATACTAAAGACCTTTGGATTATTAACCTAATGATTCTTTCCTATTTTTCTATATATTTACACACGTGTGTGTGTATATATATATATATATATATATATATATATATAATGGTTGTTTTGAAAAAGATGAAAATGATATAATGATAAGTTATTACTCAGTGATATGATTTACCTTTTATTCATTTTTACACCTAAGTAACATTTGAAATATAATCCACATGTACACAGTCATATGATTGGATTTGTAACTTAATTTAAGTCTCCACTCCCCACTATTGTATTCTCCGTAACATAGAGTAGAAGTCCTCATATCCTCCAAACTTTAGTGTAGTTTGGTATGAGTATGGATATAATGTGGCATGTGTAATAATACAACTATAACTTAACAAAACACAAGATCTTATCATAATATATGAAAAATTGTCTCACATAAGTAAATATTAATTTTCAATATTTGATGCTCAATAAGTTTTATTTTCAATTATCTTTCTTAGTTCTTTTTCATTTTGCTTACTTTTTGCTGTTCTAGTTTTTTTTTTTTTTTTTTAAAGTTAGCCATTTCTGCAAATTATGTGCACTTGTACATTATGTACTACTGAACAAAGATCTTTTTTTTCTCCATGAATCTGCAGACCTCATCAATCGCTTCCTCTACTAAGTCCCAGTCTTCTTCATCATCCTTAATATTTTCACCATTATTGGAAGAATTTGATTCTTCCTCTATTTCTTGACAAACCAAATTATTTTGAAGCAATTCTACCATTAAATTATTTTGTAATTCATCAGCATCTTCATTTACCAATTCTTTTAAATTATCCAAAGTGAGAGTATTTAATGGATCATCTTCAAGTGCAAGATGATTTTGTTCAGATTCTACAATCCTTCTTTGTTAATTTGCTAATTCAACAAATTAGGAGCTTCATCCAGTTTTTCAATAATCTCTAATTTCTGATGTAATGTGAAAGAATTTCTTTTCTTTTTTTCTTCCAGTTGAAGTTTCTTCTACGAGAGACATTATCTGTAGAGAAATTTCAAGTTACTAATAATTATCCACAAAGAAAAGAAAAAATATTAGAATGTAGCATATTCCTACATCTAAATGGCAACACTGAGAAGTTCGGATATGAGCGCTTCTGCTGTATTTATTTTTGCTGTCATTTTTATATATACATTTTTATATATACATTTTTATATGTACACATTAGTTTTAGATAGTTACCTGGAATTTTAAAAAAATTAAAAATTATTAAAAAAAAACAATTTTTTTTCTGTTTTTTATCAATTAAAATATTTCTATTTACATTATTCGGACTATTGTCTTCATCTTTGTTGCAATGTTTATCACAACGTTTCGGCCATTGTACGCTCCGGACTTCTTCAGGTGGTTGGACTGTCGAACTGAACCCTTTATTTCGCTCACTGGGGTAGACTGTTCTAGTTCCATGTGCCATGTTTAATGGATGTCGGTTATCAGTTATCTCCTATTAATTCCCCTCTCAAAGTTCTCCACCACCTTAACCAGTTATTGAACTCACACTCTTTGGGTCCTGTCACTGGATCTAACACCTTTATCCACAGTGCCATGTGTCTTAGAAATATAAACAGATACTAAAACATTTCTATTAATTATTCTGCTTTTATTTATTAGAAATTTTTTTGACAATTCTTTAAAAGTAACATTGTGTTTTAATTATTTTTGATAATGTCTTTGTTTTCACTCTGCCCTTCCCATATCTCAGCATCAATCTTATTTTTGATAATTACTGTAAATCTCTTGGCCCAGGCCCATTTCCCCCCCGACCCTGTGCTGCATCCTCCAGTTCTATCACCATGGAATTCAGTTCTTGGCTCTTCTGTTAAGCTTTAAATGAAATTTTTTTTCATCTTCTCATTCTCCTCCTCCTCCTCCTTCTCTACTTTCCCTCCTTTGTCATACTACCATCCTCCCTCACTCTCATCATCTCCACTCCATTTGTCCTTATCCTTCCTCCTCTTCACCTTCCCCTCCATCCTTGTTGTTAATCCAAAACCTGTAAGACAGATTTACATTATCTTTGGAAATTTCCTCAGTCCTTCTTTGAATTTAAGTTTCTCAGGTTGAAAGTTTTAACTGGCTAACCAACTTCATAATGCCACACTATGCCTTGTTCAGTTTCTCTCTTTCTCTCTCTCTCTTTCTGATTTGTTCTCTTTTTCTCTCTCTTTCTGATTTGTTCTCTCTTTCTCTCTCTCTCTTTCTCTCTCTCTCTTTCTGATTTGTTCTCTTTTTCTCTCTCTCTCTCTTTCTGATTTGTTCTCTTTTTCTCTCTCTCTCTTTCTGATTTGTTCTCTTTTTCTCTCTCTCTCTTTCTGATTTGTTCTCTTTTCTCTCTCTCTCTCTTTCTGATTTGTTCTCTTTTCTCTCTCTCTCTTTCTGATTTTTCTCTCTCTCTCTCTTTCTGATTTGTTCTCTTTTCTCTCTCTCTCTCTTTTTCTGATTTGTTCTCTTTTTTTCTCTCTCTCTCTTTCTGATTTGTTCTCTTTTCTCTCTCTCTTTCTGATTTTTCTCTTTTTTCTCTCTCTTTTGATTTGTTTCTCTCTCTCTCTCTTTCTGATTTGTTCTCTTTTTCTCTCTCTCTCTTTCTGATTTGTTCTCTTTTTCTCTCTCTCTCTTTCTGATTTGTTCTCTTTTTCTCTCTCTCTCTTTCTGATTTGTTCTCTTTTTCTCTCTCTCTCTTTCTGAATTCTCTTTCTCTCTCTCTTTCTTTCTTTGTTCTTTTCTCTCTCTCTCTTTCTGATTTGTTCTCTTTTTCTCTCTCTCTCTTTCTGATTTGTTCTCTTTTTCTCTCTCTCTTTTCTGATTTTTCTCTCTCTCTCTCTCTTTCTGAATTGTTCTCTTTTTCTCTCTCTCTCTTTCTGAATTGTTCTCTTTTTCTCTCTCTCTCTTTCTGAATTGTTCTCTTTTTCTCTCTCTCTCTTTCTGAATTGTTCTCTTTTTCTCTCTCTCTGAATTTGTTCTCTTTTTTCTCTCTCTCTTTTGTTCTCTTTTTCTCTTTTTCTGATTTGTTCTCTCTCTCTTTCTGATTTGTTCTCTTTTTCTCTCTCTCTCTCTCTCTTTCTGATTTGTTCTCTCTCTCTCTCTCTCTCTCTGACTTTTTCTCTCTCTCTGACTTTTTCTCTCTCTCTCTCTTTCTCTGACTTGTTCTCTCTCTCTCTCTTTCTCTGACTTGTTCTCTCTCTCTGACTTATTCTCTCTCTCACTCACTCATTCTCTCTCTCTCTCTCACTCACTCGTTCTCTCTCTCACTTGTCCTCTTTCTCTCTCTCTCACTTGTCCTCTTTCTCTCTCTCTCACTTGTCCTCTTTCTCTCTCTCTCACTTGTCCTCTTTCTCTCTCTCTCACTTGTCCTCTTTCTCTCTCTCTTAACTTAAGAAATCTAAGTTAAATTTTCTTGAGATCTGTGACCAGCTGTATTTTCTTTTTATATTTTGTTATTTTGCTGGATTTCTTTTCTGTGACAAGTGAGGCCACAACAGCCATATTTCAACAGGTAAATAATACACAGCTTTGACCTCTCATTCTATTCTCTCCTTCCTTCTGAATACAGTGGTGTGTATTGTCACATGAGTAAGTTATCCCAAAGTGTCTTCTCTCAAGTCAAAGTCATATGCCAGTTTGTCATGTGCAGATGAATGTCATTTGTCTGCTTTTCGCACACTCTTATTTTATGAAAACATTCAGAGAAAAAACTCAGAAGTAACTTCTCCAGTCCTCTGAAAAGCAACCTTTAGACCAAACAGAAGAATGAAAATGGTATTGAAATGAAGGAAATTTATTTCTCTACAAAATGAGTTTATTTTTCAACATTGGCATCATTTAGTGCTGTACATATTCCAAACTCTCTATCCATTTTTTTCATTCTATCATGGAAGAAAATCTCTGGCTGGCTTTTGACCCAACTGCGCACAGCAAACTTCAACTTTAGATTTAAAAAATGTTGACCTTTCAACACCCCTGAATTTCAGGTTGCTCACCATTTATGCTTTTTGTTGATTACAATCAAACTTTACATTGTCATAATTAATGTAATGAAAATTCTCTCTTCATTTACTATTCTACGGATGCTTTGTTTGTGTGCTTATGTTTATTGTTTTCATGTGTCAAAAATTTATCTCACTCATCAGATTTTTAAAAAAATTTTTTTTTGCTTCACTCAAAAGTAGTTCTCGTGACTGACAGATCCTCTTGCACAATAGTCACACAGAAAACTGGCACCATACATTTGAACACGACATCATAAAATATAAACTGGTGTTCTGTGCTCACTATTATTGATGCCACGCACTAGGTAACTTGCATATTTATTTATTAAATACTTGTCTGGAAGCAATTTGTGATGTTCAGCACTGTAAATTTATATTCAAGTTCAACCTAAGCAAAGCAGTAAAGCCACTAAAGCACAAGGTGTTGCTGGGTGTGAAAGAATTAGAAAAAGGAAACTTTACTAAGGAGTGGGAACAAAAGAAGAGTAATCAGAAGGGCAGTAGATAGCAATTGACATTTAATCGAGTTCACTCTAATCAAGGCAATAAAGCCACTAAGGTACAAAGTGTTATTGAGTGTGAAAGAGTTAGAAAACAAAAATGTTGCCAAGGAGCAAGAACATAAGAGTAATCAAGAGGGCAATAGATAGTGATTGACATTACATTTAAATTTCTGAAGATTAAAGTTGACTAGAAAACATGGAGCCATAAGAGAGTTCCACAAGTAAGAAGTGTGAAAAAAAAAAACTGTTGACACAGAACTTACGGTTGCATCTAGCTATAAACTATAAATTGGTAAGACTTTGTCATCAGTCTTGTACTATGCTTAGTATTTAGACCAGTACTCAAATTGCTTTAATTTTTATGCTTTAGCTTATTGCAATTATATTGAAATGTCTTTATTTTCTGTTTTTTAAGAGAAAAAGGACTATTCAATGTAACTCTACTGGTAGAAAAATAAGGAAATAGTCAATAAAAGTTCAGAGATTTGGGCCGACACATTATAATTAGACTTCAGAACAGTAGTGTCCAAACTTTTTTCAAAGAGAACCAGAATCGATGAGGTGAATATGCATGAGTGCCAACCATTCTGCTTGGAACTGAACCGTTAAAATTAAATGCAAACTGTCTTATGAAAATTTTTATTGCAAATGGCATATTTTCATTTCTTCACGTGGATGACAAATAAATTTAAACAGATCTTACTAAAATCACTCAGCCTATCATATCTGAAGCCCATATAAGATGAAATAAAATATGTCTTAGAAAAAAGAACTTCCAGGAAGCTATGATATATCTCAGGTTAATCTTAAACATTACATATTGTTGGTAATTAATATTGTCTGTCAACTTTTAAGTTAAAAATATATGAAACATAGGAACATAACCCAAACATTCATCTTATTAAGAAGAAAACAAAGTGACACAAGTCCAAGTGATTTTGATCAACACAAAACAAATTTCATTCAATAAGATTAATTTATTCATCTTTGGTGACCAAAATAAATAACTTGCCTGCATTAATGTGAAAGGTAATACTGAGATTTGAACTGCAATATGTAGGTCAGGTCTGGTTCAAAGGTAGAAATTGACTGGAAAAGGTCAAAGTCAGGGTCACACAGTCAGAACGAGGCCACAGTGTGATGCAGCCATTTTTTGGTAAAACCTTTAAATTGCATTTCTTAGGTGTTTACTTTACATACTCTGATTGACAATACTGGCAGGCTGTCGTGATGCATTCTATGACAGAGGATGCAGGCCATATGAAATTTGACTGTGAGCTGTAATTGGCCCCCAGGCTGGACTTTGGACATGCCTTCTTTAGAAGGAACCTAAAACTCGATCATAAACAGGAAATAGGGATAAAACCTCTACTCTTGTTCAAAAACTGGGAGGAGTGTGAACCGAACAACAGGCATGTTACAATGTTGATTTTCTAAGTGTGGCTTAGATGTGGCACAAGGCTGAAAGTATGGGGCACCCAATGAGGCTCAGATTCACTACTCTGTTGAAATTGTTCTAGCAAGACAAACATGCTAATCATTACATCATGTCAAAGTTCCCCAAAAATTTTCTAAGCATAACCTAGATGTGGCACAAGGTCGAATGTGTGGAGTACTTAATGAAGATCGAACTCACTACTCGGTCATAATTGATTTAGCAAGAGAATGGCATCAGTTGTGGTATTGTTTAAGATTTAATCAAATTTTGGTCCAATTGCTTATTTAAATCATACTGTTCACATTAAGGTTAGCCACATATAAATAAAAGTAGTTTAACTAAATTAAGTAAAGTCTGAATATACAATTGACTAAAACGGTTGCTTAGATGTGATTGCTTCATTGTTTTATTATTTTTTACTCTCAATATCGATCAACTGACAAAAACCAACACTAGATTCAGTCTAATAGTATTGGTGAAGAAAGGAGGAATGAAAGTTAGATCAAAACAAAAAAATTAATAAGCTTAACTTAATCTGCTACAGAATCAAAAAGGGGTGACATGGGTAGGTGAATAAAAACTAAAAAAAAAAAAAAAACTTGTGCCCAAGAGAAACTGCCAATCTCAATAGCAAACTCAAACTATGACCACAGGCACTGGTGAGGGAATATACAACTACCATCATTGCCAAGGAAATTTTTTTTTCTCTCTCCTCTCTTCGTCTCTCTCTCTCCGTCTCTCTCTCCTCTCTTCGTCTCTCTCTCCGCTCTTCGTCTCTCTCTCCGCTCTTCGTCTCTCTCTCTCTCCGTCTCTCTCTCTTCTCTCCGTCCCTCTCTCCGTCTCTCTCTCTTCTCTTCGTCCCTCTCTCCGTCTCTCTCTCCTCTCTTCGTCTCTCTCTCCGTCTCTCTCTCCTCTCTCCGTCTCTCTCTCCTCTCTCCGTCTCTCTCTCTCTTCATCTCTCCCGTCTCTCTCTCCGTCTCTCTCTCCTCTCTTCATCTCTCTCCCCGTCTCTCTCTCCTCTCTCTCTCCTCTCTTCGTCTCTCTCTCCGTCTCTTCGTCTCTCTCTCCGTCTCTCCGTCTCTCTCTCCGTCTCTCTCTCCGTCTCTCTCTCCTCTCTTCGTCTCTCTCTCCGTCTCTTTCCTTTGATACAAAGCTATAATAGTGGAGTCTTCAGTAAAAGATCAAACATACACTAGCTTGCTAGCCAGATCAAATTTTCACCGACCACACTTTGACAAGCACCCATAAAACTTAGTCAATTGAATTATTCAATTATTGAACATGAATATCTTCTTGACAATTTTGTCATTGGAAATCCCAAACATTGTTTAAAGGATTTATTTATAATGACTGAAACTAACTGTAGGTATCAGCTGTTAAAATGTTTGCAAGACTTAATCGATTTCGGTAGTGTTTGTTTTGGGGGTGAGGTCGGCTTGCCTGCTTAGTCAAACTCAAATTTCTGAGAAAATAGCCGAGTATTATTCAGCAAGTTAAGTACAGTCATGTTTTGATTTGTTGCCAAGAGGAGTCCTGGCCTTTTATTTATTTTTAATAAACAAAAACTGAAATCATCCGTTTTAAAAGCAAAACAAGATGTGAATCCAATTTGTTTCTGATGTTTTCATTTCTCATATTGATGTTTTGTCGCTATGGGGAATTTTAAAACTTTTCCTCGTATTTCTTGTTCTTTTCTTACACTTTTTGTTTTACTTTTAATTTTTTAAAAATCCTTATTGTTTTAATTACAGAAGCAATGACCATACTAATTTTAGAAATACATTTACGGTTATCTTCTGATTGTTTATTTAGAGAGTGTATGAATATTTGGATCATGTACTCAGATTTTTTGCTGTATCGTGTACTTACGCAATTAAATTGCCTTGGGTGTGCTTTCCACTGTGCATCTGTGTCGTTTGAGGGTTATTTTCTCTTTTCTTAACACTCCTTGAATATATATATATATATATATATATATATATATATATATATATATATATATATAATCACTTACTCATTGCTATCAGAATATTCACATCAAAATTGTCTAGATATCTCATTTTTCTTAACTGACTGAAGTTCCATGCGACTTGAATTACGTGTTTTTGTGACCTGCTTCTCACACTTTGAAGCTCTGACAAGACAAGACTTGGTAGGATATCTTATTTTTATTTACTAATTTACTAATTTTCATTTGGTTTGGTTTATCAGTCCCGTCAGTTGATTTTATTTTGTTTTAAAAGATTATTGCTTTTAATTACGTGGTGTCCTTTTTATAAACCTTTCTTAAGCTTTCTTTACTACACAAAAAATGTCTCTCGTCTTTCACTAACCCGTTTGTTTTCTTTGTTTCTTCAGTGCTTCACCCATTCATAATCAGGGAAGTTCGCGCTGAGCCTTTTTAAAACAAATATCAACCTTGAAATGTGACCACTTTAAATTATATTCCCTCTTTTTGTTGCCCATTTTATTGTGAAATTAAAACTCTTCTTTATGGTAGATCTAATTAAATAAACATTTTTTTTTTTGTTTAACGTAGATTTTTATTTGGGAATTCAGGTTATAAATTTTCATTCATTTCTTAATTTTTTTGTTGATGCATTTTTTTTGGTTTTTCTAGCATTTATTTTTTTATGTACTAGTAATTCTTGTGACTTTCATTTAAAAAATATTTTAACATTTCAACATGTATTGTAAAATTTATTTAAACAACTGAAGATCGAAAAACATTTAAACATGTAAAATTTTCTAACTTAAAAAAAACTTCTTTAAATTTTTTCTGTTAATAGAGAAAGTAATGTAAATTGTAAAGTTATTTATTGCAAATAATTCACCCCAAGAAATTATAAATTTTAAAATCAATATTTGGTTGTTATTAAAATTTTGGAACTGTTTGGAAACTATAAATCAAATTATTTTCAAATTTGTTTAGCTTGCTTCATAAACAGCTCCAGTTAAAAATAAATGAAAAAAATGATATTCAAGATACTTACAAGGAATTTATTACAATTTGAAAAAAGAAAAAGAAAAAAAAATCTGATTTTGGTTTGTCTATCGGGGTGGGCGCGAATGCTGACCCCACACTTAAAAATAGCGCATTCGCCCACACTTGGGGCCGATCGAAAAGGTCAACCCACCGGGAGTGAAATGGAAGGGACTCGCTCTGGCAGAATTTTGATGTTGATTTTAGTAAATAAATAAAACTCTTTTTATTTGGGGGTGAATTAACAGAAAATGAAAGATCTTTTTTTTTTCATTTTTTTTTTTTTTTTTTTTTTTTTTTGTTTGATTACAAAATGATTTAAAAATAAATTCACTTGTTTAGTTTTCAGTTTTCAATCTGTTTACAATGTAAATAATAGTCAATTTTTATCCGTTATTTCTCGTGAGTTTTCCCATCATTCACTTTTTATTTATTTATTTTTTGAAATACTTCACGTCATTCATTTGTGAAATACTTAACCTCATATTCATTCACGTAAGGGAAATGTTTCTGTTTCCCAGCTTTTTCCTGGAAGTCGTGGTGGTGGTGGTGGTGGTGGGGAATTAAACGGAAAATTAAATGCGTCCTCTTGACCTCAACAATGCTATTGAGCCGAGGTGAATAATTTGTCTAAAATCATTACGACCATTAATTTTTAAAATAAATTGGAAAACTTCATTTTTCTTTTCTCCCCACCTGAAATATTTAGCTTCTAAAATCTTTATACACATACACACATGCATAAAGTAAAAAAATCAACTTAACACCAATAAACAGCACATAAAAAATTATATTTTAACCTAGTATATAATAACAATAACAAAAATGAGAAAACCGGCAGTCAATTGTTGAAATCTCCTGATGAGTGGACCGAGCTAGGGTTTGTCTACAAAACTCTGGAGTTGTGTTGCTGAATATAATCTCTATGAGCTAAGTGAAAAAAAAAAGTATGTTTTTAAAAATCAAAACAAAAGTTTAGTTGGATAATGGATCTAAAAAAAAAAATGTTTAGTTTATATGATCAGATAATAAAATATAAAATTGGTAATCTTTTAAAAAAAAAAAAATACTTAATCTGATTTTGCCCACCTTTTTAACATCTGATTTATTTAGACATCCACCCCTGCAATTTTTATTTTGTGGTGCCATGTATATTTTTTGTCACCATTTGATATTTTTTCAAAAACTTTTTTTTTTTTTTTTTTTTATTTGAGTCTCTTAGTCTCAGCTATCTTCCAAGTCCCTCTCTCTCTCTCTCTCTCATATCCCACCCCTTCAATCATCCTACTGCTCTTTCATATCCTACCCCACTCTTTCATATGCCATCCCTTCAATCATCGATGTCCTCTCTTTCATATCCCACCCTTCGATCATCCACCCCCTCTCTTATATCCCACCCCTTCAATCATCCTCTATCTTTCTCTCTCACACACAACAAAATTCTTTGAATTTCAATCCTTTAACCAAATTGCTAAAATTTACTTTTTAGCAAAGAAAATACAAGCATATTATTGAACTTTTCTTTGGTTTAAGTCTGTGAGACACCCATTGATTCCGACATTCTTGTTCTTCTACTTCTTGTTCTTCTACTTCTTGTTCTTCTACTTCTTGTTCTTCTACTTCTTGTTCTTCTACTTCTTGTTCTTCTACTTCTTGTTCTTCTACTTCTTGTTCTTCTACTTCTTGTTCTTCTACTTCTTGTTCTTCTACTTCTTGTTCTTCTACTTCTTGTTCTTCTACTTCTTGTTCTTCTACTTCTTGTTCTTCTACTTCTTGTTCTTCTACTTCTTGTTCTTCTACTTCTTGTTCTTCTACTTCTTGTTCTTCTACTTCTTGTTCTTCTACTTCTTGTTTCTCTCTCAGTTGTTGTTATTCTCCTCCTCCATTATCTGTCACCTGAGGGCCTAACTCTCAATTAAGTCTTCAATATTAAGTCCATCAGTGGCACATATCCATTTACCAGATAACTCAGGCTTTTTTATGCTTCTTTTTCCCTTTCTTTTCACTGTATTGTGTCTTATTATGCATTTGAATTCATATGAATCTGTACCGAGTATAGTTACTGCCAAAATCGTGCGCACTTAACATATGCAGGAAGAAAAAAACAATATCCCTTGTTTTGAAAAACTCATAAAAATTGGTTATTTACTGGATTTAATTGAAATTTTCAGCATTTATTCATTCATTAATGAATAAACTTTATATTGAATTTTTTTTTTTTTTTTTTTTTTTTGTTGTTGAAATATTTTTCAGGTTAGATATAACCCACTTTACTTAATTCATATTAGCAAATTTTTACATTTTTTATAAAGCTAAATCCCCCAAAGAATATTCAACAGAGAAAAAAATATTGAGTGTGGACATGTTGAAAATGGAACTGTTTGAATTCTTTAAAAAAAAAAATAATTGAAGGACATGCAAAATTATTTTTTGTATAGACTTGTTGATATTCGCTTTTAATAAAATAAACTATATATTCTGTTTTTGCAGTAAAAAAAAATATGTATACTAGTTTGTGATAAATTGTATTTTTAACGTACAATTTTAAAACTCTGAGATTTTGGTCATTGCTGATGATATTGAAAATTTGAAAAATATAAAGTTCAATGCAATTTTTAAGTTTAAACATTTAAAAAAAGTTTTTTTTTTTTTTTTTTCATTTTGTAATTGCTTTTTTATTCTATGAAAGCTCATAAGGATAATCTAAAACAAAATATTGAGTTATGTTCTTCTCCAGATATTAGTTTCTTGATTGTGCTAATTACAGTCTTCCATATTTGAGTGGATTTGTTGGGGTGGGAATTTTGCACAGTTGGTTGGATATTTAATGTGGCAATCATTTAATCTTTCAATGTGTTGACAAGTGAGGAGGTACCCTGCTGGGGAAAAATGTATTTTCTGTTATATATTTTTTGCAAAAAGTAATATTTTTCTAAACTCTATTTAATCCTTAAATTTATTATTTTTCTATGAAACAAATACTTTATCTGTATTTCAAAACTAATTTAAATTGACTCTAAGTAGTTTTAGTTTTGAAATTGCAGAAATGCATTTTTTAACATGGCAGTAGCTGTTTATTTAAGATGTTGACAGCTTGACTGACAGGCAGAAGTTTATCTAATTTTTTTCTATGGTGGATGTATTTGTAAAAAAATATAATGTGATTCCCTTCTATATAATAAATGCAAATGTCAGTGTGTCACTGTATCACACTTTTTCAACTTTATTCCTAGAGAACGTAGCCCATCATATACCATTTTGGAATCAGGTTGACACCATGAGCCAATTAAAAACATTCTGGGCCAGATCCAGACCCACAATCCTGAAATTTTGGATTCCCAAGTTTTCATTACTGCAATTGTTTTTGGCAATACTTTTTTTTTTTTTTAATTTTTTTTTTTTCTAATTCTTGCGACAAGTTTTTTTGTATGATAACAATTTTTATAAATTGGAAATAAATTGAAATGCGAAATCCAACGAAATAATTGTTTTTATGGAAACATAAGGTGGACCTATATACATCAAATTGTCTTTAAATTAAGTGGTAACAGATGAATTATCATTAAACTTTTAAAAGGTGAACTTACATGAAATACTTAAATTATCACACCTACTCCTCCCTACCTATTGTGATAAGGACCCAATCAAGAGCCCTCTACAGGAGCTAGCTTAAATGCTGCCCATAGGGTGGCGTTTAAGTTAGTTTTTATATAATTTTTAACTACCCAGTAATCTTAAAAATTTAGGAAAATATTTTAGGTAATCTAATACTTTATTGAATTTTAGGTACTTTGGCTTTAAATTTACTATATTTAAATTCACAGGTGTTCACTTTTATTTAGTGATATTACTATACAAACCCAGATGCTGAAAAAAAAATTTAACCAATTTTTGAATGTTCTAAAAAGGATTTAAAAAAAATATAATTTAATAATCAAAAACTTCTTTGGTCTGTCCTCTTAATAATAATAACGAAGATTTTGCCAAAACTTTGTTTTTAAGTTTGAGGCATTTTCTCCTCATGGTATGCAAATTTTTTAGTAAATCAGTAGAGGTATCTAGTTTAAATTATTTAAAACCTGTGTTTTTGGATGTTTGTTTTTCTATGGAGGTCTTTAGTATAAAAGTAATGATATGTTAAATGCTTTTTCCTGGGTATGATGATAAACTGCATCGGGCAACAAAGCCTCCAATTAATTACTGTGATTCCCTATAGATTTGATCGTATGTAGATATGAAAAGGAGGAAATATTTGAATCTATGAATTCATGTATCTAGTATGTGAACCCTAACATTCAAATGTTTGGTTAAAATAAATTTTCAGGAAATTGATTCAAATAACTCTCGATGTTCTTGACAAAATCCAAAGAAGGATCTGCAATATAATCGATCCTGACCTGGCATCTCGACTTCAGTTACTTTCTCACTGATTCTGACGTGACTTTCTTCTGTCTTTTCTACAAATATTTTCATGGCCACTGCTCTGACAAGCTTTTTTCCCCTGTGCCTGGACTATGTGAGTTTAAGCGTGCTACTAGATTGGCATCTAGGTCCCACCCTTTTACTGTTGAATTAGTTAAATGTAACCGCCACTTCTACTCCAACAGTTTCTTGTCTTGAACTTCTCGCCTGAGGAACTCCTTTTCATTTACTTGATTCCCTGATAAATATAATCTTCAAAAATTTAAATGCAACGCTATCTTCTTGAACTCCATTCAGCTTTTATCCTTTTTTCAGTCCCCCTACTACACCCAGTTTTTTCTCTCGGTTTCACTCTCTGTAACCCCCTACGTACTTGTGGCATTCCCACTTTGCTTAGGGTGAAATGATTAAAAAGAAAAAAATTAAATTTTCAGGAAATTGATTCAGTTAAATTAAATTTTCAGGAAAATGCAGGTAAAATTTAGAAGTTTGAAAAATATTTGTGGAATAATTAAACCTGAATATTTTAGTCAAATTAATTAAAAAATGTAATTTTCTAACCGTTTTATTTTTCAGCACCCCCTGATGATTCAGTTGCTTCTAAAACTGAAAATGAAGACTGTGGGAAAAAAACACCAGATCGGTAAATACATATTTTTTTTTTCTTTCTTTTCAGTGCATTTCAGAAAACTTGAAATGATCACTTGTTTTTTCTTCTTTTCTTACATTTTTTTCTCAACTTTTTTTTATAAATATTTTCAAAGGTTAAAAACACATTTAAAAAGTTGGTAACTATGAAATGCTTCAATAGTTTTTATGTGGGTAATTTTAATTATTATTGTTGAATTGAAATACCTAGTTTATTTCTACCATCAAAAGAATACTAGCAATTGTACTATCCCCCTCTAATATATATATATATATATATATATATATATTGGTAGGTAATGAAAAGTTTGATAATCCGTATGGATAATCCTAAGGAGGATGTAATCCAGAGAGCTCAATGTAAAATCAAGGCGAATATTAATTTAATTAAAATTAAAAAACAGACAACCTTAAGGGTCCATTGATTATATTTTATTTCCCCAGGAAAGTGTTTTCTTTTTCCTGGTTCTTCAGATCACATTTTCCAAGCATATATATGAAAATATAATCAATGGACCCTTAAAGTTGTCAGTTTTTTTAATTTATATTTATATATATATATATATATATATATAGAGAGAGAGAGAGATAGTTAAAGATCAAATGTAGATGATAAAATAAAGAATAGGAAATGTACATCAATTTAACATGTTTCAATTTCATTAAAGCTTCATCAGAGATTGAGGAAAAAAAAACAGAAACACTGGTATTTTCAGTTATGTTTGGGTCAGTTCTCATTAGTCAGATACATGTCATGTGCATTAAAACTGTAGATAATTATATGTGTATGTAAGTTTATGAAGATTCTACTATGTCGAAGTAGGCATCAGATGGTAATGTGTATTCACAATTGTGTGTGTCTGTCTAGTGGTAGTTCTGATGTTTTTACCTTTGTGCAGTTAGCCAGCACAGTGGAATGTCACAGGATTCTAATTTATGGCTAACCTCTTTATGCATGTATTCTTTGTATCAGATAGATATAAGTTAGTTTCTTTAAGAATAAATTCAAAAAAATGATGGTGATATAATGAAATGTTTTAGGCATGTGTATGTAGTTAGTAATAATGTCATTAAGTTTTCAATATATATATATATATATATTATTCAAACAGGTTTGGTTAAATAATTTAGACATCTCACATCAGTTTATTTTGGTTGTGATCCTTTCAAGTTCAGATTAATTACTTGGTAGCCTTAGAAAATTGATTAAAAAAAATACCAAAATTTTCTTTCAAATAATTTTTATTTTCCCAAGTACTTTCAATCCCATCTGAGACCAGTGGGTTAAATTGTCTGTGAATGTGTATATGTATTTCAGTAAATTCAAAACATTTCAACTGTTCCTTTTAAACAAAAATTATCCGTGAACTTGAAAGGATCACAACCAAAATAAATCGACATATGTCTAATTTATTTAACCAAACTTGTTAGAATGAAAATGTACCTAAATATATATATATATATATATATATATATATATATATATATATATATATATATATATATATATATATAACCAAATCCACAAGTGGTAGAAATCATTGATTTATTGTTGAATTATCTGGCTGAATTTATTTATTAAAATGTATCAGTCTGAAGAGGCAGGTAAAATTATCTGTCCAAATAAATTTATTACCATCTTTAATGTGATTTTAACTGTTTTTTACTATTTTATATATATATATATATATACACACACACATACATGTCATCATTTTATCTCAAATTGACTAACAAACACAGCTAACCCTTTCAGAAAAATCTGGGAAAATTAACAGGTGATCCTTGATCAAATTATTGATAAATTCCAAATATTATATCTGTATCTTTTAATAGTTTTAAAATCAGAGCATTTTGAAATTTCATTGTATTTTTCCATTTTAAAAAATAAGATGTTCAATGAACTTCTGATGTTCATGGCTTCAAAGACGTTACATGGACAGATTTGAAACTTTGTGACAACAGTTAAAGTTCACTATAGATTACAAAAATATAAACAACTTAGGCATGTTTTACATACTTTTATTCTTATAAGGAACTGAAAATGTTCTTAGGCTGGTCATTAATATATTGTAAAAAGAGGGTAGGACCAGGGAGAGAGCCTTGGGTGACACCAGCATTGATCTCATGTGCCTTGGGGGACTTCATAGACCTACTTGACAGGAAAGACTTGATTGATGCCGAACTGGAAAGTTTATATAGCAATCCCCTGTGTCACACCTTGTCAAAGGCTTTTGAAGTGTCTAGGACAATAATGTTTTTATTATAAAGTGCTTCACTGATTCTGAGCATGAAAATAGTTAAGACATCAGCAGTGGAACTGGAAGAGTGAAAACCATACTGTTTATCAATCATTTTGTTTTTGTTGATATTCATAGATTGAAAAAGTTTGCTAATGATATTAAGGAAGCAAGCTGATGAGGCGGTATTCTGATGGGGATAAGGACTCACCGGCATTCTTGTACACAGAGCATGCATGAGACATCTTCTATGAGCTTGGGAATCATCTCTTCTTAAAACCTTTACCCCACCAAATTCTTTCTAGAATGATTCCCCTGCCACTTCGTTTTATTATTATTATTATTATTATTTTTTTTTTTTTTTTTTTTTTTTACTTTAAAAAAACATGCACCTACTGCTTTAAAAATGTTATAACTTTCTTTGTATTGTGTGTATAGATTTTATTTTTTGTATACTAATAAAAGAATGGATGGGTATTGCATTATGTTTTGCATGCATGTTTTAACATTGAAAACAAAAGAAATTGAAACACAAAATAAAGAAACAAATACATTAACAATTTAACGTACTTTTATTACTTCTTGTGGAGTTCTGGGATGCAATAAGAAGCAAAATGGCTAAGGCGGTCTTCATTTCATCAAAAGTGACGTCCTTCCATGTGTTAACATCTGAGTAGACACAAGCATTTGCTTCCTCTTTCTTTCTTTCACCTGACTAGCATATTTATATGCCTCATTGACAAAGTTATTATTTTGTTGTTTATAAATAGACGAAATAATTCACCTTCAGAAAGGCTATCAGGTACATCCATGAGGCCAGACGACAGTAGTCGCTTGGCAGCTAGTAGTCATCATAGCTTTCCTCCCTGTCATTAGCATCATTGTCATCTCGTATCTCTGACAACATCACTGTCAATATCCGCTTGGGTAAAGCCTTCAGAATCATCAGAGTCTGAAACAAAGGCTTTGTTGGATGTTGATTCAGCCATTTTTTTTTTTTTTTTTTTTTTTTTTTAGCAACAAAATTAATGTGGGTTTAATTGATGTTACACATCATGTAGAGAGTAGAAGAATTCAAAATGGTGTCGGAAAGCAGACGTTTAGCCGCGTTTCAAAGTGGTAGTTGGCATTTCCAGCTTAAAACACCGGAAATAACAGTTGACAAGTGTTTATTTATAGCAACCCTCTCAAGACAACAGAATGCAAAAGGAGAGAATTCTATGGTGGCAATTTTAACCTCCAGCTAGATAAAGGTTAAGGCAGAAGCTAAACAGCTTCACCAAGATTGCAGACAGTTCTGGGCCAAGGGTCTTGAGAACAACTACAGGAATTTTTTTTTCCCAAACAAGTAATCTTCATAGACTTAAATTTTTAGATATATCTGGAAACCTCCTGGGCTGATATTATTTATGCTATGTGGGGTGGAGGGTAAGTCAGGTCTTAGGAATGGTCTTTGTTGTCTAACCTAAAGTTGTAAGTAAAGTTCATAGCAAAGAGCTTAGCTTTATCTGACGAGGACAAAATAACCTCAGGACTATTTATTCGGAATTGCGTTTGTGATTTTTTCCAGAACTGATAGAATCCAAGTTTTTTTGTTTTCAACTTTGGCTTGGCCCACCTGTGCATAGCTGCTTTCTGCATTTTCCAGAACTCTTTTATGGTGATTGCATGCAGTTCTGAATGAGACAAGCATTCTAATTCCTCTTGACAGAGACTGCAGTACTGGTTACAGTAGTCCAAGTCTGCATCATATTCAGGTCTGAACTAGGGCTGGCTATTCAGCTTTCTCCAGGATATTTTTTGTAAGTGATAAAATTTTCAGTGCCAGAGAGAATCCACTCAGAAATAAGGGTCATAAATTGTGACAGGATCAGTTTAACATGGGTTGTCCAAATATGTACATATAGCCCCAGGACAAGAATTGAGTAGTCTCTGTAAATACAGTAGTATTTGGCAAACTTTCCTCTTCAGTGCAATAAAGGAGGTGAATCCTCAGAATTATGCTTCCCTTGTTACAAAAGGTAGAAATATGGCATGAGCAGATACTACACTTTGATCCCAGCCCACAGATACTGCACCAATCCAAGTGTACATTTCATTTTAAGGGGAGCTTTGTTGGTTAAAATATATATCACTTCCTTTTTCTGTATGTGATTGAGGATTTATCTTGTAGGCTTGTCACTTGTAAAAGAACTTTATCTTTTTAAATCTTTGAAAGTAAAATATCTAAACAAAGCTAACACAAAAGATCACTACTTACTCATGATATATTCCATTGTTAAGGTAACATTGAGTGTTTACTTGTTGGTGCTGAGTAATGCTTGTTGTTAGCATAATAAATAAATAAGGTCATGTGTTGTTTTACTCTGCCCATCTTGTCTTCAATTGGCCCTGTGAGTATCAGATTTTCCAAGTTCTCTTTTCTTATGATATGCCTGAGTAATTTCTTTCTGATGTGAATTATAAGTGTCCCTATGGTCTCCCATTTTTTTTTTTAATTTTGATGTTTTTCACATGTTCAGTATTCTCAGCATCCTTCTGTAGAACCACATTTCTGTTGCCTCAAGTCTCTTCTTCATCTGTGAGGAGATTCTCCAGCATTCATTGCCAATAATTATCAAAAGACAAACTGTCTATTTGCATTTGTTGAGGAAAAAAAAACCCAGAGTGGCCATAATAGATCAAATTTATTGCTCCATCTTATCAATTGGATCTACTTGCCTTTTGTCCTCAAAAATCCCAAGACATTTTTTCTTAGCAATGTTTTTATCGTTCTTTTATTATGAAACTAAAGAATTCAAAGAGAACCCCTTTTCTAAAAAAAAAAAAAATTCCAGTCTCATCTTGACTTGGAATTAATGCAAGTGTTACTGATAGAACAGGGCTATTATAGTGCTTAATGAGGTGCAATCATTCAAACAATCATTTAGTGTAGAGGACAACCTGCAATGCTCTATTCTTTTGAATTATCTGTTAATGTGTAAATTATGGAGTAAATTATTTAAAATTACCAACCAATTACTTAAAATTAAAAAAAGAATTACATATAACATTCTGTATTTACATTTGGTATCTACTGCATGTAGACTGGTTTGGTTTGGCTGATTTCATTTAGTGGCATATCAACACCTCTATGCGTTATTTAATGCTGAAATCTAAATATTTTGAATGCAATTGCATGTCTTCAACTGCAGATAAAATGTATTGTTGGTCATATTGCTACAAAATGTATTGACAGTCATTTTACTATAAAAATGTATTTTTATATTTTCATAGTGTTTTGCTTTTGTTTGGTGGGGGCTCACTATTTTCCCATAGCTAGGACCCTGATCAGAGGTCTTGCTGTCAGATGAAGTTTGTCATACCCAGGACTAACATGTACACTGTAATTACTAAAAAATTACACTTTTATTTTTTTATTTTTTTTTTTTTATTTTTCACAAAAAAAAATTAATTGTACCCTTTTTCCATAGGTATTTTTTTTTTAAATCTTATTTTTCTATGAAAATTAAATGATAGTGTTGTAGTTGTGATTGGGCCCCCCTTTGTCTCCGAGCAACCAATATTTTTAGACCCAGTCTGTCACTGGTTAATGAATTGAGAAAAATTGAAGAGATTTTCTTTTCTGTATCTTCACAGTTCTTGGTGAGATATTGATTTGTTTTTTTTTTTATGACTTATCAACCTTTTTGAGGTTATTTAAAGCCAAAACATATTTTAGGATTGTAAGAATGTCTTCAAGATAATGACTTTTTGATACAAGTGTTACTATTAAGGCTGGGAAGAGAAGAGGTGGACTAATACTTTTCCCAATGATACTGTATCATCAACTTATCTGATCTTGTCGATTGTTTGATTTATTTTTTATGACGTATCAATCTTTTTGAGGTTATTTAAATCCAAAACATATTTTAGGATTGTAAGAAATTTTGGGAGATAATGTTTTTCTGATACAAATCTTACTATTTAACCCATAGATGGATGAAGAGGAGGTAGATTCATACCTTTCCCAAGAGTATTTGCACATAAATGAATATAATGAACCCAGCCAGAATTCAAAATTTGGCTTTCTGATTTCTCATTCTGAGCCTTTATCCATTACGTCACATGTACATCCAAACTTATAGCACCTAATATTCCTCAGTAGTCACTCATCTAGGTACTGACCAGGTTCAACATTGCTCAACTTTGGTGATCAAATGAGAATCAGTATTTCAACATATGGTTGTAAACCTTTGGTAAGAGGGAGAAATGAATTTGTCTACACTGTTAAATAATCAGCTTTTAATTCTTTGAATTTCTTGGATGTGAGCATTGAAATCCATAATGTTTGACTCATTCTAAGAAGAAAGAAACGCTTTTGAGAGTTTTGTTAAAAAATAACATATCAGTCAGTTAAGCGCCATACATGATATAGGGTTGGTCGATCATGTCTCTTTGAGTTCATGATTGACTAGGTAGAAGATTTTCCCACAGTAGGTTTCTGTTTCTTTCTGCAATAGACTGGTTGCCAACCAAGGCTATAGGACCCAACCTGCCCTGCTATTCAATCCATAGCTGATGGATTCATACCTATCCTAAAAGTATTTGTGCATAAGTCAATATAATAAACCTGATTGGAATTAAAACTTTTTTTTTTTTTTTTTGCTTCAGTTTTATCATACCCATGACTGACCTGGAATTGAGTTTCATTAAAAAGCAACATACCAGATGTAACAGCAAAATTGCCCAATTTTTAGATTAAACTTTGAACTGTTGTATCTTAGAAATGATTAAAGATATCTTACTGGAATTCCCCAAGGTTTTTATGGTACAATTCAACTCTATTTTGAACGATAAGAATGTATTTAATTGAAATAATGATCCCTTTTGCTGTTGCGACATCCTGATGCAGTTTTCCTCTCTGCTGTTCCCTCTTTTTTAAATCTATTCACCGTTCTCTTGATGGCACTTTGAAGATGGAAGCCAGAGTATGAATGTTGGTAGCATTACTGGAGGCCTGAATGATCTTTTCCTCTCACACTGCAGCTGACACAAAAGGATTTTAACCTGTTCTCTTACTCATTGAATAATTCAAAAGGTTTTTTAGTGATTCTTATAACAAATGGTGTCAAGATGGTTAAACGTCTTATCTGAAAACCTGGAAAAGAGAAACTCAATCAGTTTAGTGGTGTTTTAAATATTAAACATTTTGTGGGATGGATAATTAACCCATGCTGTTTCAATTTTGCTGTTACACTCGGTATAAGATGAAAAAAAAATGTTTGAACCAAATTAGGTTTTATAATTGTCTTAAAGCTTTATTGAGAAAAAAATAAAGAATTTGACCTTCATACTATTTCTGTTTTTGTTCTCCTCAGTTTGAGTCTGACTCTAACATTCCATTTTTAGTAAGGATTTGTGAATAACCTTAAATACTTAAATCTAAGAAAGGAATGCCAGTTGGGTTTTCTGCCACAATTCCTCTTCTCCTTTCTAGTCTGAGGAGCAGGTCGGGGAGGTTATAACCAGTTCTTTCCAACAAGTCAGCGCTCTCCTTCCCCTCTTTCTCTCATCTCTCTCTCTCCTTTAACCCCAGTGGTGATAGCTACCCTTATTATTTAAGACTTTTACTGCATGCCTTTTTATTTTATGTTCTCCCATCCTCTCCTGATATTTAGGTTCTGTATGCCTTGGCAATTCCCAAATGGAACCATCTGTTGAGAATCTGCTTTTCTTTTCTATAGCATAGGAGGGGTGTGTGTGATCTTACACATTTTTGAGGGGGGTCTTTTTTTTTTTTTTTTTTTTTTTTTTTTTAACCAATCAGGCTATTCTATACAAAACAGATTTTTGTTCACATATCTGCATATAGATACAATATTGCAGTGGAAATATATATAAAAATTATACAACACTCACACACACACCTATTTACTCATGTATTCTTTGGGAGTTGGTGTCTATATTTGTTATAAACACATGCTTTAAAAAGCTGCCTATATATATATATATATATATATATATATATATATATATATATATATATATATATATATATATATATATGGTGTCCATGAAGTTCGTGTGCACTTTAAAAAATTTATAACTTTCTTTATTTGTATTTGCAATAGAAATAATCTGTAAAAAATGTTATAAAGTTTAATGTACCTAATTTTAAGTATAGCTAAAATAACTAATGTGATTTCAGGCATTACTGTAAAGTGTAAATCAGTTGGCAAATGTTTTCTGTGAACTGCAAAATCGTATTACCCTTTGTATTGCTAATGATGGAGGAGATGTGGAAACTTAAATAAAATTTAAATAAAACCTTTAAAAAAATATAAATTTACTTCTTTCTAATCCTTTTTACAAATTATTTCTATCGCAAATACAAATAAAGTTATAAATTTTTTAAAGTGCACACGAACTTATGGACACCCTGTATAAAAATGAAGATAAATCATTAAAAAATATCCAAAATTTAATAACAAGGTTTTATCAAAATCTTTATCATTTTTAAGAGGAAGACCCAAAGGATTTTTTTATGTAAAAGTTTTTTTTTTTTTTTTTTAAAGATTACTGGATAGTTATAAAAAATCTAAAAAGGTGTTTACATTGTGTTTGTCATGTAATTTTATATCTATTACCTCCTCCTTGGATAAATTTTCCAAACAACAGGCTGTCGGTAAATCTGTCAACACCTCATAAAAACACCCACCTCCATCTTAAAAAAAAATGATTTTCTGTGATATTTTAAACTAAAAGTAATATTTGTTTCAATTCAGATTAATTAAACTTTAAATCAGTCAATTTTTCTGAAATAATGTTTTAGAAAAGTATATTTTATTTTTAAAATATTTTTTTTTGATTAAGGGAATTATGTTGTATTGACAGATTGGTCAATATAGGCAATTTTATCAATTTTACTGATAATCAGAAAAAAAAAATCATTTTGAATTCAGTTTAAAATCCAGGAAAATATTTTGTTTATTGGAAATTTAAACTTAATCTAAAAAGCTTCAAGAAAGATTTTTCACTTTTAAAATACATTTTAAACCTTAGAGATGTCCCTTCCTCTCTTTTTTTGTTGGATATATATATATATATATATATATATATATATATATATATATATATATATATATATATATATATATATATATAGAAAGAGGTAGATAGATAGATGACTGTGTATGTAAATGTGTACCTCACACTGTATTATAGCAATTGCCTTTTTTCTCTGCCTGTCTAAATTGGTTGTTCATGGGAGTGTGCTCAACTTGCTATTAATAGCATTTATATCTCAAGCAAATTTTCATGCCTGCTGAGGGATCCATTTAAATGAGAATTTCTTTCATGTCTTTTTGTATGTTTGTGTGAAAATATTGCCAAATACATTTGATTCTGACATAGAGAACTAATTTTCTTTGAAATCTTATGAACCTTATTTTAAGACCTTTCTCTCTCTCCCCTTGGAGACCATTTTGTGTCTCTGAGGGTAGTTCAGTGTTAGTTTTTAAATGTTCCAGTCACCAAATCCAACCATGTTTCTGAGACTCAGACAAGACATTGAGGTAATGACTTTCCTTTCTTTATTATTCACACCACAATTCTAGACTATTTTAAAATATTTCAGGGTTGGAATGTTATTAATCTGTAAATAAAACTAATAAATGTCTTTTTTTTTTTTCTTTTTTTTTTTTTTTTTGATTATCAATCTCAAATCCTATAATCTTTTCATCAGTTTTATGAATAAATTTTCAGTCTTCTATATTCTTGACCTTTCAATGCTCACAGTCATGTGTTTTGGACAGTGAGTATTAATCAGTTATAGGCAGAAACATTTAATTAATATAGGCTTTTTTATAAACCTATAATTTTATTTTTATTAAAATAAATACCTGGAAGAAAGAGGGGGGAGGGATTTACTGACAATAGTAGTTAAAAAAAAAAATACCAACAATTGTTTTTAATTCCTGCCTTCAGAGCTCAATAAAACAAGTATTTGCCACAATTAAAAAGGGGGAAATATTTCTAAATGAGG
>CAHIKZ030000492.1:520000-667500 GCA_903632075.3 Acanthosepion pharaonis
TCCTTTCTTTCTTTTTTCCTTTCTTTTTTTTTTTTCCTTTCTTTTTCCTTTTCTTTTTTCTTTTTTTCCTTTCTCTTTTTTTTTCCTTTTTTTTTCCTTTCTCTTTTTTCCTTTCTCTTTTTTTCCTTTCTTTTTTCCTTTCTTCTTTTTCTCTTTTTTTTCTTTTTCTTTTTTTTCCTTTTCTTTTTTTTTTTCCTTTTTTTTTTTTTTTTCTTTTTTTCTTTTTTTTTTTTTTTTTTTTTTTTTTTTCCTTTTTCTCTTTTTTTCCTTTTTCTCTTTTTAAAAGAACACATTCTTTGTAGTGATTGTAAAATGTTTGTTTATATATAATTTTTAAAATTTTTCATATTGTCAATTTAAGCTTTGAATGTCCCACCTCCCTCCATGTATTCAAAGAAAGTGTCTGCAATTTTTTTTACATTTTCCATTGTCTGTCACCTTGACTGACTTGTTGCTGCCCACATGACAATTTGTTTTTGTCCATCTTGATTGCTTGTATGCTCTGAATATACAGCCTTATCAGGCCACCATTAAATATCAAGCTTAATGGTGCATATGTGGGGTCATAATTAGCAAGGGTAGTCTGGTTGATCATTATTACAGAGTAGTGAGTTCAATCCTCACTGGTTGCTAGCCCCATGCCCAACTAGTTTTGTACCCGATTTTCACCATCCTTAGTATGATGATAAACTACATCTGGCAGCAAGGCCTCTGATCAGGAAATTTTGAGGAGTGTGGAACCACCTCTTAATTGCTATTTTTCCCAAGTCCACCCTGATCTGGGGTGGTAGCACCTGTTAGGGTCCCAACTATGGGAAAATAGTGAACCCCCAAACTGGGATCAAAACATTATTATTGTAAAAATTTCTAACAATAGATTTTAATAATAAAAAGAATAAATGACCCATAAGAAGTTAATATGCTGTTAACCAAACCAAAGCAAACCCAATTTTCACTTACATTATTTGCTATTCCCAAGCTGTACCCCATCTAAGTATTGACCAGGTGCAACACTACTTAATTTCCATTATCAAATCAGTGTTTCAGAATGAAAAACAATTCTTGTGTATTGACTATTATTTACTTTATTGTCAAACTATTGTCCTCGTTTTTGTTATTATCACGATGTTTCAGCCGTTGCACCCTCCGGTCTTCATCAGCTCTCTTCTGATGTGGGTAATCTTCAAAAGTTTTGAGATTATTATAGTAAATTTTAGTCTAGTTTTTTTTTTTTTTTTTTACAGTAAAAAAAAAAAACATTGATTTGGAAATTCTTGCAAAAAATCAAATAATCTGATTTTAATTAAATTTTCAGGACTTATTCACAAATGAATGAAATTATTTTTTAAATATTTTTTTAGAAAATTTTGGTAAAATTCTTTTTGTTATCCATTATGAAATTTCAAGAAATTAAAATCTTACCCCCTTCATATTTATGAGTTAAAAGCAAGACTCATCAATTATTATATTTTTTTTTTTTTTTTTTTTTTTGCAAAATAGTAACACCATTTACCAAAAATCTTCTGAATCATAAAATAAAAATACAATAAAAAGACATTATTTCAATAGAAAAGCTTTTAATTGCTTTTATAAATAAGATATATTGAGGACACTTGTGTTAAGAAAAAAAAATTCAATTTTTTTTTTTTTTTTTTTAAATTTTGGAAAAGCTGAGTACAAATAATCAAACACCAATATTTTTAAAAGAATTAAATTTTTTTTTATATGTGTATAAACATCACCATTTTTGCAGATGTTGTGTATACAACATTATCAGAAAATAAGAGCAATAATTATAGTAAATTTAAGGTCAAAATTTCTAAAATTCAATAAAATGGTAAATTACAGAAAATATTTTTATAAATTGTTTTTTACAATTTAGGAAAATACTTTGTATGTGTGATTATGTGCAAAATTTCTGAAGTATGGATGTACAAACCAATAAATCTATTAATAAAAGGTCATGCATTTTAAGGCTAGTCCTCCTTATAAACTTTATTATCTGCTCCACCATACTTAACTATAACTATGAAAAAGTTCGGCTGTCAATCTGCTATCAATAAATTGATTAATACATCAGGAAAACAAGACCCCATAGTTAAGAAATGTTTGTATGCAACATTTTATGCTATAAGTAATATTTGTTTCAAATCAGATTAATTTAACTTTAAATTTCTTAATTTTCTTCAACTAATGTTTCAGAAATATATATTTTATTTTTGGAAGATTTTTAAAATTGAGAATTAACTTTTGTTTGCAAATGTGTCAAAATGGTCATTTTTATCATTTTTTTTTTTTTTTTTTTACTGAAAAAAACCCGATTCCGATCAATATAATTTCTGTTTGAAATACACCACAGACTATTTTGTGTACTAGAAATAATAAATTTCAAATCTTTTAGCTTTCTATGAAAGCTTCGAGAAAGCCTTTTCATTTTTAAAATTTAATTTTAAATATACCGAATTAGTGGCGGTACCTATAATAAAAGTATCCAAAGAACGCTAGTATGAAACAAAAGTAGTAAATAGTAATGTTTTATTATCCTGATCCACCTACCAAATAAATGTTATTTTACCATGGTAAAATGAATATAATGTTATTAACATTGTGTAATGCTTCCTTTTACCATAATAATGGAATATCACAAATGGGGGAGACAAGATGTAACCAATAATAATGGTTTTTTTTCTTCTTTTTCTTTTCTTTTTTATTTTCTCTCATTTTCACCGTTCATTCTTAACTGTTGATATTCTCTCTCTTTCTTCATTTGTGTTTCTTTATCTTTTCTCCTTGCACAATATTCTCTTTAACTTTTCTCCTTTCTTTATCTTTTCCATATCTCTACAGATAGATGTGTATCAAAATTTGTTGTTTTTATCAATAAAATCTGGCACAATACATCCTCATTGGAGCATGAAGTGTGTCACTCACTGGTTTTGTAAACAGGTATTATTAACTAATTTTCTTTTGTTTTTCAGACCAAGCCCTTACAGACACAAGTCAAATTCCACAGTCTCTGCAAAGCCACGGCCCCCTTTGCCTGCCAAACCTCGACCACCATTACCAAAGAAACCGCCCATTGCTCATGTAAAGCCCATTGCAAATTCTGATAAAATTGCAGGGAACAAAAAAAAATCACCCCTCACACGTCTTGATTCAACAGGTACTATGTTTGCCTTTCTGTGTATTTTATATATATATATATATATAATATATCTTTGTATAATGTTCTTTATTGTTTATATTTACTTTTTCCCCTCTCCCTCTGTAATCTCTTTCTCTTCTCGCTCTCATCCGTAATGTCTTCTTTCTTTCATCCCTCCCTCTCGTCTCCATTCTCTTCTTTCTTTCAAAAAGTCGAAGTTGTTTATATGTTAATGCCCCCACTTTTGATATGTCAAGCTCCAGGAAACTTGTGAATTGTATCAAGAAAATCCCAGAGTAAATTGTGACTTTTTGCTCCATGCTGCACCCGTAAAATATTTATTTTCACACCTTTAAATTATGCTACAAAAATGACTTGCTATCATGTAAAATGGCACCTTGCACAAAGGATGAAGTCATCTTTTTATTGACAGTTGGTTTGAATTTTGCTCTTTCACTTGTAACAGAGGAAGATTTATTTTGCCCTTGATTCTTTGAAGTTTGTCTGAAGGTAGACATTTTAATTAAAGTGAGTTACATAATTCTATCATAACCTACCATACAACTAAAAGATAATTTTTTTTCTGTCGGACTTTCTATCAATTACAATAAAATACTGTACAAAAAATATCTCTATTTCTTTATGGTAATTTATTCTTAATCATAAAATTGCGACACCTTCAAAGGATAATTTTGTGCATAGTAGCTATTCAGATATAGTTTTAATAATGTTTGGTCATTTTGTAATCTAGAAACACTTACACCAGTGCATTGTGTATCTGAAGTTTATGGCCATATCATGTTGAAACACTGGTTCTTGAGTCAATTAGTAGGTCATATCAGTAAAACATTATTATCTACAAAGACTCTTACAATCTAAAAATATTTTCTGGCTTTAAATAAAATGTGAAGGGTTGATAGGCTGTAAAAAACAATAAATCAATCTGTGTGTTGGTACTGCATGCTATAATAAGGTTGATGTTCATCCTGTACAAGGCCCAAGAACCTCTCAATGTAGAGAGTTGCAGAGCGTTATATACTATACCTATGAACACAAATGGGTATGTCCCAATGTTTAAAAATACGTTGGACACTATTGTAAGTGGGGGTAATATGCTGTCTAAGTAGTCCACCACTAGCAGTGGTTTACCTACTTCACACCGCTGGCGAGTATTGTACTTTGTTGATGTTATAAAGATTACCATTTCATTTCCAACTTCCATTTTGGTTCATTCAGTAACCCTTCTTAGGTTACAATGCAGATTAAGAGGCCCAGGTATTGATACATTACATAACTTCATTGATATATAATCATTGATTACTTGATTTTGTTTATTATGGTTTATCAACCCATTACAAGTTATTTCCATCCTGAGTATGACGATAAACTACATCCAACAGCAAGGCCTCTGATCATGAGGCTTTGAGGAGTGTGGAACCACCTCTTAATTGCTGGTGTTCCCAGGTCCACCCTGACCCGGGGTGGTAGCACCTGTTAGGGTCCCAGCTATGGACAAATAGTTAACCCCAAAACTGGGGTCAAAACACTATGAAAGTGTAAAAATAGGTTTTAATACCAGAAATACTTTGTAAAATATTATTACGAGAAATAAATTTTTGAAGAAAAAAACTATTACCAGCAATGCATTTTTGAAAAAAAAATATTATCAGAAATACATTTTTTTTAAATAATATTACCAGCTATACATTTTTGAGGAAAAAAAATATTACCAGAAATAGGTTTTTGACAAAACAAGAATATTACCAGGAAAAAATTTGTCGGCATTAAATGACCCATTGAGGTGTTGATATGCCGTAAAACAAAACAAACAAACAAGTTATTTAAAACCAGAAAATATTTTTAGATTGTAAGAGTTTTGGGAGATAATTATGATTTACTACTTACTAAACTTTTTTTTTCTTAGATAATAATGATTTAGTGATACAAATCTTACTAATTAAACCGATAGCTGCAGGGGGAAGAAGTGGATTCATGCCTTTGCACAAGTGAATGTAAGGAATCCAACTGGAATTGGAACTCGGGTCTCCAATTAAAAATTTTGATCTATTACACTACCTGCGCATTCAAGCTTACATCACTTGGCATTCCCAAACAGTTATTTGTCTAGGTACTGACCAGGCTTGATGTTGCTTAACTTCATTAATCATATTGAAACCAGTGTTTCAATATGATGTAGCCATAAGTCTCTTTTAATGATAAAGCATGGCATAAAGTCATGTACTTTCTGGGGCAGTAGAAAGAGCTTGACATTTTTTTTTTTTTTTTTCAGGCATCTCGCTTGTCCATATGATGCCCATGTTGCTCAATATGTTCTGCAAGATATTGGGTTGGTGCATAATTATCAGTCGTTTTTAAACAATATTCATTATGAAAAAAGAAACATAATTTAACAATAACATTTTTAAATGATTATTCTGGAGCATATGATTATTGACACGCACTTTTATAACCTGAAAATAAAATATTTTTATTAAAAAAAAGTAATCAAAACAGCAAATGTTAATAAACAAATAACTCACCTAGAAAAACGCCTGATAATTATGCACCAACCCAATATTATATAACTTTTCTGGCCAGCACCTTTCCCCAATGAATATGTATAGGATATGATAGGATGATAACTTGCCATATTGCATCAACAAGTAAAAGAGGTGTGGAATAATATAATGCAGGATAATATTCCAGGTTCTCCCTCTACCTGAAAGGTCAGTCTTGTGTTAAATGTGGAAGAAGGAAGATATAGAGTATATTAGTATAGAGAATGAATACTGTTGAATCACAATTCATTTTGGCACCTGTCCATGTATTGAGATATATAATTGATTTTTACTTATTAATCTGACAAATTTTAATATTTAAACCTTATTTTTAATGGATACCCATATTTGATTTGAGTAGATATTGAAAATATACTGTTTAATAAATGGAGTATCTACTCAAAATAACCAAGTAATATATATATATATATATATATATAATGCATAAAAGGTTAATGGTCAGAGTTGAATCAGACCAGGAAACAGTGGTATTAAAAAGTGCTCAATACATGTGTGAAAAAATAAAATAACATGTAAAGCTTTTAACTTTAAAAAACAGGAGGCCAGTTGAATCTGCTACATCTGAACTTTGTAAACAAGAAATCCAAAGTTTTGAGTCCTTGCTTACATATTAGAAAATTCCTCTTAAGCATATATGAGGCTGGATAAAAAATAGTATGTAGATTTTCAATTAACCATCTGCCAATACATTTATAATACCCTTTCTTTTCTTCTTTTCTCCCTTCTTCTTTCTTTAAATCCTTCTGCTCCTTCCTTTCTATTACACCCAACATTGTGCTTTTGTTTATTTGTCTATGGAAACAATAATATAGCGTTCATTAGTTTAAAAAAAACAAAAAAAAACAAAAAAAAAAAACAAAAGGCATTAAGAGGTCATTTGATAAGAATCACCAGAGGATACTGTAAGTTTGAAACTGAGGTAGTGGATTCAATTGACCTGCTGATTTACATATATATATATATATATATATATATATATATATAAATGGACAAAGTCAGACAATTATTTTAAGACATTTTTTTTATGTTTATACGTTCAGGTTGGTAATACTGTTTATTATAAAACAGAGCATTTACTTAAATATTTGTATCGATAAAAAGAACATATAAACATAAAAAAAGTCTTAAAAATATATATATATATATATATATATATATATATATATACACATAATATAATATTAGTGGAAAATATACATACATATGCAAGATATATAAATACCCATACATGTATATTTTTAGAAAAAAAATTTTTCCAAGAGGAAGAATCCGGGTAGAACTCAATGTCTAGGACAGAGTAAGGATATAATAGAAAGGCTTAAACACTAATACTCCTTGGTCATAATTTATTCCATTGGATTTACAATTCCAATGGAATAAATTATGACCTTTTATTATATATATATATATATATATATATATATATATATATATATATATATATATATATATATATATATATATATATATATATATATATATATATATATTATTTTAGTGGATATCTGTGTTTGAAATATATTCTGTTTTTTTTATTTTAAGCAACGTGTATTAGAACTATTGGCCTACGCACTTGAGAAATCTTAAAAGAAAATCTGCTCTCCAGCAAGGTTTGAACCTGCATCCCCCTTGTGAGGAGAAACCACCATTTGATCTGACATGCTTTAGAGTGCTTGGCCATAGAGACCGTTGTAACCCAGCAAGGTTCTATTTTTCCCTTCTAAGGGCATTATTAGCACACTATTCATTCATTCTTTTCTTGAAAGCCCATATCAATTTGGTTACTTATCCGAAATGTAAACAAAGCAATTTCTAAAGAATGGATTTGTTTTTAATCAAACATTTTTATTACTTCAAACTTTCTTTTTAGTGTTTGAAGTAGACGCCCCATTTTTATATGTCTATTTGCCTGCACACTTAAGAAATATTTAAAGAAATGTTTTTTCTCTGAGAGTGTGGTTGAGCAGTCTGTTAATTAATCTTGGATAATCAAGGGATTATTGATAACTTGAAATCTATTGCATTTTTGTTTTACACACATGATTAGACATAGGGTGCAGATACTGATGACTTTCTCCTAGAATGGCTGCCAACAATGTCTCAAGAACTTAGTCTGCCATGTTGTTTAACCTATTGCTGCTAACTATTACATTGCTTGTACATCTAAGTTTATAAAAATCTCATACTGTTTCTACTTATAAACCATTCATATCTACTATCCCCAAAATTAACACAAAATGCATTAATAATTTCACCCAGAAAAATATTTTTTTTTTGTTTTGTTTTTTTTGTTTTGTTTTTTTGTTTTGTTTTTTTTTGCTTTGTTTGCTTTGTTCTTTTACATTCGAAAATTTTTGAAAAGAATAAGTGTAGTATTTTAAAAATAAAATTTTACTTATTTCCCTTTTCGCAAAGGCATTATTTGCCAAACAGACTGATATAGAAGCTTTAATTCTAAAATTAAAATTATAAGATTTGGGAATGCATGAATCCTATTTTCCCTAAATCCTATACATTTTGGTAATGGCTGTTTCTATACTTCATTTTGACTGTTTCTCTTAATCTTTGCAGGTAAAGGTAAAGCTCCACCACCACCACCCCCTGCAACACCTGCACCAAGGTTACCTCCAAAAGACTGTCCTCCCCTATTGCCATCATCAGAATCTTTTGTCAGTTCTACAACAGGCACTGATTCCACAACATTGAATTCAGGTCCATCCCCTTCCAAAACATTATCATTTACAAAATATGATATCCAGACAAAAATCCTAAACTCGGCTCGTCAAAAAAAAGATGAAGCAGTCTCTCCGTGTAAACCAGCACCAAAACAACCGGTCAAGCCCAGTATTAGCTTAATAACTCACCCGCCAAATGCCGTTGTTGACTCCAAGGCTAACATTGATTCATCAACAGACTTCATTTCTGAAAAACACATGAAAAATAAGAGTAACTCGAACCTCCACGAGAATCTTGGACTGAAACAGCAATTAAATCGGTCGGAATCGGATGCAGAAAAAAATCGGCCCGGCAGCCTAGTCTGCAGTAACCGGTCCTCTCAGCCCCCACCCCCCTTGAAGCCAAAACCGAAACCAAGAGAAAGACCAGTCCCTCAGCGCCGGCTCACTGTCCGAAATTCTTCAGATAGCATCAGTGAACCAAAACCATCACCTCCTAAGCCTCTTCCTCCTCCTCCCCCTCCACCGATTCCCAAATCTGCCCCTCCTCTTCCAAACAGTAATTCTGTAGATACGAATAATAACAATGCCGATTCTGACTGTACGAACAATGATTTGTCGAGTGACGAAGATTCTTGGTTGGATTTCAAACATGACAGTTTGAGTCTACGGAGTCTGGAGAATGCCGTTCTTTCAATAACAGGATGGCATGAAAATAACCGTGCGGAAAGTCCATCTTCACCTGAAGTCACACCTCGGCGACCCCCTATTCCAGTTCGTGATTACAAACTACGATCTCCGTCAATAGACAGAAGTCGGTCAAGTGTTTCTGAAAGCTCTGTAACCACAACTACGGCCACAACAACAGTTAGGTCAAGAAGCAGGTCAGAAGTCAGATCAAATTTAGACAGGGTGCCACTTCAATTACCTCGAAAATCTCGAACCTCAACTGCAAGCGGGCTCTTTTCAGATGTTCTGAATCATAATCTGGACACGTCCAGAACCCCCGTCAGACCACCACGTCCGAAGCATGAGGAGATTAAGAGAACCAAAAGTAAACTGACTGCGTCCGATATACAATTTGTCCATGTTGATTTTACATCTTCGCAGCAGGCTCAGAAACTTGGAGCTCCAGTTTTATCACAGCAAAAGTCCGAAACAAGAAAGGTGTGTCCACCTAAACCTCAACGTAAGTCACTAGTCCGGAGAAGTTGCTCTGATGCTACTGATCTTCGGGAACGGTCAAATTATGACATAGAAAGTGAAAATAAATCCCAGAAAATATCCATATTGCCTTCAAGTCGTCCATCAAGCCCTGCATTGGAGCAGTCAGATCCACTATCCAAAGTACCCATTCCACCCCCACCAAAAAGATGGTACCCTCCCCAATCAAATAACAATGATGACAAATTGTCTTTTGATGACCTTACAACCATAAGTAACGATCACGATTATCACGAGATCATGGAACAGCGGCTCTTCAATTCTACAACCCAGTCGGTGGATTATCCACAAACAGTTCCAGAGAAGTCTAAAGCACCTACTCCTCCACCTCTTCTTCCACCACGTAATTATGAAAAAGATGAAGATGCAGCTGACAGCGCAGTGTCTCCAAATCCTCCTCTGCCTGATAGAAATTATCTTGATAATTCCAGGACTATTTTATCACTGCAATCCTCGGTGCAAAAGCATTATGTTGAAATGACTAACACCAATGGGATTGACAAAAGTGTGTTGAATTTGAATGATTCTAACAATGACTCTTCCGTGTCCCATATACGCCCCTTGAGTTCAGTCAGCCAATCAAGTCTTCCCTCGGACAGTGGGTCAGGCAGTATCGATGCTGGTAATACAAATTTGGTGCTGACTTCAGGATCGGAATCATCAGAGGAAGAAACAGAATCTGAAAATGACGTACGTATTTGTTTAGAAGAATTTTTAGAATTTAGTAATTTTTTTTTTCTTTAGACGTTTGCTAACAAATATTTCTTTTCTGTCTGCTCATTTCTATATATATATATATATATATATATATATATTAAAAGGAGTAGATAGCTTGTCTATTGCTCAATTCACACCCCTCCCCAGTCTTTTGAACAGGAGTAGAGGTTTATTCTTTGTTTCTGGCCACTGAAGTTGATATGCCATAAAACAAACCAACCAACCTTGTTTCCGGTTTAAGATTGGGTTTTTGATTCCTTCTAAAGTCTTCTTCAACACTATATTTCTTGTCTCAGCCTAAACTATGAAATTTTATTTATTATTTATTTTTTTATTTTAATTTGTTTTTTTGTTTTCAATAGGAATAGGTATGTTCACTTATCGTCCATTTCACACTGCTCTCCAGTCTTTTAGAGTTATGTCCCTTGTTTCCTGTTGCGGATTAGGTTTCCAGCTTCTTTTAACCTATTAACTGCCAAATTTTTTTAATGCGCATTTTTGGCCCAGACAGATGTCTTGGGAGTTTATTTATTCCTTATATTTAATTTCAGTAGTTACCATTGTCATTTTTATAGAAACTAGAACATCAAATATATATGTGTATAAAACATCAAAAAATAATATTGATTAGAAATAATAAAAAAAATACTTTTCAAAATAGTTATTATTTTTCTACTCGTGCAATGTAAAATTACGACAGAAAGTGTCTTCTTACGGCTAATAATAAAAACTTTAAAGGCTAAGTGTTGTAAAATATACCTCTGCAAATGTAATGTATGTAAGCAATTCAATGTAAATACAAGGAATAACATGTAGTGAGTTTAATTTTAACAGATCCCCAAATGAGGCTCATGGCAGGTAATGGGTTAATGTCTTCTCATTCTGTTTCACTCACAGTAGTGGCTTTCATCTAACTAGCATTATTGCCTTACTTGGGTTGAATTGATAAAATATATATGTGGCAAAGTTTAACAGTTGTATTTACAAAGCTGTGTGTCTGAAGGATAGCTTTTCCCTTGACACCATTATTACTATCTACTCTCTCAGTGTTTATTGTTTTAAAAAGTTTTTTTTTAAATTTTGATAAAATCCAAACATATGAAACAGGATTCATGCATTCTCTTTTTTTCTAGGGAATTAATAACAAAATTATACGCTATATATTTTATTAGTTTGCATATGTACAAAAATAATTTTATATTTACAAGAAAATACAAATATTTGAACCAGTTAAAATTTGAATTTTATTATTTACAATATTATAAAGAAATAACTATGAAAACAATTTTTTTTTTAAACGAGAAGATAACTTTTTTATCATTTTATTTGTTTACTATATATATAATATATGTATGTATATATAAATAAAAAGAAAGAACAATAAGATATATAATCCTGTGTTCTTATAGATATTTTTATTTTTACAAAATAGTGCTCAATGTAAATTTACAGAGCATTAATATTATAAATTAATTGATTTAAAATATGTTTTTTTTTGCACAGTTCTAACCAAGTTTCAAAAATTTTTGAAACATGGTTAGAACTGTGTAGCTTAAAAAACATATTTTAAATCAATTAATTTATAATAAATATATATATATATATATATATATATATATATATATATATATATATATATACACACACACACAGAGTAGCGGCTATATTATAAGGAACGGAAATATCCGTGAAAGTCTGACACCACAAATGCTGAAATGCAAATAGGGGGGCTCACTATATATATATATATATATATATATATATACAGTAGCAGCCATAATATAAGGAATGGAAACAACAAAGACATAAATATGTATTACTTAAAAAGTAATGCATGATTAGCAATGAAATTTTTACCGAATAAAGATTAGCGTGTAATGCATAAATATTATACAAAGTTACAAAAATTTACATAATAATTTTTTAATTTACACTGTTAAAAAATTCGATGGAGCTTTTCAACAATAAGTAAAAGTTCATTTATCATTAGGACTTTATTTTTAAGCAATATGGCAAATTCTACATGCAAAACACTCTCTTTTGAAGGAAAAAAAACTCATTATCACTATCAAGAAAAAAAGTGAATTTCAGAAATTTCTGATATTGTTCATAGGTTGAAAAGTGTCGTTCATCATGTAATTAGCAGGTATAAAACCGATAAAACGTTAGATGCAAAGCCAAAATCCGGCAGACCTCCAAAAACATCGCAAAGAAAAGATCGAAGAATTGTTAGAATATCTACAAAAAAACATTTTGAAACTGCTACATCAATTGCCCGTAAATTTAAGGAAGAGACAGATAATAAGATCTCAAGGAAAATGATTGCTCACAGGTTAAAAAATGCAGGATTGCATGCCCATATTCCAGCTTCGAAGCCTCTCATTTCAAAGCAAAACCAAAGGGCACGCCTGGAGTATGCGAGAGAACATGTTGTTTGTACTGACACACAATGGGATACAGTTCATTTCAGTGACGAGTCCAAGTTTACTATATTTGGTTTTGAGGGCAAAACTTACGTACGCCGTAGAACAGGTGAAAGACTGTCTTCTCAGTGTCTCAAGAAAACCGTTAAGTTTGATGGTGGTAGTGTGATGGTGTGGGGAATGATTTCATCTGCAGGAGTTGACCCTATCATCCTCGTACATGGCAATATCAATGCTGAGATTTACAAAAGGCTTTTCAGCAGCATATGGTATCAAGATTACACCATAATCTTTATGAATCTCCTATTTTCATGCAGGACAATGCACCTTGCCATAAGGCTCAGAAGGTTATGGCTTTATTTGAGGAAGAAGGAATCCCCCTAATGAAGCAGCCAGCCCAGAGCCCCGACCTGAATCCAATAGAAAATGTTTGGAAGATAATTGGAGAAAGGGCTCAGAAAAGAAACCCGATAAACCAGGATCACCTATGGGAGTTATTGAAAGACGAATGGGAGGGAATTACTGCTGATTTTTGCAAGAAATTAATTAGATCATGTGGTTGACGATGCAGAGAAGTCATTGAAAATAAGGGGATGTTTACCAAATATTAAATTTTGTTGATATTTTGTTCACAATCAAGTATTAACAAGGTTGTTCCTTAACTTTTGTCCAGTAGCTTATTTCCTTTGTTCCATTTAATCTTTATTTAAAAAAACTATTATGTAAATTTTGTAACTTTGTATAATATTTATGCATTACACCCTAATCTTTTATTCAGTAAAAATTTCATTGCTAATCATGCATTACTTTTTTAAGTAATACACATATTTATGTCTTTGTTGTTTCCGTTCCTTATATTATGGCTGCTACTGTATATATATATATATATATATATATATATATATATATATATATAGTGAGCCCCCGCCTATTTGCATTTTAGCATTTGTGGTGTCAGACTTTCACGGATATTTTTTTATGTACTTGTTATTCGTGGAAATCCCAAATATTTGCATGTTTTTCTGAAGAACATATGTACAAATTATTCACTGAGAACTCACTCAATTCATGTATTTTTTCTATATAATATATTTAAAATATTCTTGTATTATTTTCCTGTTATTTAAGTGACTTAAAATATATAACAGTTCATTTTATGGTGGAAATTGGCAGAATTCTTTATTGTAAAAAACAAATGCAAAAACATGCGTAGTGCTTGGGCTTTGTTCTTTGTTAGGGGCTGCGGCTGGGGTTTTAAAAGTGGCTTATGCTTAGTTTAGGGGTATCATCACAGTTCTGTTTTCAGAAAATGTTTTAAACTTTATATTTTGTCTTGTTACACATATTTTATACAGTCAATGGTTGTATTGATCTATGCAAATTAAAAACGGTTATTGTACGTATGAAAGAAAATTTACACTAAGTGTATGGTCACCAATACTATTATTCAAAAATGTTTTTAAAAGAGTCTGAAATATTTCAAAAGTGTTTAGGATGAAAGTTTAAGGCATATGGGGTTTTAACAATCAAAATAGATACTTATAAGCACTTTTAGTGGGGGAGTTACAAGTATTCATGGATTCTAATTATTCGCAGCCAGTTCTGGTCCCTAACCCTCACGAATACGTGGGACTCACTGTATATATGTGCGTATATTTGTATGATTTACTATAAATTAAGGCAATGTTAATCTGCCAAAAAACAGTATGTCAAAAGCTGTTTTTTCTTTTGACAACTCTTTTATTACAAGATACTTCCTCGACAATCGCGTCCTGGGTAAGACGATAAACTATGTCCAGCAGCAAGGCTTCTGATCAGGAGGTTTTGAGGAGCGTGGAACCACCACTTAATTGCTTAATAGATTTTTGAAGAAAAACATTACCAGCAATAAAAATTTTGTCGGCATTAAATAACCCATTGAGGTTGAAATGCCATAAAACAAACCAAACCAATCCTTGACAATGTTTATTGTTTTAAAAAGTTATTTTTAAAATATTAATAAAACTCAATCATATGAAGCAGGATTCATGCATTCTTTTTTTTTTTTTTTTCCTCAAGGATAGACAGCAAATTTATTAAAATACTTTTAATTAAACAGTCTAATAAATAGTGTTTGACATTTTTGCTGCCAGTTCTCGAGAAAAAAATCCAGATGCTATAGAAAATAAGACAAAAACAATTTGTTTAATGAATGCTTAACCCTATTTCTAAAATTTTTTATTGCTTTAAAAACTTATGAAACTGGACTTATACATTTTATTTTTCTAGGAAATTAACAATAACAAAATTATACACTATATTTTTTATTAGTTTGATTATGTACAAATTTCATATTTACGAGATTATATAAATATGTGAATCAGAATTCAAATTTTATCATTTACAGTATTACAAAGACATAACTATAAAAACAATTTTTTGTTTTTATTCATAAATTTATAAAAATCTCTGTGAACAAGAGAAGAATAAAGTTTAAATAAACAAAATGATGAGTAACTAATTATAAATTTAGCAAAAATTCATTTTCTGGGCCTTTCTTTCATTTGCTCCCACCATGTAAACAGATGAAAATAGTTTGCAAGCATCTGGATTTATTCACAAGAAAAATGTTATTTTTTAAAAATAATTTTACCTCAAGCAAAGCAATAAAGCAACTAAGACACAATGAGTTACTGACTGTTAGAGAATATGAGAAAAAAAAACTATTAAGGAGAGAGAACAATAAAAGACCAAGAATTAAGAATTAAGAAAATAACCATAGCATAGAACTTACATTGATATCTAGCCATTTCAACTGTAAAATGATGAGACCTAGCTGCCAGTCTAGTACAGTGAGTTTTTCAGCTGCTGACATGACTTGTCGCAAATGGAAAATTTCAGAAAGCACTAGGAAGGTTCGTAGGTGATATACAGCTGTTGTTAGTGACCCTCATCTGCTCTGGGTGGGGGTTTTCCAATCCAGCTACATAGACTACTTTGGCACCAGTTTTTTGTTAGCAATCGTCACAGTGTAACACCTTTATTTGTGGACTATTTACCAGGTGTTTCATGCTCACTAAAGATATTATTCAACATGTCAAAAAGTTCTGCATTTATATATTTTTTGTAAGTAGTGATCATGCTTTTTTGCACATGTACAGAAAAATACGAAACATTATTTTTACATAACTTTTTTATTTCACCACTTAAAAAAATTGTGTGAGCATTACATGACTAGTGTCATTACTTGTACACAAAATTTATTAAATTTTGTATAAAACTTTCAGGGTATATGTATAAGCTGTGTTATGAAATGTAAAGGGATATTGTGTTTATGCTTGGGTTCTATTCCCAAGCTGCCCAATTTTATAGATGCTATATACAAATTAAAAGAGCCTGTATTCCAAAATCTGAATAAAATCTGAAAATCAAAGCACTTACAGATAAAGGATTCTTAACCCGTACTGTGCTTAAATTCCTAAAGAAGAAAGTTCATCAGAACAATCACCATAAAAGTATTTATGGAAAAGACACAGAGAAGCTACATTACGGTGGTGGGAAAATGATTGAAGGTGAGAGATCAGGTCAGGGCCAATAACTTTGCAGATTTTTCTTTGGATTTTATCAGGAATCTCTAAATGTATAGCAAGAACACCAGACCAGATGTGGCAGCAATATTCAAAGCATGAATGAATGGTAGACTTATAAATATGTAAGATAGATTCTGGCAAGAAAAGTTGTCTAGCATGACACAGTGAAGCAACTTTCCTAGCAGCAGACCTAGAAATTGATTCAATATAATCTTTCTACTTAATGTCATCAGGAAACTCTTAGTCTGAGAAAGTGCAATGTGTCACTCTTCTGGACATTAGCATCAACCATTCTGAGAGGAGGAGGGAAGGCTTCTTTCAGATGATTAATGGAAAACTGTTTCATTTTGGAAGCATTAAAATTAACAACAGATTATAGTTCATTTTTGAAATATGCTGATTTTTATTATACTGTTGCAAATTTTGCTTAAATTTGTAAGCATCTCTTGAAAAATTATCAAAATTAACAAGACTTAATATCATTCCTTATAGCAGAAGTATATTGGTAATATTAAGAGCAACACTAGTATGAAAACTAGTATATTCCCTGCTGGATTAAGTCCATGGACAAGGAACAATGAAGAAGATTGTTGAAGGCTTTTGATTGTGTAAAATTAATGTGTTTTTTTATCATTAGTCTTTGAACTCTTTGATCTACCTGGGTACATGATGTGGATTAATATTAACAATGAAATAATATATTTAACACATCAACTTAAAATTTGGTATTGTCAGTGATTTTGTTTTTTGTTTTTCTTTCCAGAAGCGTAAACGTAACGCCAAGAAAGTTTTCTACATTGCCCAAGAAATTGTACTGTCTGAAAGAGTATTTGTCAATATTCTCAGGTTACTCAACGTGGTAAGGAACACACTCTCTCTCTCCTACAAGACTTTGTTTCTTTTCATGCTTTGGAAAAAATACAAATTTTCAGAAATCTTTAGTTTTGTTAACTTTACTGAAAATGATACCAGAACAAAAACTGTCTGAAATCCATAAATTTTTTATTTATTCATTTTATTTATTTTTTTTTTAATTACAATAATGTTCACCCTGTCTAAGGCCCAGGAGCCACTGAAGGCAGATGGTTTACAGAGTAAGAGGTAACGGGGCACTTTTTATGAAGATATGCAAGGAAGATAATGGTTAACCCTAGATTTGAACAGGTTGATTGTACTGATCAGGGAAGTATCATCTTGGGAGTTTGTACTGCAAAGTAGCAGTTCATGGAAAGGAGATATTCGAGTGGAACTTACATCTCACCAATGGAACATGAAGTGAATGAGGGTGGGTCTTTACAGTGTGTGTGTGTGTGTGTGTGTGTGTGTGTATGGCATGGTGGGTCTTAGTCATGAAGGTTATGGTTGGTGGTACTAAGGAATGTAATTCATCTGAACACCTTTGATCAAAATAGTGATAGAATAGCAAGTGGCTTTCAATGTTTTGTCTCTGGGGAAAATGGTTGCACGGTGGAAGACAATTCATCACCAACAAGGACGTGTAGATGATGTTGGACTCTATCAAAACTGGAAAAGGAACACAGTGCAGCTCCTGTCCATAAAGAGTACTTCATTTTCTGTCTGATCTGGATTTTGTAAATGTAGAGGGTAGCAAGAGCAGTCAGGTACTTGCTGGAGTGGTACAGGGAACCGACTATTTTTGTAGCACTTTTTGTAATGGAATTTTATTGTTACTGATAATAAATTTTAGTCACTAGTTGATTTATTAATGTACTATGAATTTTTGAAATTTCCAATTATTTACAAATGATGGAAATCTTGATTTTTCTTTATATATAGGATTTCCGCAAAGCTATTTCTGATGCCACAGAAAAGATAGGACGCCCGGTGATTCCAACTGACATGTTGAATCGGATTTTGGACTATTTGCCTCAATTACAAAACTTCAATGAAGTTTTGCTTCATGATCTCGAAGAAAGGTTGAAAGAATGGTACGTCTTTTCTGTACAATTTTAAAAATTCCATTTAAGAGATGCATACTATTTTTCTTTTTCTCTTGTTTGTTTAAAAAAAGTGATTTTCTTGAAAAAGTTTTAATTTTTTTTTTTTTTTTTTTTTTGTAGGGATAAAGTGCAAAAGATTGCTGATATTTTTGTAAAAAAGGGTCCATTTCTCAAATTATATGCATCATATATCAGTAATTTTGAAAATACGCAAACTCTCTTTGATGAATGCTGTAAAAAATATCCGTCTTTTGCTCATGTCGTCAAAGAATTTCAAGTAAGTAGCATTTGGAGATCAGTTAATAGATTGCGATATTTGGCATATTTTAATATGTTGAAATATTATATATGCTTTCATAAAATGATTAAAATATTAAATATCTGCGTGAGCAAATGTGATTCAAAGAAATATCTTTTGAAAAGATAATCAAATGTAAAAACAAAGTCACATGGTAAGTAAAGTGAATATGATAGAGCTTATTTCTTTCTAGGGTCATCCAGAATTTTTGTCATTAATTTGCCTGTGTTCATAAAAGAAAAATGCTGTTGCTAATTTTTGACTAGTTTTTCTCTCATCTTGTTTTTGTTGCCTTTACACTTTGCAGCCCCAATTCCTTAGATGAAGCATTGCCGTTATTGTTAATTTTTGACTAGTTTTTCTCTCATCTTATTTTTGTTGCCTTTACATTTTGCAGCCCCAATTCCTTAGATGAAGCATTACCGTTATTGTTAATTTTTGACTAATTCTTTTTTTCACCTTTATTCTTATGGACTATTTTCATTGTATATCTGACTAAATCTGGCTGACATCATCTTAGTGTCTGTTGCCATATTGGAAAGATTTTGTCCACTGCAAGACTTTCATTATGTTGCAACAATAAGAATTACAAATGTCTTCCAAGGATGGAAGCCAGCAATTGATTCCACCGTGTAACACCATTTTTGTCCTTGAGTAGCAACTGTTATTAGCTATTTGCTTATGCTTAGAAAGTATGAAAAATGGTTAATATTTCTAGCAAACTTTTTTGACCAGGATAATGTTATTACTGAAATTTACTGATTCCTATTTGGAAAACTGGCGAATGTGAACATTCTTGTTCATGCAAAGTAGGAACAAAATGACATTTGATTCAGAACTAGAATTTATTTGTTCTGAAGTCTGTTGCTCCGTCTTTGGAGGATTGATACAGGGAGCTTGTGATGAAGTTTGAAGAGGAGCAAAATTTGAAGAGAATAATAGTCATTTTATTTGGTTTATAGACAATAGCAATTAGGAAATAACACTTACTGACCAAAGACAAAAAGGACAAAATTTTGTTATACAGTGTTATTAACTAGGCCTCATCTATAACCTTTTGGAGGGCTCTCTTGTGTACTACCAATATGCAAGAGATGGGAATAAGAATAACGGGTCTGTTTAGATTGAATAAAGGGATCTTTTTGACATGCCAAGAAGGTTAGCAAATGTGACACTCCTGAAGAGGGCAGTACTTTTTAGGGGCCCTCATACAAGGGAGCATATCTTCATAAATGATGAGGGATCAAAATTTTTCTCCTGAGGGATTCTAATAAAAAGAGGGAGTAGGATAATTATTTAAAGGATTGAAACTGCAAGATGAATAAAAGGAGTGGTAAAAGGAGTGGTCACTATAAGCTCAGGTGGGTTGGAAAATTTCCTCTTAACCTCCTTCTCCCTCCCTTCTCTTAGAATTCTAAGAGTTGCTGAAATACTGAGGTAAACAACAAAGATGAGAAAACCTCTCTAAAAGAATTGGTTTATAAAATTACTAGTTTGCAAGAACTTTACCAAAAATGATATTCCATATCATAAAGTTGGATATTTCTTATTGATCACATATTTTATCAATTTTTTTTTCATTTCACTCCAAGCAAGGTAATAATAGGCCTTAAGATGATTACTGAATGTGAAAGAATAGGAGAAAATGAAAAATATTAAGGAGAGAGGACAATAAAAGAACTGGAATTAAGAAGACAGAAGATAACAATTGACATTGCATTTAAACTTTTGAAGATCAAATATGACTGGAATGCAAGAGGCCAGAAGAGAGTTCCATAAGTGAGAAATGCAGAAGAAACAGCATAGAATTTACAGTTACATCTAATCATTTCAACTGTAAAATAATAAGACCTAACTGCCAAATTAGTACTGTGCTATGCAATAGCAAATATTTCCTCCCTGGTTTTTTCAACAGGAGTATAAGTTTTTTTTTTCTTTGTTTCCTGTTTAGAATCAGGTTTCTGGTTCCTACTAAAAAAATTTTTGTTTTCTTTCACTCCCAGTAATCCATTGTGCCTTAGTAGAATTGTTGCCTTGCTTGGGGCAAATTGATTTTTTTTAAAAAAATTTGCTTGTACTCTATTTTCTTTTTTCTTCCTAAATGTATCTGAAAAAACCCTTCATATTTTTTTTTCCAGGCAAGTCCTGCTTGTGGTAACCTGGCCATCAAGCACCATATGTTAAAACCAATTCAAAGAAATCCCCAATATCGGTTATTATTGACAGGTAGGAATTTCAAATTTTATCAATTGGTTCTGGCATGTTTATCTTGCATCATTCATTTCTTAGAAATCCAGTCATGTGCTGGAATAACATTAACCATCTTCTTTTTTTTTATTTTTGTGATCTAAAAAGGGAAAAATAAAATATCTACAGATATCTGCAATTGAAGTTATTTGACTATTGTCCACCCTCATTGCTGACCTGTAAACAAGACCTAGAATACACAAACTGCATCCCTTTCAGGGGAGTAAGAACCACGCCCTCTCAAACATGTCACCTTCTGGATGATTGTTTGTAGACTCTTGTATATATACCTGACCAATGTTTACATATGGTTTCTTTTTCAATGTGCCACATCCCTTCAGGTGATGATGGCACTCCACAACCTTCTATCTTGTGTGGTTCTTAGCAGTTTTTCACTCTTTGCTAAGCCTCCTCTCCTATCCCCCATCCATACATAAAAGCTCATTGCCTTTCCCTATCTCTCTTGCACTCAATATGCCCCCCCCCCCCGTAAGGATTAAATTTTCCAAGCCCCCCTTCCTTTGTCCAAGGAATTTCAGCTGTCTGTGATTCTGAATAGAAGTGTTCTTTCTGTTGCCATTTTCTTTAAGACTTCCTTGTTGCTTACTTGCTCCATCCATGGAATGCTCAGTATCCTTCTGTAGAACCACATTTCTGCTGCCTCTAGATTTTCCATCATAGGGCCAAGAAAAAGAAAAGATTTTGCATTAAATAGTCTAAAAATAATTGATAAAACCCACCAACCCAACCCATTCACACTAATGTATGTCTCATTTAAATAACTTTTTCCAAATGATGTTGTACAGGTTGCTCCAGCAAAGCCAGACAAATGCTGTGCGGGGAAGATAAGAAAGGACAAAGTCATTTATCAAAATCAAAAATAACAGTATCACAGAAAGAAAAGGTTCATTTTAAAATAAATAAATTGTGTAGGAGAATCAGTTCTATGACAGATGAAATTAGGAAAGATATTTGTCATGATAGTTTGCAGAAAATTAGTCAAATGCTAACTGACAGAGTTTCGGTTTGTGTTACATCAGGTTTTTCTACTACCAGGTTGTGTGTTGTTTTTAGAACTAATTCAGCATTTCCTTCATTTGTCAAAGATTGTTTGTCCTATTTTCAAAGTAGTTCTATCGTATATAAATCCAAATGTTTGTGCAAAGCTGATTATGTAGGACAAACCAATCGGTGACTTGAAACCCAAATTAGTCGGCCCGTTCCTGCCAGTATAAGACTGGGTGGTTTGAGTCGCTCTTTGAAAGTAACTCCATCTGTGCATGATTTGAACATTGGCCCGCACTTGATTGACAACCCAGACTGTGCTAACAAATGTGTGAAACATTTTTTGCACTGAGCCCAGTCTGCTGTTCATTTACGTCTCCTTGAAGTGGTTCACATTAAGTTACATCAACCGGCCTTGTGCAAACAGAAGGAGTATTTCATTTGCTCCCTCATTCTTTTAGGAGGTTCATGAGTACTATTCTTCCATTTTTATATTCACTTGGAACAATTTATTTTTTATTCCTAAATTATTTTACAAATAAATATAGTTTAATCACATTCCATAACTTTCCCTCCTCACCTTTTCTTTGATTTGTGAATTATATATATATATCTTTGTTCTCTTCATTAATTACACCAATGTTTTCCTTCCAATGAAGGATTTCTCAAGGTAAAAAAAGAAAAAATATCTTCATGTATTTTTAAAACTGTATGTTCTGTGGTATTAAATCCTTGTTTAAATTTAAATATATATATGTATAAAGACAAAAAGAAAACTGATTCATTTCGTCCTCTGATGGACTTCATTAAGGCAAATGTAAGGATTTTATTTTGTGACAAGTTTTTATATACAAGAGCAAAAATGTCATTGATTTTTCAAAATTTTTGGTGTAGGAGTGTCAATGAATAGTCATTGTCACAAAATAAAATCCTTGCATTTGCCTCAGGACAAAATGCTTTTGGCTAAGATAAGTTTTCCTTTTGTCCTTATTCATATTGTCCTTTTACAGATATTCTGTATCTGAAATTTTTACATACATGCATTTATCTCTCTTCAATAGGTTTGTGTCTACTGTGTGTTCATGTTTACAGACATATTTAAAACCCTTTGACCCTTAATTGATAGGTGAGGAAAGAATGAGTCTGCTACTACAGGTCACGTATTCAACATGTATATAACCAAATAATTTTTAGAAATATACTTATGGCCATATCCCATTGAAAAACTAATTCCCGTACTATAACCAAAGTTAAGCAACATCGAGCCTGGTTAGTACTGATTGGGTGATTTCTTTGGAATACCAGGTGCTGTAAGCTTGGATGTGTGTATGATGTAATGGATAATGGCTTGGAATTGTTAATTGGAGAACTGCATTCCAATTCCAGTTGGTTCCATTATAATCACTTAGACACAAAGGTATGAATCCAGCTCTTCTCCTCCATCTATGGGTTAATTAGTAAAACTTCTGTCACTAAATCAATATTATCTCAAAAAAAAAAAATTCTTACAATCTAAAATATTTTCTGGTTTTAAATAACCTACAATGAGTTGAAAAGCCATAGAAAAAAATCAATCAATACTAGAAAACTATGGTTCATAATGTTTTTAAAAAAAAACGAAAAACTTAATTTAAAAATGATCATAAAACAATAGTATAGCTTTTCTTTGTAATTGAATCAAATCTCTTACACTAATATTCAGGTGCCTTTCAATGCAGATAAAAGCAAACATTTGAAATTTTTTATAATTAGTCCTTTGTCTACTGGCCACAGATATTGCAGATAATGTTTTGGTTTTATGAGATCTTTAGAATTTTTATCAGCATGTCTTATGCAAAAGTCATGATATAATGTTAAAAACTCGGTCCATGTGAATCTAAGGATGAAATATTGGAATATTTTCTCACCATGATCATTCATAATGAAATTGGGATCCAAATCTGGGGGATTATTGAGTTGAGGTGGCCGATCAAAACTATTAATCTTGTAAGGTTTGTGTAAAACTACATAGATCTTGAATCTGGTAATTGTACGTTCTTTTAGTGTGTTGAAAAACTGTTTTAGCAGTTTGATGTTTCACTTTTTTCCTCCAGGTCCCTACATCTTCTTCTGCTTGTGCATCTTCTTGTCTCTGACTCTTTTTCTTTTTCTTGTCTCTCCTTCTCCCTCTCTCTCCTTCTTGTCTCTCCTCTTCTCCTTGTATCTCCTCTTCTCCTTCTTGTCTCTCCTTATCCTCCTTCTTGTCTCTCTTCTTCTCCTTCTTGTCTCTCTTCTTCTCCTTCTTGTCTCTCTTCTTCTCCTTCTTGTCTCTCCTCCTTCTCCTTCTTTTTCTTCTCTCCTCCTTCTTCTTCTTGTCTCTCCTTCTTTTTTCTTCTCTCCTCCTTCTTTTTTCTTCTCTCCTCCTTCTTTTTTCTTCTCTCCTCCTTTTTTCTTCTCTCCTCCTTCTTCTTCTTGTCTCTCCTTCTTCTTCTTCTCTCCTCCTTCTTCTTCTTGTCTCTCCTCCTTCTTTTTCTTCTCTCCTCCTTCTTCTTGTCTCTCCTTCTTTTTTCTTCTCTCCTCCTTCTTCTTCTTGTCTCTCCTTCTTCTTCTTGTCTCTCCTTCTTTTTCTTCTCTCCTCCTTCTTTTTCATCTCTCTCCTCCTTCTTCTTCTTCTTGTCTTTCCTCCTCCTTCTTCTTCTTCTTGTCTTTCCTCCTCCTTCTTCTTCTTCTTGTCTTTCCTCCTCCTTCTTCTTCTTCTTCTTGTCTTTCCTCCTCCTTCTTCTTCTTCTTCTTGTCTTTCCTCCTCCTCCTTCTTCTTCTTCTTGTCTTTCCTTCTTCTTCTTCTTCTTGTCTTTCCTCCTCCTCCTTCTTCTTGTCTTTCCTTCTTCTTCTTCTTCTTGTCTTTCCTCCTCCTTCTTCTTCTTGTCTTTCCTCCTCCTTCTTCTTCTTCTTGTCTTTCCTCCTCCTCCTTCTTCTTCTTGTCTCTTTTTTCTTCTCCTCCTTCTTCTTGTCTGACCTCCAACTTCTTGTCTCTCTTTCAGCTTCTTGTCTCCTGCTTTTTCTTTAATCTTCTTTTTCACTCTTCTCTTTCTTTACTTTTCTTCTTTTTCACCTCCTTCTTCTTCAATCTTAATCATCTTAGTCTTCACACTTCTCCTCTTTGTTCATCTCCGTTTTCTTCTTCCTCTTCACCACTCTTCTTCTTGTCTGTCCCTTCTCCTGTCCTTCCTTCTCTTCCGTATCCTCCTTGTTTTTCTTCTTCTAATAAGACATTATTTTCTTCACATTACAGATTACTTGCGATATCTGGAGCCTGATTCACCAGACTATAAAAATGCCCAAAGTAAGTGACTGGTTTTCTTGTTTTTACTTTTTTTCTTTTCCTTAAAAAAATTGTTAAATACTAAATCTGTTAAATATTAAATCCCCTGTGAGCCTATTCAGTCCAAAATGAGACTTACACATTTCTCCATCTCAGTTGAATAGATTATTTATTTTTTGAGAAACCCCACATGGCTACTGATGTTGACATATGAAAAACTCATCTTGTCTCATTCATTTTTAACTTCACCTCATTTTTAGAATATCTGCTTTCCTCCATCTTTTTTTTTTTTTTTTTTTTTTTTTTTTTTTTTGTGCCATTATCATTTACTTAGGAGAGTTTGGGAATATTTATGTTTGAAATATGCTTTTCATTCTTTTATTATTTTTGTTTTAAAGTTATGGGGTCTTTGTGCATCCCTGTTAACATTAGTCTGACAGTATTACTATTTTTATTTAATGTATTTAGTTTTAAGCTTCCATTACATTCATTTTTATCCTCACCCATCCTCTTCATTTTTATCCTTGCATCATGGGGTCACTATTTACTCTTGTCCATAACAGTGCAACAGTAATTTTATTCTTTTGTTTCATTTTGTAGCTGCCCTGAATATTGTCAGTGAAGTATCGAACCATGCAAATGAAAGTATGAGACAGGAGGTAAGGTCTGCTTATTTTTCTCCTAAAAATTACTTTGGATTATTGATCAGATCAGCACACATATTTGGATGATGATTTAAAAATAAAGAATTAAGACTGCTACTGATTAAACCCTTTAATATTTCTTCTCGACCTTTCATTTTATTTTTTTGTGGCAGAAAAGGGATAACTCTTTGTATCTAAAATATCATCACAAGCAAAAAAAAAAAAAAATATCTCTAAGTATCTCCCAAGGCTCTATCTTTGGGCCTTCATTGTTCAATGACCTTACTTATGGCTTCAGTGCTCAACTTTAGGCATCCTGAGTATGACGATAGACTACATTCGGCAGCAAGACCTCAGGAGGTTTTGAGGTGTGTGGAACCACCTCTTAATTGTTATTGTTCCCAGGTTTACCCTGGCCAGGGGTGCTAGCACCTGCTAAGGTCCCAGCTGTGGGCAAATAGTTAACCTCCAAACTGGGTTCAAAACACTATGATGTATAAAAAAAAATCATATAGTAAAAGTACCAGCAATACGTTTTTTGTAAAAGAAATTACTAATGTACATTATTTATGTTATTCGGATTTGGAATGTCGAACTTAACCCTTTATTTCGCTCACTGGGGTAGACTGTTCTAGTTCCACGTGCCATGAAATAAAAGGTTAAGTTTGACATTCCAACCACGTCAAGAAGACCGGAGTGTACAACAGCCAAAATGTTGTAATAAATTTGGCGACAAAGATGAGGACAATAGTCCAAATAATGTACATAATACCTCATCTCAGAAATATAGAAATTACTAATGCTCCCAAGAAAATTAAATTTCAGCATTAAATGACCCATAAGGTGTTGATATGCCACTAAACAAACATACTCAACTTGGTATCTGTTGTATCATACCTATGAACGAAAATGGGTATGCTCCCATCCCCATAAATACAGTAGTAAATACTGTATATTGGTCTGCAGTTGGAGATTCATTGTGGAATTCACTTGACTAACTTCTAGCAGTTGACTACTACTTCTATGCACCGCTGACAGATCCTATATGTGTTGTTCTTGTCTCAAGTATTATCATTCATTACCAAACTTTGTGTGATTATTCTATTCAGTAACCTTCCCTAGGTTTCAACAGTATCTCTTCTGTTGGCATGATTATTTACTGTCTAAATAGTAAGTCTGATCAGTTCAATAAGGTCAACTTGGCAGCTGATCTCAAAAATGCCCTACAATCTGTTGTTAACTGGAACAAGGAATGGCTTGTTAATTTTAACACCTACAAAATGAAACTGCTCTATTGATCATCTGAGAAACTTCTTTCTGGTTCCCATCAGCCTGGCTGATACAAACCTGCAGGAGAATGATTCATGTCGCCTTGGTCTAACATTCTCTGCAGACATCAAGTGGAAAGATTATATTGAATCAATTTCTAGGTCTTCTGCTAAGAAAGTTGGTTCTCAGTGCTGTGCTAAACAACTTTTCTTGCCAGACTCTTACACATTTATAAGTTTACCATTCATTCATGCTTTGAATATTGCTGCCACATCTGGTCTGGTGCTCCTGCTATATATTTAAAGATTCTTGATAAAATCCAAAGAAGAATCTGCAATGTTAGTGTTCCTGACCTGGCATCTCAGCTTCAGTCACTTTCTCACCACCATAGTTTTCCTGTGCTTTTTCTATAAATACTTTTATGGTTATTGTTCTAATTAACTCTCCAAGACTTTGAGTTTAAGCACAGTACTAAATTTGTGACAAGATCTCATCAATTTACAATTGAATTGGCTAGATGTAACCATAAGTTCAATGCTAACAGTTTCTTCTATTGCTCTACCTGCTTGTGGAATGCTCTCCTGGCTTCTTGATTTCCAGTCATCTTTAAAAATTTAAATTCAATGTCAATCATTATGTACTGTCTTCTTGATTCCTCTTTTATTGTTCCTGCTCCTTAATAATGTTTTTCTTTTTCTTATTCTTTCACACTCAGTAACCCTTTGTGTCTTAGTGACTTCATTGCCTTGCTTGGGGTGGTAAATCCTTTTGTTTTTGAGGAAGAATCTGAAAGTATGAAGAAAATGTACTAATTGCCATATTGTTTGTTTTTCAGGATTATATTCAGAAACTCATGGATATTCAATATAGTTTGATAGGAGAATTTGAAGTGATTAAACCTGGACGGGTAAGTATTACTCCAGTGAGATGATTTGTGTGTGTGTGTGTAAGAGAGAGAGATGATGGAGTTTTTGTGATAACACATACAATACTATATTTATTTATATCAGTCATTTCTTTTTATCAGTTAACTGCAGTTCCCTGTCCTTTATCAATACTATCAGACATTACCCTTGCCCATGAGGTGTTAACAGATTTGAATTCAGTTTTCCTTTTCCTTCTAGATTGACTTCACTCCCAAGACTAGAGTGCTAAATCTACCCTGGTATTTAAGAAACTGTTAGGTAGCATTAACAACTACAAAAATGGGACACTTCCTGTCTTTTCTCTCTTTTAGCATATCATAGAAATATCACCCACCCAGACAGTGTCCCAGACATGAGGATATCTTCCCCTTGTGACTGAATTTTAACACACACACACACACACAATTCTTAACTTTTAATGTCTTCTTTCTTTTGCGTGCATACTCGTGTATTTTCTTGTAAAGTGAGTAACCATTGTTAAATGTAAAATAAATGACAGCACTGTCCAACAGAATTGACAAAGTTTGCAATAGGCAATAACAAGAGAAAAAAAACGGTAAAAAATAATATAAAGCAAACAAACAATATATGCAAGGCAAATTAACAGTAATAAGGCAAAAAGTTCATGAACTAAGAATTGGGATTGATATACAAGAGCAAATTCAGATAAGCAGATGTAGTGTTCTGACTTCAAGATAAGACAGCAGGACTGAGTCATATGAAACCAAGAACTGGCCTATTTTATTGGCTAAGAAGAAATCCCAGCATGCAGTTGCATGCTTCTGCCTATAAATTGGGGAGTGGAATGTGTTTTGCAGTCATTCTAACAAGGATTGGAACCAAACTTTCTCTACTTTTATTACTCATAAAAACACATGAAGATATTGTCTTGTTGAAATTTATTCTATTTCGTTTCGCCTCTAACAGTGATGACTCGTCATTTGCATGTGCAAATTTTGTTTTCCACCACTTTTAGTCAAACTAGGAGCCGTGCTGCAACAAACACATAACTAGGTGGGAGAAGAAATGGGTTCCTACCCTCTTCCAAGGGTTAAAATCCAACATCCATCCATCGTCTTCCAAGGGGATAAATGCGAGGTGAATGCAGCTTTGTAGCTAGTTTAAAAAATTCAAATAGGAAACTATAATCTGGAACCTGCGAGTAAATTGATTCCCAAAGCCTGGGTCTCTTTCATTGGTCCTCACATAAAATCTCTTAGGCTGGGGAAATCTTTTCAGTTGACAAAATTACCATCCGCTTGTATCTTGCACAGTGTGAGGAGTGAGGGGCAAAGACGGGTGGTGGTGGTGTCAACTGCTCTTGCTACATTTAATGTCTCCCATTCCTGTTTCTTTCTGATTGCCTTTGACAACCCTGTAGTTCTATTAAATATAGGTAAAGAATATGTCTATTTCAGGTTTCAAGTTTTGGGTTGATTTGCATACATTTATGGTAACTTAGTAGGGTTTTGATGATTTCATTCTTTTGACAGATTACCAGGTTCAGCTAGATTGACCCCATCTAATATGCATTCAAGGTAAAAAGAGAAAGTGAATAGGATTAAAAATGAACAATCATGATTTTGAACTTTGACCTCTTCAATTTCATCTAGGGCTAGCTGGTTTATCTCAATTGTCATCATCCCCAGATGGGTGCTCTTTGTTTTACTTGATCCTATTAATTAAAATCCTGTTCATTTGCAAGTTCAAACCCAGACAATTTTAGGAGGTCCTAATTCATTTTATTGTAATTAACCTTTATCACACTGCAGACAACAATTGTAGCCGTACAATTCTCTCCCTTTGCTACTCTAGGCTCCTTGAGACGGTTTCTATAAATAAACACTTGTCAACTGTTATTTCCCATATTTTAAGCTGGAAATTGCCTACTACTGCTTTGGAAGAAGGTTAAATTTCTGACCCTATTTTGAATTCTTCTATACTCTACATGTGGCGTAACACCGATTAAACCCACGTTAATTTTTTTGTAAACAAAAATGGCCGTGTCAATAATAAACGAAGCATTTATTCAGGAGTTTTTTTGGGTTTTTTAATGTATTTGTTTATTATTTCATGTTTTAATCTTTTATGTTTTCAGTATCAGAACAAGCATGCAAAACATAATGCATTACATCAAAATATTCCTCATTCATTCTTTTATTAATGTACAAAAATTAAAATTTATACCCACAATACAAAGAAAATTATAACAATTTTAAAACAGTAGGTGTTCATGTTTTTGCACCCTCAAAAAAAATGCAGTAGCAGGAGGGAACAATTCTAGAAAGAAATTAACATTGTAATAGTTAAATGCTTTAATAAAGATAAATGACAGCAAAATTGAAAGGATTCAGTGAATGCAGTCAAGCATGACAAGTAGCAGCACTAATCAGTAGGCAGGCAGGTTAGGTTTAAGACTCCAAGTTCTCCACACACAATTGTCCCACAGGACAATAGCCTAGTGGATTAAAGTGTTGGTTTGTGATATTTGGTGGTATAGTAATTGTGAGTTCAATCCCTGGATTGGGCAGTGTGTACTTGGACTTTGTGAAAATGGAACAAGTAATAAACTAAGCAGTACTAAAAATTATAACTAGATTAAATATCCTGAGATATTGTTGGAACAAAAAAAAAAATTAGATTAAATAAAGGGTTCATTCAGTTCAGCTTGATTGCAACACTAGTCCACATGTAAATGATGTAAATAAATTCTAGAAAAACATATCCCCAATTACCTGGCTTGGGTTCCTAGGCTTTTCTTGATCATATTTTTTCTTCATCAGACTGACCAAATAGAATCTTACTTATTATAAAATGCAGGTTGTGTGTGTGTGTGTCTGTAACGTTTATATGTTGGATCGAATTTCCTACATTTTTTAGCCGATTTCAACAAAACTTCACAGGACTACATAAAATTACCTTGTGGTGGTTCTAACGGGGCCGAAAATGGGAAAAATACAGTTGTTTTTTAATAAAATCAATGTGAAAACATGATTAAGACACATCGTGAGAATGAAAGGGGGAGAACTCACCCACGAAAATGTAAACAAAAGAGCATAGCATGATGAAAAAGACGCCGAACTTGACGAAAACAAAATTTTATCGTCTAATGTTCATATTATTATTAAAGAGGAAAGATCAAAGTATTTTTGGGGGTATTTTTTTACATTTTTAATCATTCCTAGCACGTCTGAAATTTTAGTTAAAAATAGTTTTTTTTTTGGTCAAAAAAAAGTACAGATAATCATTTTCAATCATTTTTTTCGATTTGATAAAAAAGATTAAAATCTTACTTTGATATTCTTTTAAAAGTCAATTATCATTTTTTCAAAACTGATTTTAATAAAAACAGATATTATACTGTTTATTTAAAATATTTTGAACCAAGCTTAACTTAGCTTCTGCACCGAAAAAATGTAATTTGAAAATAAAACAAAGCAGGTCATAACCTTTCGTAAACTTGACGATTGACCGAAAGGCACATTCATGATGTTTAGATAACTTACGGGAGGAGAATTCTTTCTACGGATGGAAGGAAGTGAAATTATTTAAGTGAACAAATTATTTACCTTGTTACTTTTTAAGGAAAACTTTCAGCGCTCTAATTTTTATTTTATTTTTTTTTTTTTGTACTTAGCTTTCATTTTTACGTTTACGATGCTTTATGGAAAATATAAAGAAATTAAAAATAAGACTGTTAATAGTGAGATTAAATTTCATAAGAAAAAAGGTATCTAATTAATTTAGGTACCTTTCTTATGAAATTTTATCAGAAAGTGTACATAAAATACTATAATTTTATGTACATTTATTACATTTTACTGTGTTATTTGTATTTCCATTCATTTTATTATTAATTTTGATATTTCATTTATGGAAAAATGTCATAACTGAGATTAATATAAAAATAAGATCATATAAATTAAAGTTTAGCAGTAGTTAAATTTCATAAGATGGTACTGTTACTTGTAGGTACCCTTCTCAGTTGAAATTGAAAACTCAAATTAACTTCTCCATACGTGTTTCGCAAAAGTAAAGGGCTTAACAGCGGAGAACAATGCTGAACTCAAATAATGCAACTAAATTGTATTCTGGTTGGTCTTCCGTACTTGATAATTACTGTCCAACTATAAACACAAAAATTACATTTCTTAATTACCATGGCTAATCTGATTGGTCCAAATTATACAATTTTCAAAGCACTAGACAATGACAATCTCACACGGACATTTTGAAAGGTTGATGTTGCTTTTAACTAATGTTAAAATATTTTTTAAAATTCAATTTAAACATTTTTAAAAATCTTTTTAAAATTAAAGAAATAAGAAATAATTGTATTAAAAATTCAATTTTCATTGAAAAAATTTTTTGCTTTCAGAAAATATTGTCCATATTCATAAAAACAAATTAAAACAAATAAAAGCATTTGAAACTAAATAATATATTTGTTTTATTGAGTTTTGTATGTTAAAATTCACAGCTGATTTTCAGGTACATTGGCCAAAAAAAAAAAACAAAAAAAAACATGATTTGCATTCTTCAAAGCCTTGTGCTTTTAACTATTGTAATCACTAAAACCGATGGTCCCAAATTTCTAGAGTTTTTCATAAAATTAGTTATGGGGGGTTAATAAATAAAAAAAAAATATTTCTGCCATGACTTTTAATAAAAAAAAAAAATATTTATAATAATTTAGATCATCTGTGAATAGTTTCTGAAAGTTTCATTAACATCTGACAATTATTTTTATTTTTGCAAGATTTTCCAAATTAATGTGTGTAAATACAAAAAAATGCGCTAAAATTATCTATGTTATTTACTACCACTTGTTGCGACAAAGAGAAACAAGGTTTTTTAAATCAAAATTTAGAATATTCTAAAAGATGGAAAAATTTTTAAAAATAATTAAAAAAAAAATTTAGTCTATCCTCTTCATAAAAAAAATAAGCATTTTGACGATAAAATTTTGTTTTCATAAACTTTGGCGTCTTTTTCATCAGACTATGCTCTATGTTTTAGCGATTCCGTGGAGTGACTTAGGTTAAAAAAACCAGGTTGTTTGTGTGTGTGTTCCTTTATATATGGGATCGAATTTCTTACATTTTTCAGCCGATAAAACAAACATCCACTTTTTTTTTTTCGGCAGGTAGTATTTCTTATTGTCTTGCACACTTTTTTCTTTATTTACATTCAGAATGCTTTAAAAATTCCATTTACAAGACAATTGTTTATAATAAAATTCTATTCAATCGATAGACTCATAATGATTGTAAACAATGTTTTTGTTTGAATTTGGGTTTGACCAATTCGTAAAAAAAAAAAAAACCTAATTAAGACATGCGTCTCCGTCAACCTTAAACAATAATCTTTGTCAATTTTATTTTTCAGTCTTTATGATGGTCAATACTTGATCTATCTCTTACTGTTACATCCCCGGGCAATGCCGGGCTCTACTGCTAGTCACAAATAAAAAAAATCTTTACCAAATAACAAAAACCATATCACTTGAAAACTTTCAGTACCAACAAAATGGACAGTACTTTAGCAATAGTGATATAATCAGGATACTAACTTTCCATACTGTCTTAAACAAAATATTTGGAAGGAAACTTTTCACCCCAAGCAAGGCAATAAAGCCTCTGAGAACCAAGAGATTACTGAGTGTTAGTGATTATGTGAAAAATATACTATTAAGGAGAAAGAACAAGAATTAAGGAGACAGAAGATAATGATTGACACAGCATTTAAGAGTTTCACAAGCAAGAAGTGTAACAGAAGAAAATTTTACAGTTACATCTAGGTATTTCAACTGTAAAATGATGAGACCTTGCTGCCAATCTATCACTACACTTAAATTCATAAAATCTCGGTACCATAGAGAAAAGTTAGTCAGAACAATTAGCATGAAAGTATTTATAGAAAAGGTACAGTAAAGCTACATTATGGTGGTGAGAAAGAGACTGAAGCCGAGATGCCAGGTCAGGAACATTGCAGATTCTTTGGATTTTATCAAGAATTTCTAAATATATAGCAGGAGCACCAAACCATATGTGACAGTAATATTCTAAGCAAAGATGAATGGTAGATTTATAAATATGTAAAATAGATTCTGGCAAGAAAAGTTGTCTAGCATGACATGGTGGACAACTTTTTTAGCTGCAGACTCTCCTCAATACTAGAAAAAGCAATAACAGTCAATCTGAGAAACCTATTTTCCTGAAAAAACTTTTTTAAACGAAAGATTTTATAAATTTCAACCAATAGTAACACTAATTGTTTGGTCAATAAATGTTTAATGTCCCTTGTATGGAAACTACCAATCTCGCTATTACCATTTCAAGTTAATCCTCACACTAACTAGCCACTAATTATAGATTCCCTTACTTGTAAAACCCACCCGAGTAATTCTGTTGCATTCCTCTGTGAACCGCTTGTAATTTATCATAATTGGTAAATTGCCAACAGCAATTCTCATTCCAACCATTGACTAATTATTAGAAATTCACTTATTGGTAAAATTGATCCCAGAACTCTGGCTATATTTTGCAGCCCAATATGCGCATGTACACACGCATCTGGTAGTTTATAGAATTCAACTTGTATATGCATGCAAAATGTTATGTGTACCTTTTGTTGCTATCTTTTGCTAACTGGTATACAAACTGCATGCAGTAACCATGAAAATAATGACAAGAAGCAGATATTAAACCATTTATTTTAGTAACATAATGAAGGGTTGAAATACTTCGTTATGGAACAAAATATGGTAGCCTAATGCATTAGGCTTGGAGGCACGGAACTGATTAATTTGACGCTCTAATTTGCGAGGCATGATGCATAAATGGATTTAATTCTTTAGATATTTTATTTATTTTTTTTGGTGGGGGTCAATTTGTCTGAGGTGTTTGGTAGCACCTCCTTTTGTACAGTGAAGGGGGCACAGAAAAGTTTTAATTTTTAGCAATTCAGAAAGGATTTCAAAAGTTTTGCTCAGAATTTGTGGATTGGAGGAAATCAAAATTTTACAGCAACTCTTTTATATATATATATATATATATATATATATATATAATAATGTACACACACACACACATATATGAAGAAATATGGTTTTGAGGTGTGGTATATTTATGGGATAAACTGCTCAATATCAAAGATAGAGCGTATGTAATGTAAATATATATATATATATATATATATATATATATATATATATATATATATATATATATATAAGTGAACATAAGTCAATACTCAGAGGTGACAGGCTGTTTCATACTAAACACAATCATCAGGCCACCTGACAATTGCATCCAGCATGAAACAGCCTGTCGCCTCTGGGTGTTGACTTCTATGTTCACTTTATATATATATATATATATATATATACACACACACAATGAATACAGAATCCTTAAAAAGTCATCAGGTCAGGTTATAATTTATTTCATGGACCTAAAACATCCATCTCTTCAGACTAGCTTTACATAAATAAATGGAGTTCAATTTATTCAGACACAAGGAAAAGGAGAAAAAAAAAGAGAAAAGAGCAAAAAGGAAAAAGTTTTAATATCAAAAGGGGAGAAAGACAGAGATTTCAATATATTGTTGGGGGGTGGGGAAAAAGAGAGATAGACATGGGGAGAAGAAAGGAAAGAGGGAATTAAGCAAGGTGACCCAGAAAAGATTTATTCTTCTGGGGAGGACTTGAGAAGTTAAAAAAAAAAAAACAGGGTATGAAGGGAGTGATCATATTCAAAATAGATACATTAAAATTGTCTTGTTATTTTAAGCAGCGAAACCATCCCTATTGCATTATAACTATTGCAATTACAAATTAATGATAATAATAATAAAAATATTAATAGTATTATTAAAATATTTGACATCAATATAAAGTTAAAAATAGAAAAAAAAATGGAAATTCTTTAATTCTTTTTTTTTGTGAGTGTGGAGATGTACAATTAGATAGGTACTTATATGTTTTGCCATAAATATGAAAGATCGGGTAATATTATATGTGTAAAGATTTAGATAATGTAATTAAATACTGAGACAGTCTTCGAACGCAGGCATAAGTGGATGCACGGGTGGACATGAGGATAGGGACAAATACGTGGGTAGATATATGTAAGTGCAAATTAACGCATATGTGGGTATGTAAATATTCTGCATATGTATATGTATGTATGCATATATGGGTGTGTGTATGTATGTGTATATGTGTATACGTATGGATGTGTAAATATATATATGTGCGTATGAATATATATGGATATGCAGATGTCCTTGTGTGTATATGTATATATATATAGTATAAGTATATATGGAGATAGGTATGGAGACATGTGGATGTGCGTTTTCTCTGCAGGTGTATATGTGTAAAGATGGAAATATACATATATCGTTTTGTGTGAATGTGTGTGTAGGTGTATATAGGAACTCATAGGCATATAAGAAGATATAGGTATGTGGTTACAAATAGGGGTTTAAGACATGTGTAGATAAGAAATTGTAAAAGAAGGGCCTAATTTTCTGCTAGTGACATCTCTTCCAAATTTCTCCTCTAATATTCTCCAATTGGAAGTGAATTTTAAATAGCACAAAGGGAAAGTTTAGATTGGTATTTTAATTGAGATTGAAAGATACTACCCCAGTGTGGAGAATAAAATTATTTAAATGGGAATAACTGTTGATAATTGGGTACATAAAAACAATCACGAGTTTACTTAATGAACAAAAATCAAATGAATAAATGTCAACCTAACAAGCTATAAAAGTTTTAGTGGAAAAAAAAAAAAAAAAAATTACTAAATATAAATTGCTCTTTCAATGTTCTGTCTATGGATTTTTCCAATCGACTGTTTCATAGAAAATACCCAAAACTCCACCGAATTTCAAATTAATTCCTTCGTAGATTGTTTTAAAATTTAGATATTTATCAAACAGTAACCTCCCAAATATGCATGTTAAAGTAACGCGAACTGACAACATCTAAGAATTTGAATGAAACCTGTCGTGTAATTTATTGGGGTTGTTGTAACGTCTTCCTTTAATGTAGTTCTTATCGTTCACCCCTTAGCCACCTTTATCTAGAGACGAGACGCGTTAAATTTGAGCAACATCCAGCCAACACACTGGGGTTAAAATAGGAAACTAAAATGATACATATGACACACTCATATCCTCTCTCCCACCTCGCTTCCTCACTTCATTAACTTTGCGTATACTTGATGAGGTCCGTAAAAAACGTGTGAATTTCTTTTCATTTTTCATTTCAGCTTTTGGAAGTAAAGTCTGATGATCCAGAACCCTGTTAAAGGGGTTATGGTGAAATAACTTATTACATGGAATCTTAATGTGGTCTGTCTTTTATTCAAAAACAATATATATATATATATATATATACATATATATATATATATATATATATATATATATATATATATATATACACATATACATACATATATATATATATATATATATATATATGCACATATATATACACATATATATATATATATATATATATGCACATATATACATACATATATATATATATATATATATATATATGCACATATATACACATATATATATATATATATATGCACATATATATATATATATATATATATATATATATATGCACATATATATATATATATATATATATATATATGCATATATACACACATATATATATATATATATATATATATACATATACATATATATATATATATGCACATATACATACACACATATATATATATACACACACACACATGCACATATATATACATACCCATACACACATGCATATAAATATATGTTGATAATAATAAAAATAATAAAGAAAATAAAATTAATTTGTAATTTAAGATCATAACCAATGTTAGCAAGAAAACCACATAAGTGATCATATATATCAAAACACTGTGAATGTATGTATGCATACATATTAGTACCCATAAAAAATATTCAACACTTCAAGCATAAAATTCTCCAAAATTAATGTTATTAGGGAATTTTAAAACGATTCTTATATCTGCACTTGAAAATAAGTTTGTTCCATTGGTTCAATAATTCATCATCATTTTTATACTTATATTATAATTATATATCATTATAATTTTTTCTTTAATGCATAGATTGCATCTGTACCTGAAGTTGTTGGAAGTCTGTGACACATGATCCTCCATTTTATTTGTTGGGTGAAGTCTCCATCTTTAAGATTCCAGTAATGTTTAGATAGAGCCTTTTGATATCTTAAAGACGCATTGGTGAAGGACTGCCAGTGATTGTAAAATCTTTGCTTCCAACTCCCAGCTGATATCTCTATGTATATCTTCTTCTCATATCTAGGTTTTATTAAAATTCTAATCATCATTTTATAAAACAATAAACATTACCAAGGAGTGACGGTAGTTAAAATAATAGCAGTGTCATGTGGAAAACAGTCCTTTTGATACTCGGTTTTTTGGTTTTTTTTTTTTTGTGAACGAATGTCCATGTTTGCTATATTTGTTATCTATGATATTAAAATAAAAAAAAAAATAAGATTATTAATTTTTTTTATTTACAGAAACTTGTCAAAATGGGAGAGTTGCAAAAATTATCCCGGAAAGAAATGCAACCAAGAGTTTTCATTTTAGTAAGTATTAATTTCTTTACATCATTTCCAAATATTGCATAGTAGATAAAAGATGGTGTACCATCTATAAAATTCAATTTTTCTCTGCCCTTTTCTAGCAATATACAATGACTAAAGATCAGGTCACTTATATACATGACTTAAATTAAAAACCTGTTGCTAGATGCTGATGTAGATTTGACTAGGGTATGTATATAGTGACCAGTAAAGATTTACCTCCACATTCAGTCTCAGACGCTCTTTGCCCCTTTTCAAGTATCTGCTGTTTCAGCCTGCACCTTACGAAGTGATCAAATAAATAAGAGTCTTGTCTTTTGATTGACCTCTCATTTTCTCCTTGTTCTGTTTAGAGTGAGCTGGGTTGTGATCTTCTAATACTATTATTATTATAGTAGAACATCAGTGGCTAGTTCAAGGACAAACTTATTGATACTATGTCATTTTTGTGTAAGAAAACTCTACTGTTAATCTTTAAAATGTTTTCATTTTTTTTTCTCTTTCAGTTTAATGACACCTTATTATACACAACACCTGTGGCTGGTGGCTACAAGCTAAACAATGTTCTTAAACTTGCTGGAATGAAGGTAATAACAAAACTCCCTTCAGTAATGATTATAATTTAATTTTTTGGCTTAAAAAAAAAAAGGATTATGGTGTCATATATTTGAAAAGTAAACTTTTTTTGTCTCAAAACAATAATAAAGAAAAAGGAATCTGTGGAGAGCCATGATCACCTACATCCTGAAGGGACGCTGAATTCAAAACCGTGGAGAAGGCAAAGAGAAGCCACTCCACTTTTGTCCCCTTCATTGCAGTTCACAGCATGGGGAGAGGGAGTTAAATAACTCCTAATATATATTGTTTCCATTAACAGCACACATGTAAACAAACAAATTGCTGATATCAAATGAGCACAAAAATGGACAATTTTGCATAAAAGCAACAAAAAAAAATGTAGGAATCTTTAATGCAATGAACAGAATAAATATCCAACTCCGGCTGGAATAAATTGACCAATTTGTACTGGGCCAAACCCACCATTGATAGAATAAGGCTTATTGGGACATTTTCCTTGTAGGTTTTGGCAAACCATACAGTACTAATGCCAGCATAGATGTCTACAAAAATAATGTCCTTATTCTTCAATAGCTTGAACAACCTTTTTTTTTCTCTTTTCTTTACTGTTGATTCCCTGTTTGGTCTTTTGTGTGTGTGTGTGTGTGTGTGTGTGTGTGTGTGTATATATATATATATAGTAGCATCAAAAATTAAAACTTTATCTCAAAAATATAAGTCCAATTTTTCTGAAATTTTCACTAAATGTAGACAAATGGCAGTTCAGTTGGTCTTTAAATCTGTAAGTTATTTGGAATGATATATAGTGAGAGCTAGGATTCATTTAATTCTTTACTCAAATATCAAGCGAGGAAATGAAAGTTCAATGCAGAAAATGCAGAAATGAAAACCCAGATCAAACAGCAGCTAGGAGAGCTTCTAGTGCTGAGAATATGCCAAGACTTAAGGACTCTCAAACTCCTGAAAAAGCCTAATCAAGAGCCTTCTGCAGAAGCTAGCTTAAATGCCACCTGATAGGCTAGCTTTTAAGCTTGTGTGTGTGTGTGTGTGTATATATATATATATATATATATATAATTGGTATATACGGAATGAATTCCAATAACCAACAATTACTATTCTTAAAAGAGTGCTCAATACAAAGTAGAGCAGATATAATTATTTTTATAAAAAAAAAATTTTATAACATAAGTATGTTATAAAATCACTACAAAAATAGCCATTTTGTTTCAACACACTCTGTGTCTTATCAAGTGATGGTGTTGAAAAGAAAATAAATGATTTTAAAAGTTTCAGATTAATTAACGATCCTACACTACATTGTTACAAAAGCTAGAATAACCAATCAAAAACGAAGTACAGAAAGATTCAAAAGCTTGACAACAAAATCCTGTTATTATAGCTATTTAGATCTTTAAATACGTGTAATATTAAAATAATTTATACTAACTAATAATTATAAATTTATATGATAAAATTTAATATTAAAATTAAAAACTGGCAATTTTAAAATCCAAATTTAATAACTATTAAGTTTAAAAACTACAAAATAAAAAAAAAAAAAAAGAAAAAAAAAATATATATAATTTATTCTTAAATAAATTCTTATGTATTTCTGTTTAAAATAATTATGTTGTGAAAATTCTAAAACAATAATAAAAATATATATATTCTGATAAAGTTTCATTATATAAAAGAAAAACAGAAAAGAAAAAATATATATACGGCAGCAAAAAACAAATAACACATAAAAAAAAAAAAATATATTCATACATATTATCAGATGACGTACATATACATATTGACATATTAAGACCATATTCACAAACTTTAAAAACAAAATGAAAAATTGAATAAAATATATATTTATTATCAATATATGTTTTAAAAATAATATAAAGTGATTAAATGCCTAAAACACCAACACACAGCAATATTTTAAAATTGCCAGTTTTTTAATTTTATGTAAATTTATCATGACTGTATATAAAAACAATGTATTAAAATATATTATTTATATATATATGTTTTTAATATTTGTGGATTTCTTTATCCTGTTTTTTAAATATATTGAAACTATTTTTATCAACTTATATGATTTTATATATATATTGATATTTAGATCTAAATTGCTCTACTCTTTGGTATAATTTAAGGGCAGTGTGATTTTTGTTGTCAGGGGCTGTGGGTTGTTCATTATTTTTTTTTTTTTTTTTAGTGTGTGTTTGTTTGTGTGTGTGTGTGTTTTTGAATCTTTCTGTCACGCTGAGTTTTAAGACCATATTCACTTTGATTACATGTATTATCAGATATTCTAGTAATTTCAATGAAGAAATGAATTGAATAACATATATATTTTTTTCTTTTCTCAATAATTTAGGTTTTAAACTTAATAGTGATTAAATTTGATTTTAAAAATTGCCAGTTTTAAATTAAATTTTATCATATAAATTTATTTTCAGTATAAATTATTTTTAATATCACGTATTTAAATAAGCTATAATAGCAGATTTTGTTGTCAAGCTTTTGAATCTTTGAAACAATTGGTTATTCTATTTTGTGTGGATGATTTTATCTGAAACTTTTAAAATCATTTATTTTTTTTACATCCTTGATTATGTTACAAAAAATTTGTAGTGATTTTTTTTTTTATAAAATTTTTTTATAAAATATATATATATATATATATATATATATATATATGGGAAGCTTTTGGTATAAACCAATGGCTTCTGTTACCAATTATAGGCATTTAAGAATATTTGTGGAGGACCGTGTTTTGAAAATGAAAACATTTTATAAAACATACATACAACAAACTATTTCTTATTTAGCAGTTAAAATATTTAATCCTTGAAAATGGCTAAATATATAGCCAGAATTCCAGTCAAGTTCACTGCATTCATTTATATGCTAATACCTTTGGGAAAGGTGTGAATCCATTTCTTCTCACAGCTGCTATGTGTAAATAGCATAGCAGACTGGGTTCTATAAACTTGTATAGCAACTAGTCAAAGAAAAGGAAAACTCTGAATTCAAACCAGCCTGGGACTGTTTGGGCTCTGTCAGGCTGTTTTGCCAAAAACACATCACTTCTACTGTGGTTGCATTACATGTGGTACACCTATGACCTTAATTGGTTACAGGACTCGTGATATATATATATATATATATATATATATATATATATATATATATATATATTTTTGTGTGGCAGCGAATGTTATTAAAGACAACAGACATCTTTGTGGATTCATTTTAATGATTGACTTTTCCAAAATTACAAAAACTCCTTGCTCTTCCTACACTAATGATGACTCAAGAAAGTCGGAAAGCTTGGACCATATTTCTTCCAAAATGAACTTTAGACAATTTCTGATGAAAATTCCTCTTTATCTGAGAAAGATTATTCATAATTTAGAAAATTTAATCAATAAAACTAATTGACAAAAAAAAAAAAAATGCCTGCTGTCTTATATATATATATATGTGTGTGTGTGTGTGGTTGCATGGAGAGTTGTTTGTGACCTTATGTTTCATGCTTTTGCAATCTTCAAACTAAATACCACACACACACACAAATAAAAAAACGCTAAAATAATTATTTTAAAATCATATGTGTTAAAATGTGCTGTTAAAATGGTGAAAACTGCGGTAGCAGAAAAGGTTAGTGTTTGTAATATTTTAGATCTTAACTATCTCTACACTTTCAATTTTTTTGAACTGTTTAGTTCTTATAATAATATATTTTCTTATTATATTCTTATATATAATAATATATACAAAAGAAAAAGTTAGGTTATAAAAAAAATAGTTTAAATATATATATATATATATATATATATATATATATATATATATATATAAATGATTTTTGTTTGATTTGGCAATAAAATGCTTGTCTGGTGCATCATGGGAGGATTCTATATTTCTTAAACTATTTTTTTTTATAACCTAACTGTTTCTTTGTTTATTGTTAATTACCATTCTTATCTGTATTTAAAATTTTTTTTTTTTTTTTATTGCTTAACTTTTAATTTTTCTTTTATTGTTATTATTTTGGTTCCAGACTACTACATAGTCAAGTAATAAAGGTTGGGGGTTATTTGATAATTTATTTGTTGCTATGACTACACCTATATTGGGGTAAGATGTTGGTAGCATTTCCAAATTGCTCTTCTTTGTATTATCACCTTTGACCTTTCTTAATTTTATTCCCAAATTTCCTCTTTTAATAATGAACTGAATTCCTGGTAGAACTCACTGAATTTCTGCTTTCACACTTCATATTTCAACAGGTGGCAACGCCAACATTGGAAGACTTCAAAAATGAATTTAGCATCATCGGTATTCAACGATCATTCACAGTCTGTGCCAAGTAAGTAATTTACAATTTTTTTAAAAATTTTTTTTTTAATATTTTATTTCTTTTAAAAATGTTCCACTTGTACTTTGTTTGTCTTTATTGAAGAATTCTTATTTTTACACAATGGATTGTCTTGAAATTAAACAAATTTTGTCGACTTCGAACAATGTTAACTTGATGTCATAACAGCCATTAAAAAAAAAAATGGGAAGCCTGTACAGACTTTTGAATAATGTAGAAACAGATTATTTGCATTTAGACCAAAGGTTAATTAGTATTATAATTAAACGATCATAGAATTTGTTGTCTGTAATACTAAAATCAGAAAATTAATTTTTTTTTTATGATGTGTTGAAATGAGTCACAAAAAAAAATAAAAAAAATAAGAAATTTTGTCTCTCTCTCCTACTGTCATAGCGACAGGCACAGTCTCCATTTCTGAGACGAACTGCCCTCCTTCTCATTCCAGCCCTTTACATAGAGCTTGGTAACTCGCCCATGCAAAACACCAACAAGCCAGCTACCAATCACAGTTTTGGCACCTGCCCACCTCCACTCGCTTTTGGGGGTGTCAAGTTGATCGACCAACTCATTACATATGAAATCTGGCCAATGTATTATTTTTAAATAATTTTATTAAAAATGAACTCCTTTTGTTTTTTATTTTTATTTATTGACTTCTTAAAAAGGAATTGACCGTAGCCAGGTTCATTGCAGACAATCCTTTTCTTCACTGCATAGTATGTGATTCACCAGGGCTACAGTTTTGAATTTGTCCTGCTATTTACCCATAGCTGGGAGAAAAGAGATAAATTCACACCTATCCCAAGAGTATTAGAATGTAATGCATTCGACTGGAATTTGAACTCAGCCCTCTAACTCCTTAATCTGAGCCACTATCCATTACTCCATGGTGCCTCTTGACTCAAAGATTGCAATAATAAATGTTTCCTTCATCAAACTAAAAAAAATGTCAATATAAATTTTCTCAGTTTAATATCCTTTTGAAAGATTCTAAAAATATCTAAAATCTCAATTTACTTACTTTGCTATTTAAGCATTATTAAAAAAAAATTAATTATTTAAACAAGAAATAAATAAAAAACAGAATACACCTATATTTCCCAAAATAAAGAAAACTCTAGAATATTCGAGAAAATGAATTAGCTAAAAAACCAAAAAAGTTCTGTCTGTAACACTGGAAATGACATTGTTATATTATCTTTGACACCGAGAGCTGAAAATGAAGGGAAAGGAATAGAGAGAGAGATTATAAGGAGACTAGAAAAGGAGAAATAACCAAAGTATTTTTGACACATATGCTCACCCCCCACACACACACACACACAAAAGAAAAAAAACCTAACAGCAATAAATAGTGCATTAATTATTTTTTTAACTTCATATAAATATAATGAAAATTAAAAAATCAGCAGTCAATTGCTAAAACCTCCTGATAAATGGACCAAACTGTTGTAATGGAATGACCTACACCTATGTGGACTGACTACTTCAGTAGCTATATATAATGAGCACAGGATATACCTGGCAGACTTGCTTCGGCAATTAGTTGGAGATTCGTCTCCAGCTAAGCCATTTGAACTCTCTCCCTTTGGGTGGAGAGGAAGCCAGACAAGGCTATGCCGAAGGGCAGTCTCTCATCTGGGGAGGTAGACAGCTACCCAACCCCATGCATATGAGGTGTACGGGGAATTTTTGCCTGAGCCTTTGGGGTCAGTTTTACCCTGCATTAAATAATGGCCTTGTGCCACATCCTACCTCGCAGGGAGGTAAAGTAAATAACCTCGCTTCGGGAATTAGTTGGAGATTTGTCTCCAGCTGTGCTGGTCAAACTCTTTACCTTCATACAGAGCAATTGGATTTTGCCCTGCATTAAAAATGGCCTTGTGCCACATCCTGCCTCATGGGGAGGTAAAGTAAATAACTTTGCTTTGGGAATTACTAGCCTGTCACCTGATTCCCTGTCTTTCAGTAGTGTCTTCTCTTTTACAATAAACCTCTCTTTCTTTCATCTGCATGTGTGTTGTTGTTCCTTCACTCAATTACCATCTTTGTCTGTTTGTAACCTCTTTAAGGATACAACACAAACAATTTCAAAAAGGTTTGGCTATGAAACTCTGGAGTCAGGTAGTTGAATATAACATCAATCAGCTAAGTGATAAATTTTCTATTTGTATTCATCGTAAATAACATTTATAGTTATCATTAGTGGTGTTTCTATCCTTGTTTTTTTATTTACTTAAATTGGGAAATTAATATCAATTGGCCTAGATCAAGAAGTTCCTCCTAAAGGAAAATATGGCTTCCTGATAGAAAAATGAACCTGTGTCCATTTTTACATGAAAGGGAAATGACCATCACTTGGGGTCAAAACTTGCAACAGTAAAGAAAGAGAAACAGAATTTAAAAGATTCCTACACATGCAAATACAAAATCAAAGGACTGAACTGAAAAAGAAGAAAAAAAGAGAAATATATAAAAAGAGAAAAGATGTTTTGTTTCAGACAATGAACAAAAGCTAAGTGTTTCTTTTCATTTTCATATTGCATATACCACACACATCTTTACATACAGACATATTTTCTATGTTATTCTAATGTATAATTAAATCTTGTTAAATCTTATTCTGGTGTTTGTCATTCGTCATTATTAGTTATTTCTATTTGTGCTTATTTCATCATACAGAGTGGAAACCTCGGTCATATCTTTTGACAAAAAGTCATTTTTATTTTTTTTATTTTTTTTTATCATTTTCTTTTTATATTTTGTGTTACAGCAATTGGTTCGTAACGATATATATATATATACACACACACACGCACGCACAGGCCACTTAAGTACTTGTGAACTGATATGTCCCGGGAAGGGATATATTTGATCGAAGTAGATAACTGGTTTTGGTTACTATAACCAAGTAATACATGGTAGCAGTAATCGACCGGTACTCATCGTAGTCGCAGGTAATAAGTGTAGACTAATAGGATTGCCAATGGCATAATCCAATGGGCGTTGTCATAGACTGTCGTACCTACATGTTCGTCTGTATTTATGACGGACACCAGCCAATCATATTCCAGTGAGGGAGAACTCAGGTGTATGCATATTCCATTATATCATGAATAAACGCTCTTTTATGCAAATTTCTAATTGGCTGACAGTAATTTAATGAATATCAGCATAAAAAGGAAAAAAAAATCAATGATTATTTTATAACACTATTATGATGACCTGCTGAATTTCATTTCATACATTATTAAGGTCCAGGCAAAAATAGCTGACTTTGAATACAATTTGAGTGTTGATGCCAGACAGACGGGTCTCAATATTTAAAAAGCTGTCTATGTACTAGGATTTTCCTGAACAGCCATCTCTAGGGTTGACAGAATGTTAAGAAAACAATTCCAGTGAGCAAAAATTGTGTGGGTGAAAATCCCTTTTTGATGAAAGTGGTTAGAGAAGAAAGGCAACAGTCACTCAACCACAATTTACAACATGGTTATACAGAAGAGCATCTCTGAATGGACAGGATGCCAAACCTTCAAGCAGATGGGCTACAGCAACAGAAAACCGTGCCGAATGCCACTTCTGTCAGGAATATACAAGAAACTGAGGTTACAGTTCTCTAAGGATGACAAAAACTGGACAATAGAAGATTGGTCGGTTCGTTTGATGGTTTGACAGAGAACTGTTGAATGTTATTTCATGCCCTTAATAGAAGTAGACAGGTTCACCTATCATCTGATTCACACTCCTCCCTGTCTTTTGAACAGCAGCAGAAGTTTATCACTTTTTTTTTGTTTAGGATTTGGTTTCTGGTTCTTTCTAAAGTTTTCTCATTCTCTTCCACTTGCAGTAGACTCCTTGCATCTTAGTGGCATTATCACCTTGCTTGGGGTGAATTGATTTAAAAAAAAGACAAAAAATGAAAGGAAAAATGTTTGAAACTCCTGCTAAGGATTAGGTTTCTGGTTCCTTCTAAATTCTTTCATTCTCTTTCACTCTCAGTAGACCCCTTGCGTCTTAGTGGCATTATTGCCTTGCTTGGGGTGAATTGATTAAAAAAAACAAAACAAATTAATATGGCAAAGAAAGGTGTATTTAAATGACTTTGAACGTGGCATGGTTATTGGCACCAGGCTGGTGGGCTTAAGAAATTTCAATGACTGTTTATCTACAAGATTTTTCATGCACAACCATCTGCAGAGTTTGCAGAGAATGGTCAAAAGAGAAAAAAATAATCCAGTGGGCAGAAATCTGAAAGAGGTCGGAGAAGAATGGCCAGTCTGGATCAAGATGATGGAATGGTAACAGTAGCTGAAATAACCTCTCTTTACAATAGAGGTATACAGAAGAGCATCTCTGATTGCTCAAACCTTGAAGCAGATGAGCTGCAGCAGCAGATGACCATGACTCCTGTCAAATAAGAACAAGAAACTGAGGCTAGAATTTGCAAAGTATCACAAAAATTGAACATTAGAAAATAGGGCAGGGTCAGGAGTAGTGCCTGATTTGACAAATCTCAATTTCTGTTATGACTTTTAGATGCTTGGGTCAAAAATTGATACATACCCAACATGAAAGTATTAATCTATCTGACCTTTTATCAATGGTCCAGGCTGCTTGTGGTGGTAGTGGTGTAATGGTATGGGAATATTTGCTTGATATATATTGGGACCATTGATACCAATAAAAGATAATTTAATTGCTGCAACTTACTTAGGTATTGTGGCTGGAAAAGTACCTCGGTTTATGGCTTTATTGAAAGCTTGGACCATATTTCTTCTAAAACAAACTTCAGACAATTTCTAACAGAATTTACTTTTTGTCTGAGGATTATTTTTAAAATTGGAAAAGTTGATCAGTAAAATTAATGGGTGAAAAATATCAGTTGTCTTTAATAATATTTGCCTTAAAGAAAATTTGCTGTTAAAACAGACCACTTGATAGAGAACTGTTGAATGTTATCTCAGAGGTGACAGGCTGTTTCATGCTAGATGCAATCGTCAGGCCTGATGATTGCGCCTATATGAAACAGCCTATCGTGTCTGTGTGTTGACTTCAATGTTCGCTTTTATATTTATATTTACATATGCTCTATCTCTGATATTGAGCACTTTATCCCATAAATATAGCACTCTTAAAACTATATTTCTTCATATATATATATATATATATATGGTAATCAAATGACAATGGGAAAAAATCTTACATTTTGCCATTTAAGTCTTCGACTTTTTCAAGGCAAAAATGAAATCGAAATGTTTTTTGTTGTTATAGTTACATTAAAATTCATAATTAAAAAAGCCTATCTTATTTAATTTTGAATTTTAATGTAACTATACCAACAAAAGCGTCTATCTTTTATTTTTTTGAAAGTTTGAAGACTAAACACGGGGCAAAATGTAAGATTTTTTTTCCAATTGTCATTTGATTACCAACCTGTCTTGTCCACAGAATTCATCTGGGAATTTAACTTATATATATATATATATATATATATATATATATATATCCACCCCACACTCTCTCTCTCTCCACCCTTTCTCTTTCTTTCTCTCTCTCTCTCTCTCTATCCACCCTTTCTCTCTCTATCCACCCTTTCTCTCTCTCTCACTCAACTATTGATTCTCTTATTGCTTGCAGTACTTCTTTGGAGCGTGATGAATGGATTGAAGCTTTTGCAAAAGCAATTGAAGAAAACAATTTGAAAAGAAATTCTTTTGAGGTGAACAGAACCCTGGTGGCTGTAAGCATTTTCTTCTACACAGATTTACGTTATTTATTTTCTTTATTTTAATTTTGATTTATTATTTTTATTTTCTTATCTTTTTTTTACATATTTTTAAATTTTTTTTAAAATCTCAAATTGTCTAATATACGTTAAGGTGTCCTGAATGCTTTTCATCTAACAACTTTTGCAGTTATCTTCCTCTTAGGCATGTTTCCTTTAATATGTTCCTAATAAATAATCAGTGTTGCTATTTGATATTTGTTTTCCATGCTGACTTCAAAAACATCAGTTTTCTAACTAAAAATTCTATTCTACTTTCAAAAGCAGGATCTGTAAATTGAATAAAAATTCCTTTTGTGATCTTTAACAGTAAAACTGTTTATATCTGATAGAGACTTTGATTGACTCTAATTATTATTTATGTCACTGCAAGTATTAAACAGATGTGTAGAAAATATATAGGCATTTAACCCTTTAAGCATTCAAAATATATAAATATTGACTCTCAGTGTTCCACCAGCTGTAACCCATCCCATGTATACTCTGCCATGACATCATTGTATATAACACAGGAAATTACGCAAACAGTGAGACTTGGAAAGCCAGTATTTATGGGGCAGATTCGAGTGTGGTGAATGATAAAGAGTGAAACTTCTTTAGGAAATACACTATGTCTGCGTGAACTGACATAGTGAATAGTTTTATTTTTTTAATAAATTCTTTTCACTGGTCATTATAAAACTGTTCCTCTGTGCACATCTATCTATTATCTTCAAGGATACTGAAAAGTACTCAGCCTAAACAACTTCCAATCATTTGAGCAAATAACCTTTTTAATATTATTTCTCTTTTTGAATTTTTTTCCTTTTATTGTCCTCTCTTCTTTTTCTCTTTTTTCTTTTTCTTCCTTCCTTTGTTTCTTTCTCCTTCTTTTGTTTCTTTCTTTTGTTTCTTTCTTTTGTTTCTTTCTTCCTTCTTTTGTTTCTTTCTTCTTTTTGTTTCTTTCTTCCTTCTTTTGTTTCTTCCTTTTGTTTCTTTCTTCTTCCTTTTGTTTCTTTCTTCTTCCTTTTGTTTCTTTCTTCCTTCTTTTCTTCCTTCTTTTGTTTCTTTCTTTTGTTTCTTTCTTCCTTCTTTTGTTTCTTTCTTCCTTCTTTTGTTTCTTTCTTCTTTCTTTTGTTTTTCTCTTTCTTCCTTTTCTTTTGTTTCTTTCTTTTGTTTCTTTCGTTTCTTTTTGTTCCGTTTCTTTCTTTTGTTTCTTTCTTCTTTCTTTTGTTTCTTCCTTCTTTTTTTGTTTCTTTCTTTTGTTTCTTTCTTTTCTTTTGTTTCTTTCTTTTTCTTTCTTTTGTTTCTTTCTTTTGTTTCTTTCTTCCTTCTTTTGTTTCTTTCTTTCTTCCTTCTTTTGTTTCTTTCTTCTTTCTTTTGTTTCTTTGTTTTCTTCTTTCTTTTCTTTCTTCTTTTTGTTTTTTTTTCTTTCTTTTGTTTCTTTCTTCTTTTTTTTTTTTCTTTTTTGTTTCTTTTCTTTTTTTTTCTTTTTTTTTCTTTTTTTTGTTTCTTTCTTCTTTTTCTTTTTGTTTCTTTTTCTTTCTTTTTTCTTTTTCTTCTTTTTTTTCTTTCTTCCTTCTTTTGTTTCTTTCTTCCTTTTTTTCTTTTTCTTCTTTGTTTTTTTTTCCTTATTTTGTTTCTTTCTTCCTTCTTTTGTTTCTTTCTTCCTTCTTTTGTTTCTTTCTTCTTCTTTTGTTTCTTTCTTCTTTCTTTTGTTTCTTTCTTCTTTCTTTTGTTTCTTTCTTCCTTTTGTTTCTTTCTTCCTTCTTTTGTTTCTTCCTTTTGTTTCTTTCTTCCTTCTTTTGTTTCTTCTTCCTTTTTGTTTCTTCCTTTCTTCTTTTTTTTTTGTTTCTTCCTTATTTTGTTTCTTTCTTCCTTATTTTGTTTCTTTCTTCCTTCTTTTTTGTTTCTTTCTTCTTTCTTTTTGTTTCTTTTCTTCTTTTCTTTTTTTCTTTTTTTTTCTTTTTTTTTTTTTTCTTTCTTTTTGTTTTCTTTCTTCTTTTGTTTTCTTTCTTTCCTTTTTTTCTTTTTCTTTTTGTTTCTTTCTTTTGTTTCTTTCTTCCTTTTTTTTGTTTCTTCCTTTTTTTTTTTCTTTCTTTTGTTTTTTCCTTCTTTTGTTTCTTTTCCTTCCTTCTTTTTGTTTCTTTCTTTGTTTCTTTCTTTTGTTTCTTTTTCTTTCTTCTTCCTTTTTGTTTTTCTTTTTTGTTTCTTTCTTTTGTTTCTTTCTTCTTCCTTTTGTTTCTTTCTTCTTCCTTTTGTTTCTTTCTTCTTCCTTTTGTTTCTTTCTTTTGTTTCTTTTTTTTGTTTCTTTTCTTCCTTTTTTCTTTTCTTTCTTCCTTCTTTTTGTTTTTTTTCTTTGTTTCCTTCCTTTTTTTTGTTTTTTTTCCTTTTTTGTTTCTTTCTTTGTTTTTTTTGTTTCTTTTTTCTTGTTTCTTTTTTTTTGTTTCTTTCTTCCTTCTTTTGTTTCTTTCTTCCTTCTTTTGTTTCTTTTTTTCTTTCTTCTTTCTTTTGTTTCTTCCTTTTTTTTTGTTTCTTTCTTTCTTTTTTTGTTTCTTTCTTCCTTCTTTTGTTTCTTTCTTCCTTCTTTTGTTTCTTTCTTCCTTCTTTTGTTTCTTTCTTTTTTGTTTCTTTCTTTTTTTTTTGTTTGTTTCTTTCTTTTTTGTTTCTTTCTTCCTTTTTTTTTCTTTCTTTTCTTTTGTTTCTTTTTTGTTTCTTTCTTTTCTTTTTTTTTTCTTTCTTTTGTTTCTTTCTTCTTTCTTTTGTTTCTTTCTTCTTTCTTTTGTTTCTTTCTTCCTTCTTTTTGTTTCTTTCTTCCTTGTTTTTTTCCTTTTTGTTTTTTTTTCTTTTTGTTTCTTTTGTTTCTTTCCTTCTTTTTCTTTTCTTTCTTCCTTCTTTTGTTTCTTTTCTTTTCTTCCTTTTGTTTTTTCTTCCTTCCTTTTGTTTCTTTCTTTTTGTTTCTTCCTTTCTTTTTTGTTTCTTCTTTTGTTTCTTTCTTCCTTCTTTTGTTTCTTTCTTTCTTTTGTTTCTTCCTTTTGTTTCTTTCTTCTTTCTTTTGTTTCTTTCTTCTTTCTTTTGTTTCTTCCTTCTTTTGTTTCTTTCTTTTTTGTTTCTTCCTTTTGTTTCTTTCTTCCTTCTTTTTTTCTTTTTTCTTTCTTTTCTTGTTTTTTCTTTTGTTTCTTTTTCTTTTCTTTCTTCTTTTTTTTGTTTTTCTTTTTGTTTCTTTCTTTCTTTCTTTCTTTCTTTTTGTTTCTTTTTCTTTCTTTTTTGTTTCTTTCTTTTTTGTTTCTTTCCTTTCTTTTTGTTTCTTTCTTTTCTTTTGTTTTTTTTTCTTCCTTCTTTTGTTTTTTTTCCTTCTTTTTTTTTCTTCCTTCTTTTGTTTCTTTCTTCTTTTTTTGTTTCTTCCTTCTTTTGTTTCTCTTCCTTCTTTTGTTTCTTTTCTTCCTTTCTTTCTTTTTTCTTTTTTCTTTCTTTTTCTTTTGTTTCTTTTTTTTTCTTTCTTCTTTCTTTTCTTTCTTTCTTTTTTTCTTTCTTTCTTCCTTTTTGTTTCTTTTTCTTCTTTTTGTTTCCTTTTGTTTCTTTCTTCCTTTTTGTTTCTTTCTTTTTTCCTTTTTTTTTTGTTTTCTTTCTTCCTTTTTTGTTTCTTTTCTTCCTTTTTTTGTTTCTTTCTTCCTTCTTTTTTTTTCTTTCTTTCTTCTTTTTCTTTTATTTCTTCCTTCTTTTCTTTTCTTCTTTTTGTTTCTTTCTTCTTTTTTCTTTCTTTTCTTTCTTTTTGTTTCTTTCTTTTGTTTCTTTCTTCCTTTCTTTTGTTTCTTTTGTTTCTTTCTTTTTTTCTTTTTTGTTTCTTTCTTCCTTTTCTTTTGTTTCTTCCTTTTCTTTCTTTTTTTTTTGTTTCTTCCTTTCTTTTTTGTTTTTCTTCCTTTCTTTGTTTTCTTCCTTTCTTTTGTTTTTCTTTCTTTTGTTTTTTTTTCTTTTGTTTCTTTTTCTTTTTTTTTTTCTTCCTTCTTTTGTTTTTTTCTTCTTTTTTTTTTTTTCTTCTTTCTTTTTTTTTTTTCTTTCCTTCCTTCTTTTGTTTCTTTTCTTTTTTTTCCTTTTTCTTTTTTTCTTTTTTGTTTCTTCTTTCTTTTTGTTTCTTTTTTTTTTTGTTTCTTTCTTTTTGTTTCTTTCTTCCTTCTTTTGTTTCTTTTCTTTTGTTTCTTCCTTTTGTTTTCTTTCTTCCTTCTTTTGTTTCTTTTTCTTTTTTGTTTTTCTTCCTTTTGTTTTTTTCTTTCTTTTTCTTTTTTTTTTTCTTCCTTCTTTTGTTTCTTTCTTCCTTCTTTTGTTTCTTTTTTCTTCCTTTTCTTTTTCTTTTTTCTTTTGTTTGTTTTTCCTTCTTTTTTTTTGTTTCTTTTTTTGTTTTTTTCCTTTTTTTGTTTCTTTCTTTTTTTGTTTCTTTTTTTTTTTTGTTTCTTTCCTTTTTGTTTTTTCTTCCTTTTTTTTTTTCTTTTTTCACATTTCTTCTTTCTTTTTTTTCTTCCTTCTTTTGTTTTTCTTCCTTTTTTTTGTTTGTTTCTTTTGTTTCTTTCTTCCTTCTTTTGTTTTTCTTTTGTTTCTTTCTTCCTTCTTTTGTTTCTTTCTTTGTTTCTTCCTTCCTTTTTTGTTTCTTTTTGTTTCCTTCTTTTGTTTCTTTCTTTGTTTTTTTTGTTTCTTTCTTCCTTTTTGTTTCTTCTTTTTTTTTTTTCTTCTTTTGTTTCTTTCTTTTCTTTTTGTTTCTTTGTTTTCCTTTTTTGTTTCTTTCTTTTTGTTTCTTTCTTCCTTTTTGTTTCTTTCTTTTTTTTCTTTCTTTTTCTTTTTTTTTCTTTCTTCTTTTTTGTTTCTTTTCCTTTTTTTTTCCTTCTTTTGTTTGTTTCTTTCTTCCTTCTTTCTTTTGTTTCTTCCTTCTTTTGTTTTCTTTCTTCCTTCTTTGTTTTTTTTTTTGTTTCTTTTTTCTTTCTTCCTTTCTTCTTTTTTGTTTTTTTCTTCCTTTCTTTTGTTTCTTCCTTTTTCTTTCTTTTTTGTTTCTTTCCTTTCTTTCTTTTTTTTTTTTTTTTTTTTTCTTTTGTTTTTGTTTCTTTCTTTTGTTTGTTTCTTCCTTTCTTTTTTTTTCTTTCTTTGTTTCTTTTCGTTTCCTTTTCTTTTTGTTTTTTTTTTCTTCCTTTCTTTTTTTTCTTTCTTCTTTCTTTTTCTTTTCTTTCTTTTCTTTTCTTTCTTTTTTTCTTTCTTTTTTGTTTTTTTTTCTTTCTTTTTTTTTTTTCTTTTTCTTTCTTTCTTTTTGTTTCTTTTTCTTTTGTTTTTCTTTTGTTTTTTGTTTCTTTCTTTTGTTTTCTTTTGTTTCTTTTTCCTTCTTTTGTTTTTTCTTTTTTTGTTTCTTTTTTTTTGTTTCTTTCTTTTTTTTTTGTTTCTTTTTTTCTTTCTTCCTTTTTTTGTTTTTCTTTTTTTCTTTTGTTTCTTTCTTCCTTCTTTTGTTTCTTTTTTCTTTTTTTTGTTTCTTTTTCTTTTGTTTCTTTTTTGTTTCTTTTCTTTTTCTTTCTTTTTTTTTTTCTTTTTTTTTTGTTTCTTTTTTGTTTCCTTTTTTTTTGTTTGTTTCTTTTGTTTCCTTTTGTTTCTTTTCTTTTCTTTCTTCTTCCTTTTGTTTCTTTCTTTCTTTTCTTCCTTTTGTTTCTTTCTTTTGTTTTTCTTCCTTTTGTTTCTTTCTTCTTCTTTTTGTTTCTTTCTTCCTTCTTTTTGTTTCTTTCTTCCTTCTTTTGTTTCTTTCTTTTGTTTCTTTCTTCCTTCTTTTGTTTCTTTCTTTTGTTTCTTTCTTTTTTTCTAAAAACCAAAAATATGCTTTAAAAATTTTACAATGACATTAATATTTAGGCAATACTTAAATAGATTGGTCCTAAATAAATAGATTTAAGGAAAATTTTTCTGGCCAAGAATACTTATAGATCAGCATGCTTTTAGACCTTTCTCAAGAGATGAAATTTATCAAATACTGATTTTTTTCTTCTTATCAATCTAGAAGTGGGTTTGTTTCTAATATTGAAACTGTGTCAAATCAATCCTTGGCTTTTACAGAGTTATCTTTACCTAGTTTTTATTTACAAATGTCGCTCCTTGAAAACATGCATATGTCATTCATATCTGCATATTTTTGTTAATTTATCTAAATTTTTTATTTTTCATTAAGAAAATGTGACACTACTTTAAATCTGTATACATCTATCTGTTTTTTAATGACAAAACATTTCATCAAACATTTGCTGGTTTAAAATATTTTTTAAGATAAAACATAAAAATGTATATATCTGTTTATTCTTTATTTAAAAAAAATCTTTTTGTAAAATTAAAAAAAAAACAGTTTTTCATATGCAGATATTAAGCACAGTTTTGAACTTGCCATTTGTAAACAAATATCTAAGTTAAAAAGTCAGGGATCAATTTTACAATGTATTGATATTATGAAAAGCCCCCACCCTTCTAAAATGGTAACAAATCAATATTTATCAATTTTAAGAAGTGTTATGGCTTAAGGAAAGTCTAAAGAAGGCTAATACAGAAAAATCTTTCCCTATGTCTTACAACGGGACCTGTCTATTTAAGTAGTGCCAATATTTGTTATAAAGCTTATCAAAGATATTATTTGTTTTTTTTTTTTTCCCTCCCCTTCAGGCCCTAGAGAAAGGTTTTGTTTTGGGGGCCAAGGCCCCTCTTTGGGTCCCTGATGCTCGTGTAACTATGTGTATGCTGTGTACCTGTGGCTTCACATTTACCTGGAGACGGCACCACTGCAGAGCATGTGGGAGGGTAAGTATTTTCATGCTAATTGCTCTGATAGACTTTCCTCTATTGTACCTAGACTTTATGAATTTAAGCACAGTACTAGATTGGCTGCAAGGTCTCATCATTTTACAATTTAACAGTTCTGTGCTAACAGTTTCTTCTCTCTCTTGCGGCTTCTTGCTTTCCAGTCAATTTTGATCTTCAAAAATTTAAATGCAATTTCAATCATTATCTTTTGTCTTCTTAATTACTGTTTTTTATTCTCTCTCCTTAATAATGTTTTTCTTTCTTTTATCATACTGTCTAGCACTCAGTAACCCCATTGTGTCATAGTGGCTTTATTGCCTTGCTTGGGGTGAAAAAGAAAAGAAAGAAAGTATTTCATATTTTTCATTGGTGTTTACTAAGTTAAGCTTAGTATGGTACATGACCAAACCCCCGACCCCAAAATCCAGGTAAACAGAAGAGGGTCAAGGGGAGCATATCACACCATTCTTTTATGTTGGGAAAGCCTTGAAAATCTGCATTCAAAATTCTGAATTTTACTTGGGCTTGAACACTGATCCCTCACACCAGGATCAAAAAGTCTGTAGCTTGATACAGAGCCATTAGTTTTGTTTGTGTTATGTTCCATCTTGATTAATTAAGTACATTAACAAGAAAGGCAAATGAAGATGTAAAATAATACTTTTTTTACCATTAGACACCAAACTTTACCCCCCCCAACTCATAACATGGAAATAACCAATATAAAACATCCACGTAGAGATTTTAAAAAGAAAATTAATGACTTCATAAAAAGCAAACAGCAAACAATATAGGACACCTTCCCAGGAAACAAAAACCAACCAAGTGTCGGACAGGAAAGTCAATCTGTTCAATATCATGACTTCTATTGCATTCAGTATTATTTTTGCAATGATAATAAAAATTATTTACTATTTACATTGTTCAGACTGTTGTCCTCATCTTCATCAACATATTCACAAGGTTTCGGCCTTTGTATGCTCTGGCTTATTCAGGTGATTGAAATTTCGAACTGAACCCTTTATTTTGTCCACCAGGGTAGATTGTTCTTGTTCCATGTGCCATGCCTCTTCCATATGTCTCGGTATCAGTTATGTCCCTTTAACTCAACTCTCCAAGTATTTTTTTTTTCACCTCATTGTAGCCAGGTATTGAACTCATAACTCTTTGTGGCATGCCACTGGATTCAGCCAATGCTTTTATCCACTGGACCATGTGTCCTTGAAAATATAATCCTTGTTTATTTTTTAAATTTTTTTTTCAGGTTGTTTGCGGAAACTGTTCAAATAATAAAGCACCTCTGCATTATCGGGAAAACAAATCAAACCGAGTTTGTGACGAGTGCTACAAAATCTTAAAAGATGGTATGGTTATTATTATTTAACTCATTTAATTTTGAACTAATATCCTCATCTTTATTGTTGTTATAACATTTCAGCCATTGTCTTCTACAAGTGACTATTGAATCAGGTAACCTTCAGAGAATTTTGATTCAAACCATTTATTTAATATACAGGAGTAGATTGTTCTCATTCATCTGTCTGTCTGTCAAGGGATATCTTGATCTTACTTTAAAAAGGAGGTGGGTAATATTAATCCTATCCTATCTTATCTTATGAATATACTTTTAAGAAGCAAAGTTTTCATGAGTTTCTTCTAAAATAAAACTGTTTCTAAAATTCAAATCTTAAAAGCCACTTGCAGAAAATCTGTGAGATTATAGAAAATCAATGAGATTATAAAATATGAGATTATAAAATATCTGAGATTGCCTTCTCATTATTTATTTCATTTATTTTTTAAAATGTATTTTTCAGGCCGGTTAAGGTGTAATTTCTGAAATTTTCTAAATTTTGAATCAGTATTGCAATATAATTAGTTCAATTTTAGTGATATTATTATACAGTGATTTGTTCAGACTAATATCCTCATCTTGTTATCTTCACCATTTGTTACCAGGTGTTAGTAATAGTTGGTAACCCCTGTCATGGCTTTCCTCTCTCCAGGAGTCAGTAATAGTTGGTAACCACTGTGACGGTACTGTTCCCCACCCCCAGGCATCCTGCATAGTTGATAATCTTCCAACCAACTGATTTATAGTGATGACAAGTTTTATTTCAAAATTCAGACAATTGAAAAAGATTTAAAATCCAACTAAGGTTCCTTTTTCTTTTTTTTTTTTTGTTATCAAAATGTTTTCATGGTTGTGTACTCTGCAGCCTTTCTTTCATGATGTATCATTTTTGATGGGGGGGGGTAACCATCAGGTAATTTCAAACATAACCCTTTATTTAATCAATGGGGGTAAATTGTTCTTGTTCCACTTTCCCTTTCTTTGGATATCTGGTATTCCCAGGCAGTCACCTATCTAGGCTTTGACCAGGCTTGATGTTGCTTAACTTCAGTGATTGTACGGGGAACTGGTGTTTCAAATTGATGTGGCTGTGGGCAGGAATTGGAACTCAGGTATGCTTGAATGATTTGTGTAGCAGATTATGGACCCCTTAAGAGAAGGTACGTTGAAAGATCTGTACTCATAAAGGCTTCTCTCTCTTTATTTTTTTGTTCTTCTTTGCAGATGTATACAAGCAACTGGACCAATTAAAAACTGCCAAAGAGAAAGGTGAAAACTTGGAATTTCCTGTTCCACCAGAGACCCTTTTGTCACGCTTTGAAAAAATTCGAAAAAGTGGACGATCAAAGACTTCCATCCATCGGCCACCTTGGCTGAAAGAGGTACAAGCAAACAACTTTCTCATTTCTTACTTATATACAAGACACTACTACTCTTAAACATTAATCATTTCACCCCAAGTAAGGAAATAAAGCCACTAAAATGCAAGGGGTTACTGAGTGTAAAAGAATATGAGAAAAAGAAAAACCCTATTAAGAGTCTGTCAGTTAAGTGCCTTATGAGATACATGTTTGGAACATCATGTCTCTTTTGATTCGTGGCTGACTAGACAGATTTCCTGCAATAGACTGCTTGTCAACGAAGGCTACAGGACCCAATCTACCCTACTATTCAATCCATAGCTGGAGGTTGAAGAGATGGATTCATACCTTTCCTAAAGGTGTTTGTGCATAAGTGAATATAACGAACATGACTGGAATTTGAACTTGGCTCTCTGAGTTCTCATTCCAAGCCATTATCCATCACACTATCCACACATCCAATCTTATGGAACCTATTATTCCCAAGCAGTCACCCATCTAAGTACTGACCCAGCTTGATGTTGCTTAACTTCGATGATTGGATGAGAACTGGTGTTTCAATGTGATATGACCATAAGTCTCAAACCCGAGGAGGGCCATTTGGAGACTTCATGGCACTATTAATGACGATAAAAGAACAGGAATTAAGAAAACAGAAAGTAACGATTAATATAAGATTATTATAAGAAGATTTTTTTTATATGCTTCTTTAAATATTTGTTTCCAATTATTAATATGGTGGGGGGGTGGGGCAGTTTATTAGTTAATAACTGTAGCCTAATTATGACGTCACACACTGCCACAGTCACCGGGCAAGTCTGTGGTCAATCCCTATAGCTAGCCTTGGAGTTGGTCACTCTGACCCTCAATCCCATCCTGACCATATTGTTTGTTTTAGATCACAAGGTGGTGAAGGCTCAGTTCTATATCCAATGTTCCTGGATCCGGTAGATTTGGCAAGATGACACCGCAAGGAACAAAGTTAGAGACAGCTGTGTAACACAACAACTTTATATCAAAGGTTCATACAATGAACGTTCTACTCACTAAATTAGCAACAGCTACTAAAATGAACAGCATATATAAAGAGAAAATAATTACATAATCAAGATGTTGCTGTCAAAACTGGAAAGAGTGATAACAGCTACTGCACTTTAGAAACCTGTTATTCTAATTGTTTTAGGAGAAAGATTTTGTAAATTTCAACCAAAGTCGGTACTGGTTGCTTGGTCAATGAATGTCAAATGTTTCCTTATCAGGAAAAGGCTAATACTATCAATAGAAATAAGGAGAACAGATACTATACTTTGATCCTAGAGGGAAAACCAAAGCATATCTTAAGTAGCACTGGCTGCTTGTTCAATGAATGCCAAATGTTTCCTTATCAGGAAAAGGTTAATGTTACCATTAATAGTGTTTATATAATAAATTTTATTAATTTTTTTTCTGCTGTATTGCTTACCTTGAATCCCTATATTAGGTTAGTATGGAGTGGTGACTATCTGTTATCCAGAGTGACAGGTTCTTGTAGCACAAAAATATAATTAATTTAAAAACAAAAACTCTGAATATACAAGACATTTTAAACCGATTCCTTTAAATATTTGATCACTGCAACTATTTCTTGTATTTCATTTTATTTTCTCGGATTTGTTTGTAACCAAAACGAGTGGATATTTAAAATTTTCATTTTCATTTCTTCTTCAGGTTCATGCCAATGATCAAGGATCAACAATGAGTGGATACTTGAAAATCTACAAGGGCAAAAGATGGAAGCGGCTGTGGTTTGTTCTAAAGGACAAAGTTCTATACAAATACAAAGCCAGTGAGGTGCGTATTTCTTTTACTATTTTTTTTCATAACTCTAAAAGAAAATGTGAAGAAAGAACTATCAATTTTTTGATAAAATCCAAAGAAGAATCTGCAATGTTATTGGTCCTGACCTGGCATCTCTGCTTCAGTCACTTTCCAACTACAGTAACATAGCTTCCCTGTGCTTTTTCTGTAAATGCTTTCATGGTAATAGTTCTGATGAATTTTCTCTATGGTACCTAAACTGTATGAATTTAAGAGTACTAGATTGGCAGCAATGTCTCATTTTACAGTTGAAATGGCTAAATGTAACACTAAGTTCTATGCTAACAGTTTCTTTTCTCACACTTCTCACTTGTGGAACTCATTTCTGGCTTCTTGCTTTCCAATCAACTTTGATCTTCAAAAATTTTCAATTCTTCTGTTTTCTTAATTCCTATTTATTTAGTGTTCTCTCTCCGTAATAGTGGTTTTTTTTTTTCATATTCTCTAACACTCAGTAACCCCTTGCATCTTAGTGGCTTTATAGTCTTGCTTGGGGTGAAATGATTAAAAAAGAAAAAAAAATTGTAAGAAGACAATGTATAGTTGTCAGCAATAGAAACAGAAATATGTGAGATTCAAATTGCAGATGTCAAACAAGTACGAAAGTTAAAATAACCTTAAAGATGATCCAACTCATATCATTGGTTAAAGGTTTCCATTTTCCAAATCACAGCATATACTTGAGAAGTCTTAGAATTTTTTTTGCTTAAGTGATTCTTTCTTGTAATAAAATTTTCAGTGCTAGGCAGATGAGTCACATTGTCAGTTCACTCCTCATCCGGAGAGTTAATGAAATTGGAGTTAAGTTTGTTTCTGATGAGCTTTCCTCTCTGATATCTTTGTTCATCAATTTGAGTACAGTACTAGATGGGCAGCTAGGTCTCATCATTTTACTGTTAAAATTGCTAGATATAGCTATGTATAAAGTTTGATGCTAATCGCTTTTTCTCTTGCATTTCTCACCTGTGGAACTCTCTTCAGTTCTATGTAGATTCAAGTAATTGACAGAATTCTGAACTAAACTCTTTATTTAATCTACAGGCCTAGACTATCATCGTTCCACTGCCTATATCTAGGGATATCTCCTGTTGTTTTTATTTCTGCCAGAGGGCACAACAGCTGAAACATTGCGCTAACAGCAACAAAGATGAGGACAATAGTCCGAAATTAAAGAGTGTAAAGAATTAAGATTCATAAGAAAATTCAAATAGGAAAAGTCAGGTTTTCATGGGTATGTAATTATATATGTATATTCTTTTTCTTACATATATACAGTGCTCTATTTTAACTTGCTGTTAAAAGATCTTTGTAAAAATAATGGATTCAGGTGTAGTGGGGCTCATTGAATCAATGTGAATGTCCCTTAGCTGCATAGTAGGTGCTTTGACAAGGTTACATAGTGTTTTGAATTTAGTTTTTTCTTCTCCTAGACTGGTTGCCACCCAAGGCCACCCAGTTTGTCCTACTATTTTGCCCATAGCTTGGGGAAGAATAGTTGGATTCATACCTTTCCCAAGAGTATTTCACGCTTCTTCTAAAAAAAAAAAAAAAAAAAAATAGTAATTATGGTGGGGGGATCAGTTTATTATTTAGTACCAATATAAAACTGATCTCCTACTTTATGTCCAGTAGAATTTTATATTAAAACTAGTTCACTCTCCAGGCTGGTTAGAGTTTTTCCTTTTCCTAGACTGATTGTTACTCAAGACTGTAGGACCCAAACTGTCATACTATTTTACCCATAACTGGGGGGAGGAGAGATGGATTCATACTTTTTCCAAGAGTATTAGCACGTAAGTAAATGTAATAACTCAACTGGAATTCAAACTCAGCTCTCCATTTCATTAATCTGAGCCTGCAACCCGTTACTCTCCCCTGAGCTTTTTAATGCACATAAAAGAATAACTTTTTTGATTTAGTTATGTATTCATTTTGAAAAACATGAAAAACAACAATCTCAGCAGTGTTCAAAACATACAGGCACCCATTTTGAAAAAATGTGCAGCATAAAATAGTACTATTAATGGTTAACATTGTACTTTTATTTCTCATTACAGGACATGGCAGCCATTTCAAGTACACCCTTACTAGGTTACGAGGTGAAACGGTTCACTGAGGTGAGTTTTTTTTTTTTTTTTTTTTTTTAAACACTGATATAAAAATAATTCTGGGAATTTTAAGATTTGTTTTTCCTTTTCAGAGATAAATATTTCCCTGTCAACAATTTTGTTTAAAGAAACTAATTTATAGTGGACTAGTGACTGGACCACAATTAGTAAAACATTTACATGCAAACTATCATCCTGATCTCTCTTGTTATTATCATAATGTTTCGGACGTTGTGCTCTCCAACCTTCATCAGGTGTATGTCGATCCACATCTGATATGAATTTAGTGACACAGTAATTCTCAGTTCAATCCCTAGGCCAGGCAGCATGCACTATGTATGAAAATAAAAACGAGACACGATATCACTAAACCTGGGCAATGGAACAAGAACAATGAATATATAAATGTAAATGTTCAAAGAAAAGGGTTCAGTTACCCACCTGATGAAATGTTTTAACAACAAAGATGACAATACACTGCATCATGTGTCTATTTTTCTGAGATGATGTCTTGTAACTATTTACACTATTTGCATTATTCGGACTGTCGTCCTCATCTTTATTGCCATATTCACAATGTTTTGGTCATTTTACACTCCAGCCTTCTTCAGGATCTGTCTATATTTCTGAGATGAGGTCTTGTAACTATTTACATTATTTAGACTGTTGTCCTCATTTTTATTTGCTATATTCATGACAACAATAACAAAAATTGTAATATGAGCTCTGGTAAAAAATGAAATTAGGTTTATAAGTACCAAAAATTCATTCACAGGATGCATGGCCCAGTGGATAGAAGCGTTGATTGAAGCAATCCAAAAAAGTGACCTTACCCAAAGAGTTCTGAGTTCAAAAACTTGGAGTGTTGAGTAACTAAATAGGGAAATAACTAAAACTGAGACATCCAAAATAGGCGTGGCATGTGGAACTAGAATAATCTACCACTATGAACTAAAGGATTTGGTCCAAAATTCCAACGTATATCACCTGAAGAAGATTAGATTGTTCAACAGCCAAAATGTTGTGAATATGTCAATAAAGATGAGGACAACAGTTCGAACAATGTAAATAGTGTAAATTTCTCATCCCAGGAATTCCAACAGTAATTGGTAAATTATTTTGAGCGATTCATTCTTTCCAAGAGACATTGTCACCATTTATCTTACCTCTGAATGTCTCCCAATCTTTCTCCATTTTTCTGTTTTTCATTAAAAACACTGGGTATCATCACAGTTACTTTTCCCTAACTAGATCTTCTGTTTTTTTGGGTTTTTTTATTTTTCCAACTACGGTTGTCTTTATAGAACCTGAATATTTGATCCCTCTATTACTCAAGAATCTGGAATTTTTTAACAATTCCAAAGTAAAGCATGTGTTGAAATTCAGAGCTATTTGCAATCAGCAGCTATCAAATCCATACTTATTGATCAGCAGTTATTGGTCAAATCATTTGTATACCTGAGAACTGTCTTTCACATCATTTTTTTTTTTTTTTTTTTTTTTTTTATTGTGGGAGAAAAAAAAGGGCCGTCAGTGATCAATACAAGTAATAAATAAACTTTGAAGACCCAAACATCTTAAAAACATTGGCTGGTGACCAGGTCAGTTGGCAGCATGTCTGATGTTCAAGCCACAAAGCAAAGTTGGTCCAGCAGGCAGAGGAATGCCATCAAAGATGTCATATATAGAATCCTCCTTCTGCTATTATTCAAAGTATATATTTTTATAGTATATATAATATATATATATATATATATATATATATATATATATATTTATATAAATGGTTAATGGTCAGAGTTGAACCAGACCAGGAAAAGTAGTATAAAAAGTGCTCAATACACATGTAAAAATAACATGTAGAGCTTTTAACTTTAAGAATAAGGAGGTCAGTTGAATCAGCTACCTTGGTTTCAACGTTACCATATCCTCAAGTGATTTTTTATCAAATGACCACCTAACACTTTTTATTATTTAAAAAAAAAAACTGAAGAGTGCTACATTATTATTTTCAAAAATAAATAAATAAACGAACAATGTTGGGTTTAATGGAAAGGAAGGAGTAAGGTGAAGAAGGAAGAAGAAAAAGAAGGGGGAAGAGAAGAAAAGCAAGTGTATTGTAAATGCATCAGTGGGGGGGCTTAAATTACATTTTTTTTATCCAGCCTCATATGCACTTTTCTGATATGTAAGCTTCTTTTAGTTTTTTTTAAAAAAAAAAAAAAGTGTTAGGTGGTCACTTGAGGATACCATAAGCTTGAAACCAAAGTAGTGGATTCAACTGACCTCCTGATTTTTAAAGAGTATGTGTGTGTGTGTGTATATATATATATATATATATATATATATATATATATATATATATATATATATATATTATATATATATAAATTTTGGGTCAAGTTAGTGTAAGAAATTATTGCTATCTGTATTATATACTATGAAGCAATCTTTTTTAATTTCATATAATTCAAGTTGGCCTTATGCATCTGTACATTGACCTTATGAGGACAAGCTCTGAGGAATGGAAGAATAAACATTGGCAACCTGAAATCTACAATGCATCTATAGCACCATTCTATGATAAAGGAACATTGCCTACAAAATATGTTCTTTATAACATTAGCCAAAAATTAGACTTGTTGGCAATAGTTCTGAGACCAGAGGCCACAAATGCTCTATGCTCTAATTTATTGACAAGAATCTATTATTTGTCGTTGGTAACAAACAATTTACCGTACAACAGAATTGGCTACAATTTTTCCATTACATCATTGGTGGCGAATGTGACACAAGGAATCCTTTCACTGCTATTATCCGAGATCTTTTCAAATGTCCTACTTGCAGAAAAGTGTGCCATTCCTATGTTGATCTAATCAGCTGCATGAGAACCAATCAGTCTTGAAGTGAATCAGATGACTTCACCTGAAAAGATGGTCGGTCTATGGTGACTATTACTGCATCTAGCAACCAATCTGGAATTGACAGATCAAGTTCAAATTTCAACAGAGTGTTGTTCACCTTTTCTTTAATGTTCTTGGAAAAGATATAAATCCATCTCGTCTCTCCCCAGCTATTGGTGAAATAGCAGAGCAGACCTGGTTCTTTAAACTTGGAAACGAACAATTCTGAAAACCATGGAGCATGCAACAGGAAACCACTCAAGAATTATGATTGCCAAATGAGATGGAATTTAAAAAAATAATTTTTCTAATTGCAATCACCCCAAGCAAGGCAGTAAAACCACTAAGGCACAAGATGTTACTGGGAGTGGAAGTATTAGAAAACTCAAGAGCAACGACAAAAGAAGAGTAATCAGGAAGACAGCAGATGGTGATTGATAGTTCATTTAAGCTCTTGAAAATTAACTGGAAAGCATAGAGCCAGGAAAAAGGTCCACAAGTGAGAAGTGCGAGAAAAGCGTAATCATCTGATTCTTAATAAATTCCAAGTTCTTCATTTGTCTTATGCCTCCATCTGTTTTGGGGCCCGGAACATTTTCTTTCTTGTTTCTTATTGATTTCCTTTCAATTTACTCCTCCCAATAAATTTTGATAATATTTTCAGTTTCTCTGAGATGCTTACTCTTTCTGTAGCTTCTCATAATTTCAGATTGTTTCCCAAATATTTTCTAAATCCTATGTATCCACGTCATTTCCCTAAATTAATTTTAAGCATTTTTATCTTCTGTCATAGATTCTGTTCATTTTCTAACTTCTACTGATCAGTGTTGCCTCTTCTGAGAAGACCCCAAATATTTCTTAACCTTTGACAAGTACATTCTGTTTTTCTAATCAAGATTAAATTTCTTCTCCCTATATCTTATTATCGGCAATGATTTTTTATCTATTTACACCTATCTGCTAAAAGACGAACAGCTTTACTTTTCTTTTTTTAAATATCTTTCTATCAAACCCTGAACATTTCTGTCTGCTCTCTCTCTCTCTCTCTCTTATATGTTTTCACTTCTTAGCACATTCAGTGCCAAACATTTATCACTTAACCTTCCCCTTTTGGAAATTCCCAACTTGTTTTCATTTTGTCCTCCACACAATGTTGCAGATTGGTCTGCAAGTAAGAAATTATGCTGCATTTGAAAGCCCAGCACTAATAAAACATTCTTATTAGTAGCACAAGTTAGGCAAGCTTTTTTATTTTATTTTTTTTTATTTTTTTAAGTAGCTCCAAAAAATCCATGTAGCAAAATACAAAATTTTAGTAGTGTTGGACTTTTAAAAGTAGCCCAGTTTGGCAAACTTGTACCTTCTTTCTACGTCAGTTTTTAACTGGTGCCCAAATTAACCTGAGGGTCCATGTAACAATATTGAGGGTCCATACAAAAGAAATAGTGAATTGGGGATCCATTATACTATTTTAATGGTCCACAGAGCAATTTCACTTAGGAACTTTGGATTTTCTACAATAATCTACACCATATTAAAATACTAAAAATAGAAAAACAACTCTAAAACTAACAGAAAACGTGATCAAGCAAATACAAGTTAGTTACCGTTTAAGTCTGTTGTTAATCTTGACTAGTTTTTCCTTCATCTTATTTTTGTTGCTATTTTTTTCTTTATTTTTTAACTTTAAGTAAGCAGCATGGATTTGAAATAAAGAATTAATTTCTGGAGAAATCTGAATGTTTATCCTCTTTGGGGATACAAATTCAAATCTCATCAATAACTATTCCTTTATCTTCTGTACCATGCTTAATGGTCATAGAATGTCACATGACCAAAGTGTTCTGATAAAAAAGTAACAAAAATATGATGATGATTAGTTTTATATGTTGAATATTTACAAAGAATTGAGTTTCTCTATGTAAATATTGTGTTCTGAAGTATTATGGGAAAAGAAATTTAAGCTGCATCAAGCAAATATTCAATGTATCATTAATCATAATGTGAAACTGATGTTAATGTTTCAAGATAACTTAAAAACTTGTGTTGATGTTTCATGATAACTTAAAAACTCGTGTTAATGTTTAAAGATAACTTAAAAAAATAGATGTTAATGTTTAAAGATAACGTAAAAACTTGTGTTGATGTTTCATGATAATGTAAAAACTCGTGTTGATGTTTCATGATAATGTAAAAACTCGTGTTGATGTTTCATGATAACGTAAAAACTTGTGTTGATGTTTCATGATAGCTTAAAAACTCGTGTTGATGTTTCATGATAGCTTAAAAACTCGTGTTGATGTTTCATGATAGCTTAAAAACTCGTGTTGATGTTTCATGATAGCTTAAAAACTCGTGTTGATGTTTCATGATAGCTTAAAAACTCGTGTTGATGTTTCATGATAGCTTAAAAACTCATGTTGATGTTTCATAACACTAAAAACAGAGTAATCATTACATTTATTCAAAAAATGTTTGTCTTTTTTCTTTTTCAAATTTTCCCACTTTATGTGGAGGTAAATAAAATGTATGTAAAAAGAAAAATATAGCTTATAAAAACCATCTTTTTTATGTTTGCAAATAATTTTCTATTCTACATAAATTGCAATTTAGTAAGTTGTCTTTGTGTTTTGCATAGATGTAGTCTCTCTCTTTCCTTAGCTAAATAGAATTGAAAAAAACAAACCCAAAACTTAAGTTTCTTCATTTTTAGATATTTAAAACTCTTTTGTTTTTAAACTGCTTATTTTCTGAAAATTCTTTGTCTTTGCTTTGTAGATTAGCAAATTTTATTTCAGAAGAAATAAAAATTTTGGCATTGCATATTAGAAGTTTGTTAATTTCTTTCTTTCTTTTTTTTTTTTTTTTTAAGCTAGTATTATTGAATGTATTGCCAATATCAGTTTACTTTCTTTTCTTGTTCACAATGAACAAAGTCCATCTTATTTTTTTATTAAGATTTCTTTGACATTTAAAGTTGACCAAACTTTATCTTATTAAATGTTTTAAATTTTTTTGTATTTCATCATTTATAAATGTTACAAAGGTTGTTTCTCTTTGACATTGTCAAAATCTTAAAATTTCCTTTTTTTTTTTTTTACTTTTAAATCTTCTACATTAAAAATGAACTTTACTCTGAAAATAGTTTTAGATTTTTTTTTTTCCTTTGCTAATATCTTTTCTGGTTGATATTTTATTTAAATTTTTTTTTATTTTGTTTTTCTCTTTGTTTTCATTTTTGTTGCTTTTTTTTTTTTTTTTTTTTTAACCCACCCATTCATTTGGTCTCTGGCAAGCACCAATTGCTTATGTTTGTGATTGAATTCCAATAGATCAATATATAGTTCCATCCTGATTGAAATTCTGATTCCATTCTCTGTTATCAGCTAAAACTCAAATTCATTTCCAACTAGAGTCCAGCAACCCAACACCTTATCTCCTTTTCTTTTTTTTTTTCCTTTTTTTTAGATAGATCTTGTGTTCCAAACCAGCCAATAAAATTCTAGTTACCTGTCCTTAATTTTTCAAATGTCATAGAAAGCTTGTTTTGAATTTTGTGTCTTTTAACTAAAACTGAATCTATGTTCATTTACCATCCCCGCCACATCCCTGCAGGAACCAAACTGTTTGTATCGTTTATGCAAGCTTAGAATCTATAACTTGAGAATATCATGAAAACTATTTCCTACACCCATATTATCACAGTCTTTGAATTGTTACAAACAAAAACTCAAATTGTAATCATTTGATACACTTTAAGCAAATAAACTATTTAAGGCTCATTTTAAACTAATTTTTACTATTGCTATAGCAATTTGTCCGATCTCTGCCCAAATTTGTCTCTGTCCGATCTCTGCCCAAATTTGTCTCTGTCCGATCTCTGCCCAAATTTGTCTCTGTCCGATCTCTGTCCAAATTTGTCTCTGTCCGATCTCTGTTCAAATCTGAATCTACTTCATGCTAAAGTTTTAAAATGCTAATCACCTGTAATTTAATCAACCATACACTTTAGACACATCATTCATCCCTGCACTTGCAGGAACAAATTTGAGTCAGAAGATAATTCAAAAGTCAATTGTTGGAGACTAAATTTAATTATCTTAAAATATAATATATATTTCATTAGTTTGTGATATTTTTAAGTCTTATTATTTTATTGTTGCATTTTAGATGAAACATTTTTGCTATTATTTTATTGTTAGTTTTTATTCTATCAGCAACAATAATTCCTCCAAGTTTTAGCATATTGTTTTGTATTGATTAAGTTTTTTATTGATTTAGACATAGTTGTGTGTGTGTATATCTATGTATGTATATGTATGTATGTATGTACGTACATATGTGTGTATATTCTTACATTCTTACATTGTTTTCTTATCAATTGCTGTCGTTTGCCCTTTCCATCTTTTCATTTCATCCTTTCTTCCGTCTTTCACCATTCATCCTTACTAAAGTAACCCATTTCTCCCCTCCTTCTCCGCTCACCCATTTCTCCCCTCCTTCTCCGCTCACCCATTTCTCCCCTCCTTCTCCGCTCACCCATTTCTCCCCTCCTTCTCCGCTCACCCATTTCTCCCCTCCTTCTCCGCTCACCCATTTCTCCCCTCCTTTTTTATTACCTCTACTGTTTACTTAGTGGGAATTAACAGAATATGAAAGTAGTCAAATATTAATAATAGGTCATAACTTTTTTTTTTCTATGTAAAACTGAAGTTGCTCTCAAACATAAAAGATTAAATTTTCTCTTATGAAGATTTCAGGATATTCAAATTTCTTTTCTCTGTCTATAGGATGAAATGATTTCCATTTGAATAATCACAAGAATTTTCTTTATTTAGTAAGTTCCAAGGTTGATAAGCCATAAAAAAGCAAATCAATCAATAAGTTCCAAGTTTTATTTTATAGAATTTACTTATTTTTGTTGTTGCTTTTTTTCATATTGATGGGAGTTTCCTTCCTTTTGGTATTGTGGAATTTTACCTTCTGACTTATCCGTTTTAGTTGTTGCTGCTGTTGAAAGTCTTCAACTGATGTATTCTTTGTTATTTGGTGAAGCTCTTTGTGTGGATGTGAAGGTGGTGTAACAGCAGCTCAGAACAAGAAATCAGAGAGAAAAGATTGCTACATTCACTTACACACAAATATGCTCAGGAAAGATATAAATCTATCTCTTCTTTCCCTCACACAGCTATGGGTAAATAGCAGGGCAAGCCTTGGCTGACAGCCAGTGTAGGAGAAGGATAGATCTGAATTCAAACCAACCTGGAGAGTATTGGACTCTGTCAGGCTATTTTGCCCAAGGCTACAGTACATGTGATGGCCCTACAATCTTATTAGGTAACTGGACTTATGATCATGAAAGTTCTTTGCTTGTGATTTTGTAGTGCCATTTTATAGGTTGTGATGAAGGATTGTATTTAAGACCAAAAGGACTATAACTGAAAGTAAAAAGGAAAACATTCTCTAGACTAACACACCAGAAGTCTGTACAAGTGGAAAAAATTTTTTGTGTGACATGTTCCATTCCTTTCAGACCTGATCCAACTAAATTTATGTTTATGTTGCTGCAATAACACATTGTTCTACCAACAAACTCTATCACAACTACAATTGGAAAGAATTTATCTAAACTCAACACAAAATATGTCACAACTATGTCTAAAACAATAAAAAACTTAATACAAAATTAAATAAGCAAAAACTTGAAGGAGGATATTACTCTTATTACCTGTAGTAATTGCCACAAGGAATACATTGGAGAAACCTCAAGGAATTTAAATAAACAATTATATGAAGTCAAAAGGGATCTTTTACAAAACAACACATTAAATTCATATCTCTGTGTGTATATATATATATATATATATATATATATATACACACTCACACACACATACTCATTCTATTTCTTTTAAACTTACAATCAGTATGAATTTTCCATCATGTTGCGCCCTTGTATTATTTAATGTAGAATTTTTGTATATCACTCCCAGTGACGCTCAAATTCACTACTCAGTGGTACTGGCCAACAAGTCTAGCCTCATTAAACATTACCCCATGGGCTTACAGCCATATCACATTGAAACACTGGTTCCCATACAGTCACTAAAGTTAAGCGATGTCGAGCTTGGTCAGTACCAGGATAAGTGACCGCTGGAGAATACCAGGTGCTGTAAGTGTAAGCTTGGATGTGCAGCTGGTGTAATGGTAGTGGCTCAGAATTGGAAATTGGAGAGCTGTCAGGTTCGTTATATTTACTTACATACAAATACCCTTGGGAAAGGTATGAATCCACTTCTTCCCCCAGCTATGGGTTAATTAGTAGGAGAGATCTGGTAAACCTGGTTGCATCGAGCTGTCAAATGCTTGGTCTGTCAATGTCCGCCTTGATTACGCCAGCCCTACTTGTGCTACCCTCTTCCACTGGTTTGGCCATTGGGATCGTGTAGATCTTTGTCTATTCCACCATTGGGGTCTTTGGGAGTTGGTCACGTTCATTTTGGTCCTTCCTATTCGACTTTACTGCCATGGGTGGCCCTACAAGAGTTGGATCTCCAGATGGTTTTGCTTTGGGAACATGGAGAAAGTAAGCCCTCTACTATGACAAGGAACGACCATATATATATTTTACAATCTCAGAGTCAACAGTTTGTTTATCAAATTTAACACTTTCTCTTATTTATTTATTGACACAATATTGTAATTTTTTGTGTGTGTGGAGGGAATGCATGTTGTGTGGCGGAATGCATGTTGCCTTAGGAATATTTGCATGTTTTGTGGCATCGTTCTCAACCATAACATTTCTGTTTTTTTTTTGTTTTTTTTGTTTTATTGCATTTCTACTTGTAATAACATCTTTGAAGCATGTCTTATATTCTACATTGATTTGGCCTGTTTCTCAACAAATTTACCGACCAGGCCCGCCTTTCTACTTTGTTTGGCATCGTGAACTGATTATAAATGGACATGACTTTTTACCATAGAATTTTGTCATCTCTGAACTTATTTTCAAGGTCAACTCTTGGATTATACCATATTGTGAAATAAATTTTCTTTTGAAATTTTTGCAAGTTTTGTAATCATCACCTACTTCTTGCTAAAAAAAAAAAAAAAAACTTATAAAAAAATAAAAAGTGAATTGTTTTAAAAAGTTACAATTGAAAAGACAATCTCTTTCAGCCTGTTTAAACTTTGATGAATAATTCTATTACAGCTATAATTGTCCCTCCCTTCATTAGTTCACATTATTGTTATGTTCTGCCAATACCTCATAAATAATGGACTATTCCATTTTAATTGGGCGGAAAGAGAGGAAAAGACACTACTTGGTTTCAATGAGAAAATGAAGTGAGGTAAGATAGAAGTGGGGAAAGAGATAATCAGATTAAGCTGATAAGAACAGATACTATGCTTTGATCTTATTATTTATTTGCACCAAAATGTGCCACAATGGCCATAATAAGAGAGACTGATCTTCTCTTGTGTGTTTTTATTTTGACAAACCTAATTTTCTGTTTTATACTTACAATGAAATTTTCATATATTTGTGCAAAGTTTGCATTTGACATTTGCTGAGGAAGAGTTTGTGCTGTCATTTAAGGTGGCTCTTACAGGAATGATAATGTGTTTGAATTTTACTGTTGGGTTGGGATGCACCCCTCTCCCTGTACAGCATTGGGGGGAAACAATTTTGACTAAGATCAATAGCTGCTTTAGCCATTGAAACCTTGAAAAAGAATTCACTAGAAGAAATGATGCTGAAGTTTAAAGATTTTTGTAAATGTTGTCGGAAATTTCTTCGAAAAACAAACTTTCTTGTTAATGGTGGCTGTAATCTGTTGTCAATTCTACATAAAAATTATATGACAAAAAAAAAAAAAAATTTATTTGATTTTTCAGTCACTGTTGTGGCTTGAGTTAATGTCATCTCGGGGTGGGGGTGTGTGGGGTGGGGGTTGGTGGGGGATAGGACATTTTGGGTTGTCTATAAGTAAAAGCAACTGATTTCTCAAAATAAAAAGGATATTCTTCTTACCAAGTCATGGGCTTTTAATAAATGGAGCCTGAATATATACACATACATTTAAAAAAAAGTTAAGAGCTTTTTTTTTTTTTTTAAACTGGTGAATGAAACCCAGTAAAAAATGAAGGTTTGAAGAACTTAAATTTTGTTATTTCTCTTATTTCTAAAGGTGAAAAATATTAGAACCTAATTATAAGAATTAATTTTACTTTAATAAACAGAACAAGAAAATTATATATTTTCTCTCAATTTTTAGTTAAAAAAAAATGCATCTTTTCTGTTAATTTGCACTAAAATAAAGAGAGTTTATATTTAAAATTCACATCAAATTCTCCCAGAGTGAGGCCCTTCCATTGCACTCCAGTTGGGTTGCCATTTGTGATCGCCCCCAAATGTGGGCAACTCAGGTGTGCTGTTTCTAAGTGTAAAGGTCTCCGTTTGGGGTCACCCCAATAAACAAGCCAAAAACAGATTTTTTTTTCTTTTGTTTTTTTTAAATTTTGAAAAATTCCTTGTAAGTACCAGGAATATCATCCACACTTACAAAATGTGAATAACTCCCTGATTTTTGATAATTTTTCATTTTAAGTGTTGGAGTTGTTGCGAGGCAAGCTAAACAAATTTTGATTTATAATTTCAAGAGTGCCAAAAATATAATAAATAAAAAAAAAACCAAAAAACTTTGATTTAGAATTTATAATTTCTTGGGGTTAATTAATATTTGTGATAAGTAACTTTACATTATTTGGGGTGAATTAACAGAAAAGATCTGAAAAATCTGAATGAATCATTAGCAAACAACATTTATGTTTTCTTTTCTGCTTACGATAAACTAAATTGAAATGCACCCCCCTGCCTCTTGCAAATCTTTGTTTATATTCCTCCTGCTCAGCAGTACAACCCAGAGAAAGCAGTGTCTATTGTGATGTATAGACTGCAGGACATGAAGGTCACAATTTAAAGGTTGACCGAAACAAAATGTTTAATTCCTAAACAATTTAATCCCAAGAGGATGCTTCCCTGATCACTACAATCCCAATGTCTTTGAGAGTCAAAGGTTATCTATCCTAAATATCCTCATTATGTGCCCTGACAATATCCCCATCTAGTAACCCTCTATATTCTGTAGTTGTTGAATGCGGAACAGACTCCCAAGAGGATGCTTCCCTGATCACTACAATCTCAAACTCATTAAGAGTCAACTCTTATCTATCCTACATATCATCATAATATGCAACTCTTGCTTCCTCTCTTTTACGCCTTGAGGGTCTCTTGGGTCTTGTATTGGGGGGAACAATAGTAAAAGAATAAAAAATGAAGAAAAGATAATAAAGTTAAAAAAAATTGATTTTGGGTTAAAGTTTTGAGGGCCTGATTACAATTGTTTGTTTTTTTTTTTTTCAAGATGATTCCAAGATGATAGTTAGAAAAAGTTAACCTGGAGCCCTGTACTCTGTATGGAATTTTAAAAGAACAATAATGTTTATTTACACTATTTATATTTGGACTATAATGTTTCTTGGTTCAGAAACTTTTGTCAACTTTTTGGCCTTGATTTCCAAACATTTTTCAGGCATCATAGAAAAATCCTTTTCAAATTAGACTCTTGTCTTTTGGAGAAAAGCTTTCAATTTCTTTGATGTTACATCTTTTTTTCTTTCAGCTAAAAAAAACAAAAAAAACTAATCTTTTCTAAAGGCAATGTCATATACATTTGCCAGATTTACAACCACCATAGAATTTCTCTTTTAGTGCTTAGAAGCCAAAGATTTACCTGAATAAGATATAGAACAAAAATATACTCTACAGATATTTTTTTCTGTTTAATCATTTCACCCCAAGCAAGACAATAAAGCCACTGAGATGCAAGAAGTTACTGAGTGTGAAAGAATGAAAAAAAAACATTATTAAGGTGAAAGAACAATGAAATAAATAGAAATCATGAAGACCAAAGATGATGCTTGGCATTGCATTTTTGAAGAGCAAAGTTGACTAGAAAGTATAAAACTGGAAGAGTTCTAGAAAGAAGTGCTAGAGAAGAAACTGTTAGCATAGAATTTTCATTTCTAGTAATTTAATCTGTAAAATGATGAGATCTAGTGTTGTCCTTGAATTCATAAAGTTTTGGCACCAAAGAGGAACATTTAGAACAATTACCATGAAAATATTTATAGAAAAGACATAGGCAAGCTCCTTAATAGCATTGAGAAATTTGAGAAGCCAAGATGCCAGGTCAGGACCAATAACATTGCAGATTCTTCTTTGGATTTTAGCAAGAATCTCTAAATACATCTTGATTAAATTGTTAGCAAGGATTTCTGATAAAATCTGTTTTGAACAAACCCATGAAAAGTAAGTGGCTTACACTTTTTTTTTTTTTTTTTTTTTTTTTTAACCATGTTCTGATCACAAAAAGAAATCTACCATTAAGATGACTGACTTTGGTATGATTTTATTTATACAATATTTTGTGGTCCTGAAATGAAATATTTTCAAAAATATATTGTATATATTTTTTCAGAACCTCATTCGGTCATTGACTTATAGTGAATGCTATATTTCAAACTTGAATTCAAATCTAGCCTTCTCTGTATACAATTTAGAAAGGTGAATGTAGTGTCAAGATACCCCCATCCTTATATATATATATATATATAATTTCTGCATACCTGCCATTTTTGTGGCCACAAAACAAATGATGGTAAAACACACAAAATCCATCTTGTTAAAAAAGAAATTGAACACATGTAAAAGTTTACAAAAAAATGTCTCTAATATGCTTTTGTGTGTGTGTGTGTGTATACACAAATATATATATATATATATATATATATATATATATATATATATATATACTCTCTAGTTTTGGTGGACTGATTTAAAATCCAACACCACCAAATGGGTTTAATATAGATAAAACAAACAGGCAGACAGACACTCTCTTGAGTCTGGACATTAGAGGTGATAAGGTAATGTAATTTAATTTGATTTATGATTCCCCACTTATCCTCAGATATCCCAAGGCATTTTTCCACACATAGTTTTGTCCTTTCTTTTTATTATTATTCAACCTGAGTAAGCCAAAGATATCAGACACTGGCAAAACACATTGTTAATAAATTTTCCATTTTGTCTCACAATCTTCACTTTTATTTCAGATGTTGTTATACATCCTATGAACACATGCAGACACACACATATTTTAATGAAAATAGTTGGCTGTTGCCTTCCAGTTTTTACAATTATTGCTAAAGACAGCATGCAGGTCTCTTTCAAAAGACAAGCAATCATTACCAACCAATGAGTTGATTGCTGATCTTGGCAGACTGAGCCTCGTTTGGAGTTTAAGTGCCAAGAAAATGGTGCCTTTTTCACAAGCCTTCACTTGGAACACAAAAAAAAAAATCAATATAAAATCACAGAACATAGCAAAACTATCATAGAAACCAGCATTGAAAGGTCCAGATGTGCAAAAAATGCAAGAAGCAATCTGATTGGCTGGTATGAAGACCAGCCAGCTAATCTCGAGGTTTGTATTATCAGTCAGATGGATTGAACCAGTCATTTTCATCATTATTCGACTTTTCATCCAATAGATTGGCCTTGTCATGTTATAAGGGTTAAATTATTTGGAAAGAGAAAAACAAAATTGGACATTTACAACTGACCAGCTTCTAAGTGATTAGAAATTGAACAATCAAATGATGAGAATGCTTGAGCCTGATACCTGAAAATTTCCATTTTCAAAGCAGCACCTACCCATTGCCCTAAAAGGTTAGTCATGCAGTAGTCAGGTGCCTTTAGGGACTTGGAAATCTTTTTTTATCACCACTTGATGGATTGATTTACTTACAGCTTCTCAACCCTTTGTGTATTATTTAAATCCGAAATGAAATGCACTTTAGATTGTAAGAATAATTCTTCAGTCACTATCCTACCATCATGACGTAACTTTCCTGTGCCTTTACTATAAATATAGTCCATGGTATGACAATAAATTACATTTGGCAGCAATGCCTCTGGTCAGAAGATTGGAGATTTTGAGAAGCATGAAACCACCTCTTAATTGCTGTTGTTCCCAGGTCTACCCTGACCCAGAGTGGTAGCACCTGTTAGGGTCCAAGCTATCAGTAAATATTGAACCCCCTTCCAAAAAAACAAAACACTATGAAAGTATAAAAATAAATTTTTATGGTAAAAATACCAGCAATACATTTTTATATAAAAGAATACATATTTATGTAAAATTATCAAGTTACTTCAAAGCTCTCAAGAAAATTAAATTTCATTATCAAATAACTCATAAAGAGTTGATATGCCATTAAACAAACAAATCAATTGTTTCTATAAATAATTTGGTAGCAATTGTTGTGATGAGCTTAGGGCCAGGTACATTTTATTTTATCTTACTTTTTTAAATTTTTTCTTTATTTTTTTTGAAAGTGAATATTGCATTAAGAATTTTTTTGGGAGATACCAATTATTTTTCCAGATAAGTCTACTTAACCCATATCTGGGGGGGGGGGGTTGTAAGAGATGGATTCATACCATTCCCAAGTGTGTGCATAATTGAATGAAACAAACTCAGCTCTCTTCTCTCTTATTTCTCATTGTTTCAAAACAACAACAGATGACAATTGAGATCGCTTTTAAATTTTTGAAGATCATAGTTGACAGGAAAGCAAGAAGAGAATTCTGCAGACAAGAGAATGTGTGGGTGGCGTAATGGATAGTGGCTCGGAATGAGAAATTGGAAAGCAGAGTTCAAATTCCAGTTGGGTTCATTACATTCATTTATGCTCAAATACCCATCTCACACTCAGCTATGGGTAGTAGAACTTGTATCAGGAAAAATTGTTGTTATTCTCAAAAAATTGTTAATGTATATTTCTCTTGCAAAAAAATAAGAAAAGAATACTTTTTACTGTTTGAAATGTTTTGAATTTAAATAATCTACAAAACTGTGAAAAAAGAAAGAGAAAAGAAAGAAATATTAGGTTGGTGCAAAAATAATGTCGTTTTTGACGTTCAACTTAACATCAAAAAACGACATTATTTTTGCACCAATTTAATAACTAAACCACAGGCAAATGCACGAGAAAAAAAATATTAGACTAAAACATACGGTTATATCTATCGATTTCAACAGTAAAATTATGAGACCTAACTGCCAATTCAATTCATGAAGCCAAGATACTTTGAGGAAAGCTCATCAGAACAAAAAGTCATAATAAGGCACAGGGAAGCTACATGACAGCCATGGAAAAGTGCAAGTTCCAAATTTCAGCTCTGTATGACAGTGAAAGGTTTTAAAGAGTATAAAAGGGGAAAAAAAAGGCATCTCTACAATATGGTTACATCCAAAGGTTAACTTAACAAAAAAACATTGTCCTTGTCTTTCTTTCTTTCTTTCTTTTTTTTTTCTTTTTTTTTTTTCTTTTTTTTGTGTGTGTGTGTGGGCGTTTGTGTGTGTGTGTGCACTGTTTCCATGTATTTGTCATTTATATTTTCCAGGGTACTAGTGATAGGTCTGGCTCCTTGGACACAAATTCTACTACATCTGAGCCAAGGCCCCCTAATGTAAGCACCATGTCACCTAATTTCAAAGGATTTCTCTTCCTCTGTTGGCTTCTTGCTCCTCCTATGCTTTTCACAAAACTAATTTTGGCTTTTCCTTCCTTTTTCAAAACTGTTTTTAAAAAAAAAAGGGGGAGGTGATTTGGTTCAAATACAACCTACCATGAAAATGTTTCTTCTTTGTATAATTGTTGATAACACATTAACTTATTTTTTTTTTTTTTTTTTTTTTTAATATCTAATCAAATAAAATCTAACAGCATAAATTAATTTTAAGCTTTTTCAATTTAACACTTTTGTCAAACATTAAGAAGAATACTTGAAATTTTTCTCAACATCTTAATTAAAACAAAGCTACTAAGAAAACGACAACCAATCCACGTTAAAATGAAGATATACGTCATAAACATTCTTCCAGTTGTTTGATATGATTTGGATTGCATGGGACGTTTACTTGTCTCCTCCTGGTGGCAGGGGGGGTGAAGCAAGGTTGTTTTTAATGTGGGGTACCTGTTAGCTCAAAACCTTCAGCTTGAATTGAAAGTAATTAGCCTTAGGTGGACCTCTTAAGAGAAACAAAGCTATGTTTGAAAAGAACAATTTGTTTTTTTTTTTTTTTTAAATTGACCAGAATATAAATCCACACTATAAAAAAAAATATTATAAATTAATTGATTTAAAATATGTTTTTTTTTTTTCGCTACACAGTTCTAACCATGTTTCAAAAATGGAAGCTAAAAGCCACGAATTTAATTTTGCAATTAAATTAAAGACATTAGTTCTATTTCATCCTCAAGCGAATTTTGGAGTAACTTTTAAAATTACTGGGTTAAATAAAAATATCTATAAGAACACCGGATTATATATCTTACTGTTCTTTTTTTTTATTTATATACATAAAAAAAAATTATAGATTTTTCCAATTGTTTTATATAATTTACATTGTCTGGCATGGACTCAAAAACTTTCAGCTCAAACGGAAACATTACAAAATCATGTGATACACTGCAACATCACAGATCACAGGGATGAATGCTCATTACACTAGATCCAAATCCTCCTCCCTCTTGATTGACAATGTGTTCAGGAATGTAACCATACTCACCATGGCCAATCGCAGGTTGGTGAGGCTATTTGCAAATGATCCTTTCCTTAGCTGCATAGTATGTACTTCACCCGGGCTACGTACAGTTTTGAATTCAGAGTTTTCCTTCTCCTAGACTGGTCGACACCCAAGGCTATAGGACCCAGTCTGTCCTGCTATTTACCCATAGCTGGGAGAGAAGAAGAGGATTTATATCTTTCCCAATGTTAGTATAATGAACTCAATTGGAATTTGAACTCGGCTCTCTGATTCCACAATCCGAGCCATTATCCACTGTGCATCTAAGCTGAAGTAAAAAAAAAAACATTTTATGTTGAAAGTCATTCAGATGACTACAATAAAAAGATTAAGTATTGAAAAGAAGCAATATGAAAAATAATTATAAATTTAACAATGACATTAAACTTAATGGACGTTGTTTTTATAATCGAGCAAATGTTTTTAGCAAATCTTATGTACAAGAAAAGAGGATAATTGAAAAATTACAAAAAAATTTTGTAATTTTTATAAAAATTTTAAACATTTTATAATTTTATAAAAACTTTAAAAAAAACATTTTCAAAACTTCAACATTTTATATAATTTTATAAAAAAACTTAAAACATTTTTTTTAAAAAACAAGCAAACATTTTGGTCAAACTTTATTTTAATGTTGCTTTCGATTGTCAAAAAAAAAAATGTTTCCTGGTTTTGTGTCTACTTGGCAAATCTCTACCAAAAGATCTGTTTATCATCCTGGGTAAGACAATAAACTACACCCGAATCCTGGGTAAGATAAATGTTTTGAGGAAAAATTATTACCAGATTTAAAAAAAAAAAATATTACCAGCAATAAAAATCTTGTCAGCATTAAATAACCCATTGAGGTTGATATGTCGTAAAACAAACCAAACCAAGATCCGGCCGTTAACTACAATCCAAAAATTCTATCCGCTTAGCACTTTTGTTAGATGACTAAAATAATATTTCCATGTGTTCAATGCTTTATCGGATGACGCTGTTTTTTTGTTTTTTTTATTGAGCTGTGTTTGATGAGATTTCCTCTTCATAATCGAATATCTATAGGTTACAAATCAAGGTTTAATAGTTTTCATTATATTTGACAAAAAAAATTTAACATTGTTAAAACATTTCAACCAATGCTACTCCCTCCTGACAATGGGGAGGAAAAGGTGGCTTCTGTTGTAACAATTTAATCATTTACATCCAGAATAGTTCAAGTAGCTAATATTGAAAATCTCAAAAAAAAAAAAAAAAATTAAAAAAAATAGAATTATATTTTTTTTTTTTTTTTTTTTACAGTTTAACTTTTATTTTTATAGTTTAATTATATTTTTTTATATAATTTTATGATATTTTTTTAACATCGTGTTTCATATTTCTATAAAAGTAATTTTGTTATATAATCCCATATTTATTTCCATACAACCTAATGTCGTCCTCATCTCGTTTTCATGTCAAAGATGTAAATAACACTAAATCGTCATCCCAGAAATTCAAATAGAAATCCCATATTAGACTTCCAGCAATCTGTAATAAATGTACTAAGAATTCTTTTGACATGGACAGAATAAGAAATGTGGATGTGGTTCCAGTAATATTTGATGTACCACTCAAAAATATATATTTTTTTTTTTTGTTTCTTAATGTATAGAAGGAAAGTGTAACTTGTTGGCCAAAGCACTTGTGTTGCATGCTGTTTTGGTGTTTGTGGTGGGATGGAGGAGTAAAAATGCCTCTGCACTGGCTGAGGTCAGCAGACATGCAGATCTGTTTCACCCCTAGCCCTTTATAAACAATACTATCATCAATTGGATGAGTGGAATCAACTGCTTGAAAGAATATGCAAATCTGTTTCACTCCTGGTCAATCATAAAAGCTAAATTCAGAGGAAGTCGAGTAGACTGCTTAACAAACTGCTAATTTTTTTTTCTGCCATGGGATGGTTGTAATCCTCCTTGGGTAACTGAGTGAGTGAAATGGACTTCATACCTTTTTGAGATCTTGAGTTATGACTTTGAGAAATTCTCATCCTCACTTTTGCATTTGATCTTCCTTTTTTGAAATGGGCTGGGGACGTCATAAACTAATGTTTTCCTTTTTCAAATTCTCGTCTTGTCCAGTTGCTATTTTTCCTTTGCTTATATTTTCAACCAAATTCAATTTGTGATATTTAATCTGTTAATCTTTTAATCCGTTAATCTTATTTTGTCTGCTAATTCTTTGCTTCATTAATACTGACCCCCCCCCCTTCCCACCTTTTTTTTTTTTTTTTTTTTTTTCTTTTTCATCAGCTCTGGATGCATGTGGATTCGCTATCCATCCATCTCGCCTGAGCCCACCTCGTCTTTGCTCCATTTCAATCTTCCCTTTGTTGCCTTTCAGGCAAATGTGTCATTTTTTTTTCTTTCACCTGATTTACTTTTTTTAAATTCCTTTTTTTTTAATTTTTTAATAAGATTTCTCATAAATATTGTTTGTTTTTTTATTCTTTTTTTTTATTTTTATTTTCTTTATTTTTCTTTTCTTTATTTTTACTTTAGAAAATTTGATGTCTTTTTTTTTTATTGTTATATTATAATGCTCTAACTTTTTTTTCATTGTGCTTTCTTAATGGTTATTTTAATCCCAGTCATGCCAAACTGGTTTAAAATGAATCCTCTTTCTAAAAGAAAAAAATTAAAGAACTGGAGAACAGACTCGTTGAAACATTCCAGATAATTACTAGTATACATGACTTTTCGTGCAAGAAATGGAAAATTATCAAATATTACTAATGTTTTTTTGTGCTGATCTTGCAAGCTGTTATCATCACTTTATCCTCACCAGGGGCTCAATCAAAAAAACAAAAATCTGAACTGATCCCCTCCCCACACTGAGAAATACAACTCATATTAATCTATATATAATAATAAGTCTGGTTTTGTCTGTCAGTATTTCCCAACTTTTTTTTCAACCAACGCCCAATCCTTCTTTCAGCACAAATTTATTTTGCTAACACCCCCACCCCTGTCACATTAAATTTCTAATAGTATACAGAATTCATCTTTCATAGCAAGATAATACTTAGTGCAAAAATAATTTTAATATAGGTTTTCATTTCTGTAATAGAAATAATGCCAGTAATGAAAATGCTAAAAAGATTAACTTTTATTTGATAGCTTAACCTCAATGTTTCCAATGCGATGCTTGATTTTGGTGCTTATTGGCTAAAGGCTTTTACTCTAGGTTTCATGCTGCTTAAAAGTAATTGTAGATCTCCTCATTTTATAGTTTACAGACAGTTTCTTTGTTTAGTAAGAAGCTGTGTAACTGCATTGAAACCACATTAGCAGTTGGAAAAGCAATGAAGAAAAGTTTGATAATTTCCCACAGTTTTAGATACTCTTGAAAAATGCTTTTGTAGCAAATACTGAATAATTTTTGAAAATTTGAGGGGGAAAAAAAATGGATAAATGTCCCTCAAATGAAATAAAAACTTCCAGTGTCCTCTTTCAACATAACCCTAGCCCACAAGGGGTGTTAATGTCCATATTGTGGAACATTGGTCTAACCTCTAACTGAAATGGTATATTGCTGCCAGAAGTGTTAAATGAACTTTAGAATGGAAGTGATGAGTCTGATAGACTTGGCCCTAATGTGCCTGTTATTCATTTTTAAATTTGGATAAAAAAAGATTGGGTAAATTAATTTTAAGTTTCTGTGAATTGTCTGCTAGCTAACTGGACATGAAAAGGACATACAATATGCAGTTCCATGAAATAGAAATATTTTTCCTGTTTTTTTTTTTTTTTAATATTTAACATTAACACTTTGCATCATTTATAAATATTCCTTCTCCTTTTACTGTATATGGAATCCCCTCAAAATATAGGGTTTTATATATTAGTTCTATATATTTGAAATTGCAGTAGCCTGGCTCTCAATTTCAGTCAAGATTGTTTTATGTGTTGCCATAGAAGGATATGACGACACAACCAAGAAATTCAAATTCAACTTGCATTGGCAAGACTAACATTTTGCTTGGTGAAAATAGTCACCTACAGAGTGTTTAAGTCTAATTAGTATCTGAAGGTACTAAGTGTACCTTTTATAGAATTAAGATACCTATAAAATGCATAAACCTGCAAAAAAAAAAAAGAAAAAAAAAGTTGATTTGCAATAGAATCCAACTGGAAGTTACTGTATGGGCACCCGACTGGTATGGCGTGAGAGCGGAGATATTTTCAAGGGAAATAACTTTTAAATGCTAATTATAAAATGCATATAAGGAGAGAAAAAAGTCCTCAAAATAGTTCCCTTTTTACTCAAAATATATACAAGGGGGTGTAATATTATTATTCAAAATAAATATGTAAAAAAAATTATCAAATTAAAATAAAAAAAATAATTACATTAATATAAAAATAAGTAAATAAATAAATTTATATATATATAAAATAAGTAAATAAATTCAACATTTAGTTTTGTTTATTAAGCATTAAATTATATCACTTAGAATCCTCCATAGTTTACTTTGACTTTCACAATTAGCCTGAAGAATATTTGTGTTTTTAAATTAAAAATTTCTAAAATCTAACAATATTTTTTTTTACTTCAGTTTATAAACACATTTTACAAAATAGTCTTTACATTTACCTTGATAAAGTCCACAAGAGGACAAAATGTGTCGGCAAAGAAAAGTGATCTTTTGTGTTTTATATATTTGCAACCTCCCCCCCCAAAAAACAAGATAGGCCCCCAGCCAAGACACTTGGTAGGGGTATAGCATCCCTAATAGTAAACATGATGCAAGCTTTTTAGTTTTTACAAAAGAACTTTTGTCATGCTTGCAAATACAAACATGACCGATACGGGTGAGTAATAAATCTAAGTAGTAGTAAATTCTCGGTTGATAGATTTAAATTACTGAAGAAAAGTTTAAGCTTTTGCCCTAGTCTTCCACATTTTAATAAGAACACCTTGGCAAAGGACCTAAAATCCTTCTTTAGAAGAATATGACTAAAAGCCCACTATGAGGACAATAACCATACATCTTCCATACTGGAAATACTAAGAGAGAAGAACTCTACATTCACCGCACAAAACACAGACATTCAAAATGGCAGCAACAAATATCATAAGGCAAACAACAATACATAAGTTGGCACATAATATCACTGAAGGGAAACTGGTGGCCCTAGACACACTGACGCATAGAGATGACTTAATCATTACACAGACTGACAAAGGTTGTGCTACAGTGCATCTAAGGCATCAAAGAATACCTTAAAGAGGCCAACAACCAACGAGCGGACAAAATCACCTACAAAAGCCTCTACCCACAGACCTATTCCTCAAATACAAAAAAAAAACAAAAAACATAATGCTTTAAAATAAACTAGTTGACAAGGAAACATGCACAACACTTACACCCACAAACATTACACCTACCTGCTTTTACCCGCTCCCCAAAATACACAAAAATAACAACTCAGGAAGACCAGTAATTTCATCATTTAACTGCCACACCCCTAAAATATCCAAATATATAGACCACTACATACAAATCCTAGCTAAGGAAGTAAAATCCTACATCAGAGACACAACAGACCTACTAAACAGAATTAAACATCTACAAACAGCACCAGAAAACAGGAAACTAGTAACGATAGACGTAAGATCTCTTTATTCAGACATTGAAGGACAATCCGCCCTTAAAGAAGCACTTAACAAAACAAGAACCCTCCACAGAAGTAATCATAAAACTTATGGATCACATCCTCACATTGAATAATTTCAATGGAAAAAATTACCTACAAGTAAAAGGACATTCCATGGGCACCATTGCAGCTCCATCATATGCCACAATTTTTATAGGCAAATTTGAAGAGACCCATATTTATCCTTTCATTGGTAATGACTGCATATTATATGCAATATATATTAATGATATCCTCTTCCTATGCATTGAGGAAAACCTTACTGAATTCCTCATGGCCCTAAACGCAGTACATGACTCCATTAAGTTTGACCACAAAAAATATCACAATCGGTAACATTTCTAGAGACCTGCATCTACATTGATAAAAACAGAAAACTACAAATGACACTACACACTAAAATCACTGACACCCACAACTATCTACACTTTAAGTCTTCCCACCCAAAACATCTAAAGATGAACCTTCCCTATTGTTGTTGCATACCTACAAATGATAATGAGTATGTCCCAATTCACATATTTACAGTAGTAAATACTGTATGTTGGTCTACAGTTAGATTCATTGTGGAATTCACTTGACTCACTTCCAGCAGTTGACTACTTCTATGCACCACTGGCAAATCTTATATATGTTGTTCTTGTCCTAAGTATTATCGTTCATTACCAACCTTCATTTGATTATTCTATTCAGTAACCTTCCCTAGGTTACGACACCTATTCACAAGTACTTAGACTCAGAAGGATATGTTCCAACAATGAAGAACTAAATAAACACTAAAAATCTCGAACAGCAATTCACGACATGTGGTTATAAACAACACTTAATCAGGGAACAAATAAATAAAGTAATTTCCATACCGAGAGAAGACACCCTAAAGTATAAAATTAAAAATAAATCTGTACACATCCCTCTAGTAACCACTTTCAACATCATTCTACCTCCACTATTTCAGATAATCAAAAGTCACTGGGAAATACTACATCTCAAACCAAACCTAAAAACTTTGTTCGAGAAGGCTGGCCTTTTAGCAATTCATAGACCAAAGAACCTTAAAGAAATCATAGATGGTAACCAAATTTCAGACAACAAAGTAATAGACCAAAAATAAAAACAGGATTTTCCCAACCATGTAACAACAAAAGGAGCCTATGTTGTAACCACATTAAACACACCAATGATGAGGTCTCCCATACACACACATATACATACACATACACACATCATACACACACACTCCAAAAAAACCTAAAAGATAACATACACATAAGACACCCCCCCTCCGTTTCCCATCAACCAAAAAAGCTGTCAAAATGTCTAAGGAGGAAATTCTGAGACTCACAAGTTTCCCAGCCTCTCCTTAATAGAAATTGAAAGCGACGCCTTTTGACTAATACAAGGACTGACCAAAAATTAACGATTAAAAACAAATGAAAACCACAGCAAAGTTTGCCTTCTTCAGAGACAGTCATTCACCCTGTAGTTTGCTGCAAATTACAAGCAGGAATTTTTTTACTCCTGATGATGGCTATGCTGACCGAAACTAGTCAAGGAACCAAAAAAAAATAAAACAAAAATATTAATATACAACCCAGTGTGTCTGAAATTTTAATTTTTAACATTTTTTTATTGTTCAAGATATATATTTATTCAATTGTGTGGATATGAGTTTGTGACCCTGGGTTTCATGCTTTTGCAATCATCAGACAAACTCATATCCACGCAACTGAATATGTTAGCACTTTTCACTAAGTACTGCATATATAAAATAAAATATATAATAAGTAATTTAAAAATAAATGGTAAATCTGAATATTATAATAGTTTGTGTCTAATTTTTCAAATTCTGATCAGTGGTGAATTTATACATGTATGTACATACATACATAGGCATATTTTTTGTTAAGGCCGAACCAGGATAAATCTCATATAAAACCAAGGTGGGTCCTGTCGGACAGACAACTGCTTGTCATAATGATTTGAGGTAAGATTTTACAAGGCACAGGTCGAAAGAAATCAGTTTATTATTTTAATAATAATTCATCACAAGAATTCAGACTAAAATGTTTTTTTTTCTTTTTATTTTTGGCTCTACCAGTGGTTCGAAGGTGTTGAGCAAGGTCTCGTGTTTGAGTTGACACACACAGGAATGCCGCCCATGAGATTTCAGACAGACAGTGCCACTGCCACAGAAAAGTAAGGACAATTTTTTTTTTTTTTTTTTTTTTCAATTTCCTACATTTTGTTCAGAAAATTTTTTTTAAATTTTTTATTTTTAATGTTTTTTGTTTTTTAATTTTTACTATTTTTAATGTTTAAAAAAAACACATTAAAAATAGTAAATTTAAAAAAAAAATTTTTATGATTTTTTTTTTTTTAAATTTTACGATTTTTAATGTTTTTTTTCTTAAATTTTACTATTTTTAATGTTTTTTTTTTAACTTTTACTATTTTTAATGTTTTTTCTTAATTTTTACTATTTTTAATTTTTTTTTTTACTTTTTAATGTTTTTTTACTAATTTTTAATTTTTTTTTTATTTTAAATTATACTATTTTTAATGTTTTTATTTTAGATTTTACTATTTTTAATGTTTTTTTTTTAAAGTTTACTGTTTAATTTTTTTTTTTAATTTTACTATTTTTTTTTTTTAATTTTACTATTTTTAGCTAAATTTTTTTCTGGTGCAAAACTCATGCAAAAAACTTTGGGATTGCACTATACATGAAGTTGGCTTATACATGAGTAGACAGAATAATAAAATTAGGTGCTCAGTGTAGAGGGAAAATTTCTATTAATAATAAATATAAATAAAAAAAATAGGGTGTTCAATACTGGAGACAGATTGTTTATAGATACAATGTGGACATAGGAATCATCACTGTATGATGACTGTCAGTTTCATCCCTTGATGTTTTTATGGTTAGAAGATAACTTAAGGTCTAAAACTGCCAGACACCATACAGTGTTGATTTATATATCCATACAGTCTGTTACTAATGTCACTTATTGATATGAACATTATTTTTAGTCGATACACAGATTTGCGTTATCATTCCTGTTATTTTTAGACAGTAAAATTAATATCAACCAGCCTAGAAATTAAGGTTGCCCACTAAATAAGGGTGGTCCACCAGAGAGAGAGAGATGGGCAATTCAACCATTTCCATATAGTCTGTTTTCCTGACAAAAGATTAGTAATACTGAAGTGTTGGTCACACTATGACCAGATTTTATACAGCTCACAACAAATATTACTTTTTTTTTTTTTTTTAAATATCCATAAAAAATATTTATTTTTTGTTTCCATGTTGCACAAAATATTAGACTATTTCAAAGCAAGAACAAAGAAAATAAAGATGACAGCCATTTATATCTAATAGCAGACCCCCAGTTGTCAGTAAAACTCACACGTTATCCTTGTTACTAGGATAATGAATACAAATAGAAGTGGAGAAATCAAAGTAGAAAGCCTTTTTTATTGACATTACATTTTGCCTTCATTAGGTATGATGCGTCTTCAGGTCAGAATGAAAGCGCCCTTCTGATATGAAGATGCCTCTACCCAATGACAGTGAAATGTTTAGTCAATAAAAAGGTTTTTAACTTTGTCTGATTTCTCCATATCAAGCTATGTACAATCACAGGGCCACCTGGATTGCTATGTACCCACACGGTGTTGATTTCATAACCCAATCATTGGCACAAACCCATGTTTCTCAACTGGTGCACCCAGATGCAACCTGTACGGTAACCAGGTGCACCCCAACTTAACAGAAGACTAATGTATGAATTATTTTTATATTTAAAAACAATTTTCATTTATAAAAAGCTAGAGAAACCAAACATGGCTTCCATGTCCAAGACAAGTTTTTGTAATTTGATGTTCTAAACTGGATGCTAAATTCCTTAATCTTTAAGGAGTGGATAATCTTTTCCCTTTTGGCTTCCTCAAGGGATTTAGATCAGTCGTTATCGTTATTATTTCTAAAAATAAAAGATTCTTCATAAATCCCTTTGCTGCAGATTTCCGAAAATGGATAAACTTCTGGCGTCTGCCTCCCACTACGATAGTGCCATACTGCATGCTACACACCCTAGTAAAGGGGGGAAGGAGCAAAAGAAACAAGTTGCCAACTAGGAATTATGAGTAATTATGCAGGGTTAAATTAAAACTGTACCATTAATCTTGTTTAGGAAAGGTAAACCAAAATTTCATATTTAAATTTCATGACTAATTTTTCCTTATTAAAATTTAAAGTACACCTAAGTACTTTAGTTATTCTGCAAGTGCGTCTTGAAGTAAAAATGTTTAATAAACACTGGTGCAAACTGACATAGGGATCCAGGTGCCTGTGCGTAAATAGGGATCCAGGTGCCTGTGCATAAATAGGGATCTAGATGCCTGTGCATAAATAGGGATCTAGGTACCTGTGTGTCAATTCTTCTATAAACTTTGCCATAAGATTTTTCCAGAATTTATTGCAAAATATTTTTTCTCAAATATACAAATCTCATTAATGCTAATAAATAGTTTAAATATTAAACTAACTTCTCATCTATTTGTACAGTGTGTTCACAAAATGCATCCAATATGCAATGAACAAATAACACGTGCTCTGTTATTATGTATATTTTCATTGTGAAATTCTCATTGCGATTGTAATGACACCCACTTTATACAGAACAGACGGTAACTAGGCCCCTCATGAAAATAGTTTTCTCACCCTTGCATTCAGGGTTTGATCTGTAAGTTTTTTAAATTCAAGATATGTTGAAATATATACATATATGTTAAAATTATATTTAAAAGCCCAAATTTTATTATAAATCTTTGCATAATTTTGTGAGCTTTTGTTTTCTTTTTTCAGATGGGTTACCGTAATGCGAGAAGCATCAGTGCCCTAAAAGAAAGTGAATATTTTCAACAGATGTGGCTAACCTCTGGCCTTTGGCAAATGAAGTCAAGTGTGGCATTTACAATTAATGTCCAATTAAGTACTGTGTTTAGGCTTGACTCCTATTTTGGATGGAGGTCAAAGATCATCCAAGCACACAAGCAGGAACTGGGCCCGAAACAAAACACTGGAGGCAGATGTCTCGGAAACAATTGCGGAAATTAAATGAAACCTACAAAGATGGTATTTTGAAAGAATCGTAAAACAGAACTAAAAATGGAATTAAAATGGATTCTCATTGTGTCTGCAAGATTAAAAAAATTTTCTATGTTGAGAAGGTGGGGGTATTTTTGAAAGGAAAAAAAATGGATCCACTGCAAAAGTATTTGTTATCAAAATGGACTAACACTGAAATTAGTCAATCGATTTTGTTAATAAGGTTGGTAAAACGCTAATTATAAATAAGATATACACACACACATATCCCCCCTTTTTTTTCTTTTTTACTTTAAAAAGAAAATCGAAATAAAAAAACAAACGATTTATAATTTGCATTTTGTTTGCAAATTTTTATTCTGCAAGAAAACGTATGAAATTTTCACTGTGAAAATTAAAGACAAAAAATTGTTTTTTCCTTATTTTTCCTTTGTTTCATTGTCTTTTTTTTTTTTTTTTTTTTGCTTTCTCTTTTCTTTCTTTTTCTCTTTCACTTTGTTTCTTTTTTGAGGACCTAAGGAGGTGGGGGGGTTCAAAATAATCATCATCTACCAGGTAAAGAGCCATTAAGGGCAGTATGAAAATTTACAGACTTGTTAATACTTTCATTTTTGTGATCTCAAAACACCTAATAAATCATTTAATTTGTGCCTCATTTTTCACAAATTTTTTTTTCTCAGCCATCAGCAAAAAAACTTTCAGATAGCCATTTGAAAATGTTTGAGTCTCTGTATATATTAAGTCTAAGCAACCTTCCCTCTCTAAGCAAGAATGGTTGCCAGGTATTAATGTATTCTGTTGGTTATTTTATATTTGATGATTCTCTAGTATTTTTCTCCTCCAACCCACCTGTTTTTATGAGGACCGTTCTGAAGAAAAAAGACATCTATATTCAGCCTAATGGCATTATTGTTCCACCCAACCTGGTTTGGTCATATTCAGTAACTGGACATTAGATGGATGACTCATCTGAACAAGACTGGAGAGAATATAGCAGCTGACTTGACTGCCAAGTAAATCAGTTTATAATAATGATTATTAATCATTTACACTATTTACATTCAGCCTATTGTCTTTATCTTTGTTGTTGTTAGCACATTTCATCCTTTGTACGATCTAGTCTTCATCAGGTATATATTGATCCAGGTAACCAACAGGAGTTGCAATAAAATTACCAGGACACAAGGGCTTATTGAGTGTTAGAGAATATGAGGGGGAAAAAGACACTATTAAGGCAAGTGAACAAGAATTAAGAAGTGAGAACATAATGATTGACATTGTATTTAGATTTTTGAAGATCAAAGTTCACTGTGAAGGAAGAAGCCGAAATAGTGTTCCACAAGAGAGAAGTGCAAGAGAAGAAACTGTTAGCATAGAACTCATCATTTTTACAGTTGAAATGGTTAGATGTAACCATGAGACATTGCCACCTATCTAGTGATATGCTAAAATTCATAAAGTTTCGGTACCCTAGAAGAAAGTTCATCAGAACAATCACCATGAAAGTATTTATAGAAAAGGCACAGGGAAGCTACATTATGCCTGAATTTCTGAGATGAGGATTTTTTTATTATTTACACTATTTACATTGGATTGTTGTCCCCTACAGGTGTAAACTGTTCTCGTTCTTCTGCCCATGTCTAGGGATATCTTGTCTAGTTTTATTACAGCTCAGTTATTGCCTGTGCTGTTTCCAGAGTTCAAGCATACACTACCCTGCTGAGGGACTGAACTCATAATTACTTCATCTCAAAATTTTGAACAGGAATTCATGTCAGGATCAAACTCCAGAGACACAATTAATGGGGGAGAGGGCAATAAGTTCTCTGTTTATTGAGGTTAGTATAAATCATTACATGCTTGCTTGAATTTTACATGGTTATTTTTGATGTCACTATAAAAAATTTTCCAACACACGGGAAAGGACACATATTCAACACTGAGTGTTAGATGTCTGTTTCATGCTTGAAAGCAATCGTCAAGCCATGTGTGTTGCTCGTCCTTGAGCATTACAGGTGTGAAGGTCAGGTAATTTCCAGTTGACTGCATCATAGAACTGACCTTGCTACTAATAATGTGCCAATGACTAGTATACATAAACATATGAGCATGAAACTTGTACTACTTGGTGTTGACTTCAGTATCCACTCATATACATGCATGTGTGTATAGACACACACACATATATATATATATATTATATATCCAATACAATGAGAATGAAAGTAATATATAAAAATTCCAACATTCACAGCATTAATCCAAAAGAGGACTCGATACAGATAGTAGAGCGATAATTATTTATTTATTATAACTTTATCATATATACAAAACCATTTTACTCACTACAAAGATGCAACTTGGTTTCAGTGCATTTCATTGGAAATCACCTCTCCTAAATTTTAATCCACAAAACACGTTCATTGATTACAGAATTAGTAGCGATAACCCCAACATAAATACATGCAATTCAGCTCTAGAATTTTTATAGTAAACCAAAAATAACATTCCTAATTACTACTAGAACTATTTCTACAATTTTTACCTCCTCAAACGTAATACTATCCCTTATCTCCATCTTTCCTCCCCTACCTCTCACTCTTAGGACGCTGGTGAGATGATGTGCCTAAACTTTTGACCAGTGTTTATTGGGGAAAAAAATTTCCACAGACCAGTCAACATTAAACATCCAATCCATTCTTTACCAAACTGCTATCAACAAGCACTAGTGTTTCACTCCATCACCCCATCCATTTCTTTTTTTTTTTTTTTTTTATAAAATTATACTTAAATATTATTTAAGTAAAATTTATGACAATGACGGCAAAAATAGTTAATTCATTTCTCTGATTTAGTAAACTTTATTTTTTATAAACTTAGTAATATAGTTTCTCATGTATGTACAAAGGACATGGGTCATTCAATGACCTACATCTTCTAGCTTTTCATCATAATTTCATTTTACTGTAGGCGTTTTATTGGATTCATTTAAGTGCCAGTAGTACTTTGAGAGAGGTGTTTAGGTTAGAACACGTTTTATTTAACTACAATTTTAAAAGATGTTTAGGTTAGAATTTGTTTTAAATACAATTTAAAATACAACTTTAAAATATATTTATATATATTATTTTATATTATATATATACTATATATATATATATATATATACCTGGTCACACTTTTAAATTTATTTTTTTTAAATATTATTTAAGAAAATTTTTAACAATGACGGCATAAAATAGCTATTTCATTTCTCTGATTCAATAAATTTTTATTTTTTATAAACTTAGTAATATATAGTTTCTCATGTATGCACAAAGGACATGGGTCATTTAATGACCTACATATTCTGGCTTTTGTTAACAACTTCCATTTTACTGTAGGTGTGTTATTTGATTCTTTTAGGTGCCAGAAATACTTTGAGAGAGATGTTTGATTTTTATATTTATTTATCCTAAATGAACTTTGATGTTGGTTGAATCTTTTTTGAACTCATGGCTAGTGCAACCTATATATATTTTTATTTAAGATATTAGCATTATGTTTCTTAATAATTTTTTCTAAGTTTTCCGTACAGCTGTAACTCAATTTTAGTGTGTTTTTATTGAAAATAGTACTGAATTTACTTTCACTAGGAAAATGCTTGACTATTAATGCGAGGAATTTTTGTCCTAATTTGTTCTTTACCATTTGGTTGTATGGGGCGTATACCAAATAATTTTTCTACTTCTGTTTTTTCTATGCTTTGCATTTTCATTTTTAATATAAGTTAGTTTTGGGTTTTTGTAGCCACTCTCTTTTAGAGCTTTATTATAGAAATTAATATGCTCATCGAAAATCTTGTCATTTGCCGAATTTGTACTTATTCTAGATAACGGTATATGCATAATTATAGATGGGGGATGATTTGATTTAGGGTGAATATATAAAGGATTGGTATTGGGTTTTTTATAAAGTGTGTATGTATTTTTCTTTAAATCTAATGTTATATCAAGGAAGTTCACTTTATTTTAATTTAGTGCTAACTGTAATTTTTAAGCCTATGCTTTTAAATTCTTTATATAATACTTTTTCTAATTTTATCCATTTTGAAGTTAGTTGAGTTTCTAATAATCATAAGATCATTTTCTCTGTACACATATATAATCAAAAAAACATTTAACAAACTTTGGGGGCAGCTTCTTCATGCCAAAAGTCAATATAAATATATGTTTGCAAATCCTTCATTTTTGAGCAAAAGTGCTAAAAGTAAAAAATCCCAAAATACTCATTCTCATAGTTTGTGGTGTCATGGATACTATATCAACAATAAGCAGCATTAAAGGTTGAATAACTTGGCTGCCTTTGGTCTGGAAATGCAATCTGGAAATGCAATCTGGAAATGCAATCTGATACAACCGGACAACCTCATGTTCATTAGCATTCGTACAGCCATATGTGAAAATCATGTCTGCTTACTCATGATATCTCACTACTATACGTTAAAGAAAGACTAGATACAAATGTACATGAATGACAAATGTAACCTAGCCTACACGACAACTCAGTGCCATCTACCGTAAACTTAATAACTCAAAGACAAAGGATTTGTGGACATGTTTATATGGACTTTTGTCCTTGTTTTGGTGTCAGGAACCCGCTCTCAAAGTTTGTAAGTCTTTTTTCTTTTCTTTTTTATATATATATATATTTTTTTATATTTATATATTATATATATATATATATATATATAACACATTGAGCAGCAGTTGTTTTTTTTTTTTTTCATTCATACTAGTTCAAGACCAATGAAAGTTAGTGAGGGATTTATTAATTTAATTACCCCCCCCAAAAAAAACTCCCCTATTTCAGACCTTTTCCTGATTTCTGGTTAAAACTTGAATTTAAATTGTTTTTGAAGTACTTTTGGCTTTCATAAGTAATTATTAGGTAACCTGAACAATTTTCTTTTTGTTTGTGCGTGTGTTTTATTTGAAAAGGAATGAAAATGACACAACTTTAAAGGTATTATCTGATCCAGACATATTTACACAATAAATATTGCATTAATTCTACCAATGCAGTTCTTGAAGTACTGCAATGAAATAAACTTCATAATTGCATCCTCACCTTGTTAGATATTGAAAAAAAGCTTCTTTACTAATGTCCCTGTCAAAAAATCAGTAAATTTTCTAAGCCTGTACCTTTTCCATTTGACAGCTTTGAGCAATATTATCTTCCTTTCTATTTTGGGTCCTGTGTTGGACCGACTTAAGCTTAGTAAATTTCAATATTGTTTGTTTTCAAATTTAAATACCAATTAAAAATGGTTAGGTTAATTTGTTAAAAGGATTTTAAAAAAAAAACACACAAACTGGAGATGCAGTAAGAAAACAGTATTTAATAATAATAAAAAAAAAATTTTTAAAAAAAACAGAAGATTAATCAAATTTTAAAAATTTATTATACATAATTTTTTTTTTTTTTTTTTATAACCCAATTTTTTAAATAGACTTAATTTTTTTTCTTTTTCAAACAGAAAAACAAATTGATTTCAAATAAGGGCATTCAGATAGAATCAGCAGCTCTCAAGTCATTTTGTGTACAAAAAGAAAAGAGGGGAAAAAAAAAAATTACACATCTGAAGTGCCACCACTCTGACAAATGTTGTCTGAACATGCACACACACAAGCACGTTCATTCAGATCTCAATAGAGAAATAGGGGAGAGAAATGGATCTACCTCACCCACCTTTTTTTTTTTTTTTTTTTTTTTTTGTAAATAGTAAGGGAAATTGAATAAAAAGAAAAGTGCAATGATTAGATATGGGAAAAAAAACACATTAGAAATAACTTCAGGTGAGTAATTTTTTTAATTTAATTTAATTTTTATTGTTTAATTAGAACACACTATAATGGTGGTGGTGGAGGAGGGAAGATTCTTGTGATTTTACAGCTCTGTCTCTCACACACAAAATCCATTATCTACAATATTAATTTTACTTTATATTTCCTCTTTTTGGATTACCTGTATACTTCCATGTTGAATCTGAAGATTTTTTTTTTTAAATGAGAAGAGTTTAAATGTTTTTTTGTTTTTTTTTTAGTGGAAAAGATTTTACTTATTTCTTTCTTTTAAAGTCATAAATATTTGTAGTTCTCAAAACAAAAATTTTATAAAGTGTTGCACAACTTTGCATTTTCCCCGCCAAATCTGAACCAATGGTTTTCACATAAAAAAAAAAAAGTAACACAACATAGAAGAGAATATTTTCAAAAATTCTAATTGTCCCTCTACAAAAAGTAAGGGTGTGTACAAGGGTGGAATCGTAAAAATGCTTTTGGGGTAAGAATTAGAATTCTATACTTATTGAAAAATTTGGTGACAGCTTTTAAAAAGAGATAGAATTCAATAACTTTTTTTCTTTTTTCACAAGTATCACGTTGTCATCTAAGGTCAGTCGTCAATAATCAAGGACTTTCTCTTAAATGACTTTATTAGTTTACGGTAACTTTTATACATACAAACACCCATCAAAACCGTTGTTAAATGGGTTTATGCTTACCACTCTTTATTTTCTTGTAAAAGGAGCAGGCTGCTAGAATTGAGGTGGTGGGGGCTATATTCGAAAGCTCAGCACAACTAAATTTTAGAAGATATTTGTAGCCCAAGGTAAACCAGTAAGTCAATTCAAATTGATTTATGGGGTGTTGTTCTTTCAAAAGCTTGAGGTGGGCATGCACCCAGGTGAAAAGATGCCCCCAAAAATTGATTTGTTTGTAAACATTTTTTTTAATGAGTCTATTTGGGGAATGGCAGTAAAAATCTTGGTGTAGATAATGTCTATGTATGGCTAGTGGCTCATCTATTAGCTAATCCCTGTTGCTCAGGCATATCTGTGGTTTATACTGCAAATATGCAGAGCTGACCGTAGTCACAAATTTTCAGAAGAGAGAGCAGATAATCTGGCATGATCAACAGTGGAACAAGGCTAGTACACTCAAACACAATGACCTAGTTAGCACAACCATCAAGGACATCTAAACAGTTGCCTTGGGTCAACCTGTGGGATGGTTTTCAGACACATCCCAAATGACAGTATAACATCCTGGGGATTGTCTCTCCAGGTTAAGACAATCAAGAAGTCACTACTGCGGCAAACCAACCATTGGGAAGATTTGAAACCTGATGTCATGGTCAAAATGCCAATGTTCTAACCACTTGGCCACTAAAATGGGAAACTATAAAAAGTGTGGTCCCAATGTCACGAAACACAATCTATAGAAGGCAAAAGAAATTTAACCACTCAACATAATGCAAAGAAAATGTTTCAAAATGAAACATTTTTGAAATGGAAGCCATCATCATCCATTTAATTTCAAAACAGACTTTTCTGTTCTAGTTAACTAGTTTGGCACAAGGCCACAAGGGTCAAGACTCATTACACAGTAATAAGTCTGTTGGATAGTTTGATTATAGAAAATGTCTGGAGGGAGGGTGACTCCCCCTGAGGAGTTGGGAGTGGTTAGCAAACAAGCCCTTTAATTATTATTATTTTTTTTTTTTTTTTTTTTTAAATATACAATTGCCACCAGAAAATACTGTCTAAAAATAAAAAAAAGAATTGGTCAGACAGGGATTTCATTTTTCTTTAAAAAAAAAAAAAAAAAAAAAAATGAATGTCACATCAAAAGTTCTTAGACAATATTTTGTACACAACTCCAGGCTGTATTTCAAGCTATATTTTATTGATCCTAAGTATGTTAAAAAAAAAAATTGAGCAGTGGCTTCCATCATCTCCCTCTGGGGTAATACAGGACACGTTTAATGTGTTTGGGGGGGGGTGCCCACATGTGTGGGTATATATATATATATATATATATATATATATATATATATATATATATATATATGTGTGTGTGTGAACTAAGGACAAAAATTGTCCAGCTCAGCAAATTTTATCTCTTTAGTGCAATGAGAGAGAGAGTTCTGTTGCTGCAGGCTTGGAATCACCAAGACTAGACATCCTTCATAAATTTAAGAGAATGAATGCTACACTTTGACCCCAGCCTAAAGGGGAAGAAATGTGCTTTCTGATGGTGGTAAGAAGGTAGGCTCTTGGGAGAAGGTCTGGGTAGAGAAGATTTAGAATTGTGTGGAAGCAGTGCATATTATCACAATTATTTCTAATAAATAGGACCTCACCCACCCACCCCAAAAATTGGAGATTATTGAGGATTTGAAATTATTTTAACTTAAGAAATTAAAATATAAAAACAGTTCCATTAATTAAATTTACATCTGAAGCCCAACTTAAATAAAGTGGATCTTCAATTACTGTTTTTTTCAGCTTTTGTCAGAAAGCATGAATCAAGAAAGAAAAAAAAAAGATTTTCCCTATTGAAAAGTATGCATAAAATATCTCTGGACTCAATTCACCTTGACTCTTGAGGTCTCAGAACGGCAGTTATGCAAATATTTAAAGTCTATGTCAATGATTTTCAGAATCTTACATCATGTTACCACCCTTGAATTTCAGATGGTTGCATGTTTCTTCCATGACTGAATTGATTGCTTATTGAGAGCCATTAATCTCAAAGTTAGCCATATCCAGCTTTCATTGTAGGCAGATACTTAAAAAAAAAAATAATCATTTTCCCAATTAACTACTTTCAGCCCTAAAATGTAAGCATTGAATTTACATAATTAGTACAGCATTAAAAAAAAAAAAAATTAAATTGGCATTATTACCGGAACTTGATATGTGGCCATGCAAAAAAAAAATTTATTCTTTGAAAAAAAAAAAAAAAAAAAATTTAATTAAATTTTGTTTATTTTTCCCATAAACAAATTTCAAACTTTAACTTTTTAAACCCTTACCCACCCCCAACACTTTTCTCCTTGGACAATTTATCACATGCATATATATATATATATATATATATATATATATATATATATAAAATGATGTATATTGATATAAGATACCTACAAATGCTACTTACATTATATAAAATACCCCAATTCATTACCAATTTAACATTTAAAAACTAAAATCCATTATCACTAACAAAGGCATCTTTGTGCTCCTACAAATCAACTAAATATATAAACTATATACACATACATAGTCTGTCCTGCTATTTATCCATAGAGGAGATGAAGTAATCCCTTTACCAAGGGTATCAGTACGTAAGTGAAGGTCATAAACTCAACTGGAATTCAAAAATGGCTCTCCAAGCTGCTATCCATTACTACACTGTGTGTGTGTGTGTGTGTGTGTGTGTGTGTGTATATATATATATATATAGCTGTAAAAGTTTTGAGATATTTGTTTAACAACCACTACCTGTGATATTAAAGGTTGAATTAAGAGTAAATAATTGTGGCAACTAAAATATATCAAAAACTTCAAAGGATAAAATGATTTGATTAAAAGATTACAGAATATTTCTTTTAAATAAATGCCATTCTATGTCCCCAAGGCGGCAGACATTGTCTCCTCGGGATTTTCTTTTTAAATATTGTGTTGCAATAATAAGGACTACTTGTAAATATCTTCAGAAATTTGCATAAATCTCATATAATTAACCCATTGCTAATAAGTTATTACTTTTACACAATCAATAATACCAATTTTTTTTTTTTTTTTTTTTTACTGGCCATTTATCATTGGTAAATATTTGTCAAAATCATTCATTCAGCCTTGATATTTTAAGTAAAAGTTTAAGATTTCAGAAAGTTACAGTATAAACCCATTAATTACAGGTATTTCAGGCATTCAAGTTTTATGCCACAATGACAAATTTCTGCCGTCATTCATTTTGGCCAGAGCTGTTATTCATACTCCATTTTATGAAATCAAAAGTATTCAAGGGAGATAATTCTATATGAATTATCTCCCTTTTAGCATAAGCATTTTAATTTGTTTCATCAGTTTTAATGACGGGAAATTGATCGATTTTTTTTTTTTACGGCTTACCAACCATTTTAAGCCAGAAAATATTTTTAGATTGTAAGAATTTTTTTCAGATAATAATGATTTAGTGAGACAAGTCTTACTAATTAACACATAGCTGGGGGGAGAAGAGATGGATTTGTACCTTTCCCAGGGGTATTTATGTGTAAATAATTTTTTTTTTCTAAAAATCGGAATCACCCCCAAGCAAAGCAGCACAGCCACAAACCCGGAAGAATTAAGAACAGAAACATTAGTAATAAGAGAAAAACATCAATCAGGAGGACAGTAGATAGCAATTGACATTGCATTTAAATTTCTGCAGATTAAAGTTGGCTGGAAAGCATGGAACTGGAAGAGAGTTCCAGATGAGAGATGTGAGGTAAGAAATTGTCACTATAGAAGTTACGGCTATATCTAGCTAGCTCAACTGTAAATTGATGAGTTCTCTAAAATTCCCAAGCAGTCATGTTAATGATAAAAAAATGGGGAGGATAAATAAATGCCATGGTGACCAAAAAAAAAAAAAAAAAAAAAAAATGAACTTCTCCATGTAAAAGTCATTTCTAAGCAAGAATAAGTAAAAATCCTTTTGTTTATCTTGTTAGGCGGAAGGAGACATAAGACTACAGTAAACATGGCAACATTTAAACCTACATTCAAAATTGAAAAAGAAATCCTGAACTTCCGCATATTTGTAGCTATTTCACTTCTCATCTACCCACCTCAAATATTTCGGAAGATAGAAGACTTTTTTTTTTTTTTGTTTGTTTGTTTTGGGATCAGAATGAGTTGAGGAAAATGTGAGAACAGAATTTTCCATCCCCCCCCCCCCATCTTGAGACCAGATATTATTGGTTTGTTCAGACTAATATCCCTATCTTTTTTTTTGGAGGGGAGGGGAGGTGGATCAAACAGAACTTTGATCAATTGGCTTGTGAAAGAGAGAGGGAGAGATCCATGCACATTAACCGTTAAACATTTTGATTTTGCTTGCAAAGCAAAAACTTTATCCTGCCACTGCAAATGACTGAATAATAGAGTGTGTGAATTTTGCAGTTGTGTTGTCATATCCTGCTATGGCAACAGAAAATGACCATAACTGAAATTAAGTAGTGCAGTAGAGGAGCCTTGAAAAACAATGCAGTGGAAAGGAAAGTAGTGAATAATGCAGAGTGTTAAAGTTTAAATCTGAAGTGCAGGTAAGAAAGGGGGGGGGATAACAACAGAACATTCTGATAACACTGACAGGGTGTGACCATTCATCTCTAATCTACGTACATGTGAATTTACACACAACTCATTAATACTGCATTATATTTCATGATTGCTGATTTTGATTAAATAAAGAAAAAAGGTAGGGGGAGGGATCAATTTGACTTGACAAATCTGTCCTCGTCATTCACGGACAATGTTGGAAATACAAACGACTTCTTAAAGTTATCAACAATACCCGAAGATTTGGCATTCAACAGATTCATAAATAACAATTCAGATTACAACTTCCTAAATATATTTACCACCAATAAAACAATTATTAAGGTTTTATAGCTATTGTCTGTATAAAAGTCACAACTATATTATCATGTCTATGTGGGTTTATTATAGATATAATATCGATTGACTTGAGTGTGACTCGATAGGTTTGTGAAGAATGTAGCCAAGTCTGCTTTTCACAAGTGTCACAATCTGAATCATATGCAGAGATTTCAGATTGAATAAAAAATGTTATTGTCAACAGGATGTGGATTTGTACCTTGAGTCAGACAATTTTAAAACAAATCTGGTCTGAACAAGCATGGGAAGATATAATATCAATCATGAAAACATGGGAAAAACAAATTTGTTTGGCGTGGCATTGCAATAGAACTTTTATAAGTCTTTCTTGTTTTAAGTCAGTCATGTGGCAGTGGGTGCGTAGTTATGTTGCAGAGATCATTATGGGATGGCCAGCTACCATATATATATATATATATATATATATATATATATATATATATATATATGTGTGTGTGTGTGTGTGTCTATATTTCTGAGATGAGGTATTATGTACACTATTTACATTATTTGAACTATTGTCCTCATCTTTGTCATGAATGTCAGTTATTTCTAGTTAATTCACCTCTACAAGTTCTCCACTGCCTTAACCAGGTATTGAACTCACAACTCTTTCGGTCCTGTCACTGGATCTAATCCACTGTTCCATGTCCTTAAGGACAAATAGCACAGTGGAGTTGTGAGTTCAGTACCTGGTTAAGGTGGTGGAGAACTTGGAGAGGGGAATTAACAGGAGATAACTGACATCCATTAGACATGGAACTAGAACAGTCTACCCCAGTGAGAGAAATAAAGGGTTCAGTTTGACATGCCAACCACCTGAAGAAAGCCGGGGCATACAACGGCCGAAACGTTGTGATAGATATGACAACAAAGATGAGGACAATAGCCCGAATAATGTAAATAATATATATATATATATATATATATAATGATGCTTTAAAAAGAGTATGAGGGTGAGTAAGAACAGAAATTCCAGCAGAAAATATACACAGTGTCTGTTTCTGCATGGGTCTGACACTTCCACACTGACAGAAAAACAACAAAGCTTGATGTGGGTATCACTAGCGTGGCACCTGGAGTTGGTAATTATGTTTTTGCCTCAATACTGACAGACTTTGTTTTTTTTTATTTTGTCTGTTAGAGGCATTACTGTTGTTTCCACAGTAGTAATTGTATGCATGACAAATTATATATATATATATATATATATATATATATATATATATAGTAAGGTAAAATGATAAAGAGTAAAGAAAGATTGTATAATATGTAGATATAATAGATCGATGAGAGAAATTCAAGAGATAAGAAAAAACATATTGATAATAAAACTAATATTTATTATATATTACTCAGCCTGTTAACCAAATGGAAGGTTAATGAGAAAGATTTTAAAAATCAAAATTTTCAGTCATACCTGTGTCCTTTCTCAACAAGATGAGAAATGGAAAAAAAAAAAATATATATATTTTTATTGCTCATCACATTTTCAGACCCACCTGTGCCTGAAAATTCTGATTTTTAAAATCTTTATCAAGCTTCCATTTGGTCAAAAGGCCAACTAATATACAGTAAATATTATTAGTCTTATTATTGAAATTATTTTTTTTATCTCTTGAATTTTCATTATTATATATATATATATATATATATATATATATATATATATAGATATTATTAGTGGAAAATATACATACATAGAAAAATATATCTAAAAATTCCTATACATGTATATTTTCAAAAAAAAATTTTTTCAAGAGGAAGGATCCAGGTAGAACTCAATGTCTAGGACAGAGTAAGGATATAATAAAAGGTTTAAACACTAATATTCCATGGTCATAATTTATTCCATTGGAATCGTAAATACGATTCCAATCGAATAAATTATGACCATGGAATATTAGTGTTTAAGCCTTTTTATTATATATATATATATATATATATAAATAAATAAATCCTAAAAAGCCAGGAAAACATACCTAGGTTTCACCTAAATGGAGCTTCAGGGTAAGCTGACTAAAAAGGATATGATGAATCAGTATTTATTGATAAACCACTAAAAACTAATAAGCATAAAACCACGTAACAGAAGACAAAATAAAATAATAAAAAAATAAAAAAAAAACTCCACTTAGCCTCTATTCCAATAACCAGGATTTCCTATGCCTACACCTATTTAAAATCTCAGATCTTTGATTTAATAAATTATTAGGTTCATCGGCGGTGGATATTGCTAATTTTTCATCTTTACATAATGAGCAATACTTGACTCCTGCTTTATACTTATGGCATTTTTTTTTTTAATATTTCCCATTTTAAAAAGAGGGTCACTACCATCTTCTTGTTTTATATTCCATATGTATGTGGACAGGCTGGTACTATATTTGTAATTTTCATGCTTAAAGCTACTGATTGTAGTAACATTTTTTGAAGTTACCTTGGGTGGATCCTACGTAAAATTTGGGGGTTCTTATCAATATTATTCTATTTATTTCTGTGTATTTCGACTTTTTTTTCCAACCAAGCATTTATATATATATATATATATATATATATATATATATATATATATATATATATATATACATGAGAGAAGTATTATTTGCAAAAGAAAAGGAAGAAGATACTATTTTCTTACATGTTCTGTGAATCTTTTACTCTACTCACAAATCCAATGGCTCCAATTCAATTTCTTTATAGATATCCCAAAAATCTCTTCTGTTTGTCTAATTATTTATTCTGAGATGTCTACCGCTAAACATAATCTCTGGTCACAATAAACTCATTTAAGATACGAATATCAGTCCAAACAAATGACAGAAGATATTTGCACGTGAAGCTGGAATTATACATTAATTACAACTGCATCTCCCATTCCAGGATAAGCGGAAACTGCTTTAAATCATTTTTTCTTTCTTTTTCTATTATTTCTTTACAAAGAAAAAGTAACGAGTAGACTGATAGAAAATTCTATTTCCCTGGCAGTGCTGAAAATAGTTGCTAGCCAAATCAAGAGGGCTTCTTACAAGACAAACAATAAACTCTTTCTCTCTCTGAGGAAAAGAAAAAAATACATTTCTCAAGATTTAAATTTTTACTTGTCAGCTTTTTTTTGTCTGAACTTTAAAAAAAAAACAAAGAAAATAAAAGAGTCATGCTCACAATTCTATAATAAAAAAAAAAAAAAAAAAAAAAAAACAAACATTGTAAAGAGTAAAAGCCAGGAAAATGTACGAATGTGTTAGAGGACAAGTGTGTATTTTAAATGAATAATCGGTGATAATGTGATATTTGATTTTTAAAATCAGAAATTGCATTTCTTTAGTGGAAATGCTCAAAGGAATCTTTTGTTTGATTGAAAAATTTTTCCACAATTTTAAATGGGCTTATATTGAGGAAGTTTTATAGGCAATCATCAGAGATTTTGGAGGAGTTTCAAGGAATGGAAACCAGTCTCAGATGGCTAAATTCTAAAAAGTATTTTGGAACTGAATAAATCATTTATTTTTATAGGAAACATGATGAGAGAGAAAGAATACTGGCACGATTAATGTAAATGGTTATTGGAAGAAGCAAAAAAAAAAAAAAAAACTTATTTTTCTTGTAGACTATTTTGGGGATATATTTTTCTAACTGCATGAATTTACAACAGAAAACAAGATGGGATATATGCATATTTAGCCAAAAACAGAGATACAGATATAGGATAATGAAAACATGGAAAAGATTTTTTTTTTTTTTTTTTTTTGAGAAAACACTGAATTTTACATCAGGATTTAAAAAAAAATAAAATATATATATTTTTAAAATTTAATATTTAATGCTAAATTACTACTTTTATATTTTTACTATTTTTTTTGTTTCAAAGAATTCTTAAAATAAATGAAAACAAATACTAAATAAATAAAAAGAAATTTAGGTTATATATTATGTAAAATATAGCTTTAAAGTATTCTATATTTATGGGTATTTTAACCCATAAATATAAAATACCTTAAAACTATATCAGGGGTAGAGCATATATATATATATATATAGAAATGGACATTGAAGTCAACACCCAGAAGCGACAGTCTGTTTCATGCTTATATGCAATCATTAAGGCCATATGCCTGACAATTGTGTTCAAGCATGAAACAGTCTGTTGCCTCTAGGTGTTGACTTGAATGTCCATTTATATATAATTTCACAGAAGTCAAAGAAAATTTATTTTTTTAAAGTTATCTTCAAAATCAGTGAAATAAAAAATGCCATTTTCTTTTTTTATTTTGCATTTGTGACATTTAAGAATTCACTTAATTTTGATATTTATAGTTTTATAATTGGAAACCAAAAAAAAATGAAAAATATTCAGAGAATCTGAAAAATGGTCAATAAAAAGCAATTTCTGCAAATGGTAAAATTTAAATGTTCATCCCAATATTTAAAGAAATAACTGACTGAGCAAAAAGCTCAGCATTTCTTTTTTTTTTTTTTTTCATAAGAAAAATAGAAAAGACAGAGACAAAAGTCCTATTCACAGAAAAAATTGAAAGAAATTTGCCTTCTTTTTTTTTAAAAAAAAAAAAAAAAAAATGGAGAGAAGGCAATTAAGGGACAAAATAGAAATCATTTACTGTAATATAGAAACTAAAAGAAAATTTGATTAACATAATCATTACTGTTGATGTATGTGTGTGTGAGAGAGAGAGAGGGGGGTGGGGGAGAGGAATGACCAGTCAGAAAAGACAAGTGGATCAAGAAAGGCTTTTCGAATGAAGCCCAGCGAACAGAGTTGTCTACCCTTACATAGTTTTCCACACATAAATTCCTGCACTAATAATAACGCCAGCTATGAGAACACCAAATGCTTGTCTCTTGGGGGTTCCAAAGTACTCCACTATGGCCTCCTGAAAAACAGAATACAAGAAAAGTATTATCATTTGTCCCTGTGATAAGAAAATTGTGAGTAACTGAATACAGGACAATAATTTCTATAAATATTTTCATGGTAATTGTTCTGATGAAATTTCCTCTATGGTACCTAGACTTTATGAATTTAAGCATAGCACTAGATTAGAAGCAAGGTCCCATTATTTTAAAGTTGAAATGGCTGCTAGATGTAACTGTAAGCTCTCTGCTAACAGTTTCTTTTCTTGCATTTCCTGTTTGTGGAAAATTCTTCTGACATTTTACTTTCCAGTTAAGTTTGATCTTCAAAAATTTAAACACAATGTCAAACATTATCTCGTCATCTTAATTTCTGTTCTTTCATTGTTCTCTCTCCTAATAATGTTTTTGTTTTTCTCATATTCTCTTACAATCAGTAACATCTTAGTGGCTTTATTGCCTTGTGTGGGGTGAAATGATTTTAAAAATACAAAAAAAAAAAAAGATGATTTCTTTTTTGGTATACTTTAATAGTTCACTTTCACACTGGAAAAGACATAACTCCATTGCTTCCCACACCAACTATAGGTTAAGTGTTCTTTAGCCTTGGATAGCAACCAAGGACTACTCACAATTCTGCTGAGTTTTGAGAAAAGAAATTATGAAAATTGCAATAATGATAAAAAAAAATTGTCATCCACACTTTTGGTTTGCAAAATAGTTTTGGGGAATTGATTACCAAAATGAGATACCCTGTAAAATCATTATTACATCCCAGAGATTTTTTTGTTGGGTGGGAGCATACTTATTATTAGTCAAATGATTAAGTAACTGCTATCAACTGACAAGTAACCCTTTGAATGCTCCTTCAGAACATTGCCGATCATGGCTCTCCTCAATTTCCCGTCCTTTCTAGCATTTAAGAAATTTTGTCTTTTGTTATTACTCCTAAATCTTGTTCTGCCATCCATTTACACAGGCTCGTTAGGTAGGTTATGCATTGTTTTCCTCTATCCCTTTTGGCTTCAATCTGTCCTGTGAGTATCAGATTTCCAAGCCCTCTTTCCTCATTATGTATCTCAGAAATTTCAACTTTCTCTTCCTGATGAGTATAATTGTCCTTTTTGTTGCCATTGTCTCTAGAACTTTGTTGTTGTTCACATTTTTGGCCCATGGTATCCTCAGCATCTTTCTGTAGAACCACATTTCTGTTGCTTCAAGTCTCTTCATCTGTGAGGAGATTGCCCAGCATTCACTTCCATAAAAGAGGACTGATATTACATAACAGGTCAGTACTCTTTTCTTTGTTTCTAATGAAATTTTGCTGTTTCTTAATATTTTGCTTAGCTTTTGGATGGCATTATTCACTATTCCAATGCACAATTACCATAAAATCCAAGCACTAATTATAGGTTTATAAAAAATCCAATATTAATAAGTTTACAAATATTAATTATAGATTTTTGCTTATAGCTATGTATCCCAAACTAAAATTTGATTTTCAATATATCTAAAATTCTTTAATACAGGCATAGGAAGGTTGACAAACCATAAAAAATGATACCAAAATTACCTTGGTAGCTCAATAAGCAAAGATGTTATGACCATTCAAAGTTCATAAAAAAAATTTTGTCTTTTGTATCTTTTTGTGCTATAAAGAGCCAATTTTAACATTGTATAACTGAAGATACAGGCTTCAAACAACTTAAAAATGTCATATTAATAGTCTTAAAGTAATGAAAAAATATTGCTAATGGACTCAATAATTCTTAGATCAGACCAGCCTAAACATTGGGAAAATTTTGTTCTCAAAAACAAAATCATACAAATATGACACAGAAGAGTAAATTTGACAAATCATATAAGTTCCATTTCAACAGTTAATGCCTTGCAATGTATCCTTATACTTCATTGCACAACAATGATGAAACTAATGTTTTTTTTTATTCAGTAGTACCTTAATTGAAAAATAAAAAAAACATATATTTACACCACATAAAAACAGAAAAAGCAAAATTTGGCAGTAGGGCAAAAACATGTAAAAAGTATGCCATTCTAAATTTGCCATAAAAAAGTATCCATTGGAGGTATATGCCTGAAACTCATCAGTAATGACGAAAAAACTTAGAAATTCGTTTTACAAAAGGAAAAAAAAATACTTGATAATCATGCTTTAAATTTCTTCAGTTTTAAAACTGATTGAAAAGACTTTCCGGATTCCATTGTGAATGAGTTTCCTGCACTTCCTGTCCTAATGGTGATTTGCCAACTAAATTTCTTTATAGGCCTCTGGTGATATGGTTAATATTTCAGGAACACTCCATATCCAGCCATCACTGGAAACTGAAGTCAAATGTTGATTCTACTTGTGCAATGTCATCTAACAAAGACCATAAGAAATAATCATTTCTCCTCTTTGTTGAAGCTAAAAACTTTATCACTGCACTGAATCAACAGACAAAGATTGGTAGTTCCTGGAATGACTGCTGTTGTTTACTTGAGAGCTTGTGTACACACATACATTGTCTCTCAAACATTTGATACTGATTTTGGTACAGTATATAGTATTGTTTTTTGTCAAGTCCTTCACTATGGCATCCAATTGTAACAGTGTGTGTAATTTATTTTAATAGTAATTTAAAAATAAAATACACATACATATACATACATATATACATACATATATATATATATATATATATATATATATATATCAGGTGTGGCAACAGTAATTCAAGGTGACAGTTTAGAGAAAATAAAATGTTTAGGGGTCAAAATGTCAGCTTGAATTTATTTTTAAAATAAATGCTTTATACAGTTTTAAAATGCATTATTAAAGAAAATATAAGAAAAAAATTTAAACTGTTTAAAATTTATTGAAACAAGTCCAATTTAAAATTGGGTTTCAGTTGGCGATGTTCATGCACTTGAGCAGCAATACAAATTTCAATGCATCATATCCAACTGTTTTGCATAAAGTGAATTTAGTATGTATACCCAGTTTTTGTTTTGGGTTGTGCGGGAGTGCAGAGATATGAAACCAACGGATTATTAAAGATGAAACATTTCTCTACAAGGTGTAAATTTCATTTTTTTTTTCTTTTCTTTTTTATGAAGTTTTATTTCTCTGGTATTTCATCCACTAAAGTTTTCAACTTAGATTTTTTTTTTTTTTTGTTAAAGACAACATCAAACCTTATGGTTCATCTACTAAATTGCCTGCAAAAAAAAAAAAAAAAAAAAAAAAAAATGGTGTGCCAAAAGGGCAGTTATTCCCTTGACACTGCTATTACTATATACATTTTTGACACCCTCGGCAATGTTGTTTTTTTTTTTTTTTTGATTAGAATTTTAAAACCCAAACATATGAAAATGAATCTATACATTTTCTTTTATCCTTAAGAATTGATAACAAAGATATTAAACACTACTTATTGCTTATTTAATCTATTGGCAGATTTTCTGTGCATTTTTAAAAAAAAATTCTCAACAATTTAAAACTTTTCAAAATTTACATTATTTGGACTATTGTCCTCATCTTTGTCGCCATATTTATTACAACATTTTTGGCCGTTGTACCTCCTCAAGGACATATGGCACAATGGATAAAGGCGTTGGTTAGATCCAGTGACAGGACCCAAATAGTGAGAGTTCAATACCCGGTTAAGGCAGTGGAGAACTTGGCAAGGGAATTAACAGGAGATAACTACTAACTGACATCCATTAAACATGGCACATAGAACTAGAACAGTCTACCCCAGTGAGCAAAATAAAGGGTTCAGTTTGACATTGCAACTACCTGAAGAAGGCTGAAGCGTAATAAATATGGCGACAAAGATGAGGACAATAGTCCGGATAATGTAAATAGTGTACATAATACCTCATCTCAGAAATATAGACAGGTACTTTTTCAAAATTGTTTCAAAAAAGATTAGGAAGTCGGGATAACCTATAATTACTCGAAGTTTCTGACCATGAATCTCTATTGATTACTTATCGTTGATCTGAGATGACAATTATAAAAAAAAAAAATTGAATATTAAGATTATGCTGCCAATAATAAATCTTGGTAGGACCTCTAGTTCCCTTAGGATGGCATCGCTGTAAACATTGAATAAATCTGGAGAGAAGATGCATCCTTGTTTCATGACCCTTTCTAATTTTTATATAGTGCTTCCCAATAAGGGCTTCTGAATATTAATCATATAAACCATTTAGAACCCATCATTTAATTATTATTTGGTTCAAATTTTTAATTCTGTTTCCTTGTTTTTTAATTTTCCTAGGTACTGTTTTTGAAGAAGACGACGTAGGACGTTTTTAGAGGCTGAGGAAACTAACAATGAAGTCTTCTGATATTTATTGAGGAAGAGTTTTCTAGAACTATGCTGAAATATGAAAAAAGAAGATAGTAATGACAATTAAAATTAATTATGAAAGTCACATTTTATGCAGTTTGATGCGTTTTTATTTCTGTTTTTAAGAAAATCAATTCCTTTTTACTGCACCACACTTAACCTCAATGTTGTCATATCAGACCTTTAAATTAAATCTTTCCATACCAAAATGGGATTTTCTCTTACTTTTACAATCATTTAATCATTATTATTAGATTCTTTGGGAAAAAAATAATATGGGTGCAAATTTTCAAACCATTTGGATCAAAATTTATTGAACTGTTTTGTGAAATAGCATCCAATTGAGAAAAATGATAGAATGTTCTGATATCTTGAAAATGGTCTTCCTGTGAATATCTGGAGTTAAAATTCTCTAGTTGTTCTTAGTTTTTTGTAGAGGAGGTTATTTTAACATGGTTTAAAAACTGCAGATAATCTGAGAGTGGTGGTGTTAGGTCCTGGTTAAAGTGACATGGAATATCCCCCTTATAGAGTGAGGCAAAATTTATGCACTATAAGGGTTAGTTAATTATGTTTTAAATGTCTAATTTGTTTTGATATTTTCTTATTTTCTGTGGTCAATTGAAGTTGAAATGAGTTGTTTATCAGACACGCCCAAGAAATATTGAGGAAGTTAAAGAAAAATTGAATATATTAAATGACAATGGAAACTCTCAATGTAAAATTTTTGGATTGGTGGTTTTAAATGAGCATAAAAATTACATTGTTTATTGAACTAAAATATTTTCTACTCAATTATTTTTGTTAATTCCATTAAGATTACAATTGTAAATTTATATATTGGGTTATTGTCCTTAATATCTGTTTTATAACCTTAAAAGACTAAAATTATTGTTTGAATTAATTTAATAAAAAGCTTTTTATTAAAGCTGTAATTATGTTGTTAGAATGCTGCTATTGTCATTGGCTATAAACAATGTTTTTATCATATTAGCCTATCTGCAATTGTAGCTCTGCATGATACATTCAGAGATCAAATAGGCAAAATTCTTGAATTAAAACATTCATTTATTTCAGTTAGCAGTTCAGTATTTGGGGGGGTATTTTAAAAGTCAACAAGAACATGTAGTGGACTGTGGGTTTTTACGTGTTGTGATATGAACACATGTGGTCTCCTGAAATAAAGTCCACTACAAATATGGCAGACTTGTGAGAGTCCACTGAAAGAAATGTAAAAAAACAACCAAGAACCAATATATATGTACAAACAGGTATATGTATTAAACAACATAAAGGGTTTACAAAAGACAAAAACATTAACGTGTGTGTGCATAATATTCATGGTGTCTTCCACAAGTGGGGACACGTACCTTCTGCAAGAGCTTTACTTGGTCATGAGTTCGCTAAAAATGAAAAGAGAAAGGGTTTTCTCACGTATATATAGTTTAGGGATGGCTCTACCAAGTGGTGATATCAGAATTTAGGAGGAGATAACTCTGACAAAGTTATTGAAAACATTTGTGTTTTATTCCTTGTCATCTTGAGTTCTTTAATTTTCTTGTTGTAATTAACATTTTTAAAATTTTCTCTTCTGCAACAGATAAAGATAGATTAATAAGTCAATAGCCTGACATATAGTTAATAGCTGAACTTTCAGATTAAATTTTAATTGTATAATGATCTATTGAATCAAGTACACTAACAAGAAAGGTAATTATTCTGAGAAATATATTTTTGAGAAATTTCTCTGATGTTCTCTGCCAATGCATTCTTCTTGGGCAACTCTTTTCCAGCTTCCTGTTTTCCTGCTACTTAGGAACTATGTAACATTAAATGCAATGCCTGTAATCTTCTGTCTCTTTTAATCCTGTTCTTTTATTGTCGGTAACCCCTTGTAACCTTGCTGCTTTTATCACTTTGCTTGGTGACAAAGAGAAAGATTTGAAATAACAATAAGTAAATGCTTTTTTCTTTTTCCTCATTAGGTTATGGGTGATTGATTTGTTTTTTGTTTTTTTACAGCTTATCAATCCTTTGCTGAAACATATTTTTTGAATTGTAAAAATAAATTTTTTTGGTTTAACCTTTGTGCCTGCAAAAAAAAAATGGTGTGCCAAAAGGGCAGTTATTCCCTTGACACTGCTATTACTATATACATTTTTGACACCCTCGGCAATGTTGTTTTTTTTTTTTTTTTTTGATTAGAATTTTAAAACCCAAACATATGAAAATGAATCTATACATTTTCTTTTATCCTTAAGAATTGATAACAAAGATATTAAACACTACTTATTGCTTATTTAATCTATTGGCAGATTTTCTGTGCATTGTTTTAAAAAAAATTATCAACAATTTAAAACTTTTTCAAAATTATGTTTTTCAAAAAAGATTAGGAAGTAGGGATAAAATAGGGTGCAGCTGGCAATGAATTTAGGAAAATTTGGTAACGGAAAATTCAGTAAATATGAAATAAAAGTTGATTGAAAATTAATTTTAGGGCTGCATTCTGGGGTGGGGATTTGTTGGCTAAACCCACTCCACTATATTTTTAAATAACTTAAAAATTAAAATCATGGGTTCCAGGTAAAACCCCACTACAGCAATACCAGGGCCATACGCAAGTATGGGGCTAGGCCTCCTCCTTCCCCAATATTTTTTGAAAAGTAATAAATATGGGGGTCCAGATAAAATCTCCCTGCAACAATACCAGGACCATACTTTCCAGATGAGGAAAGGGCTTTAGGGGCTAATCCCTTCCCCTCTAATATTTTTTAAATAAGTGTTTAATTAATTACTACACTCTATTGATTTCAAGCAAATAAAATCGATTTATCTACATTAAAGTTCTTGTATCTTCCTTTTAAATTATTAATTAAAAAAAAAAGTAATAAATAAATTAAGTTTTAGATAATTATTTCTTTTTAAAAAGGCAAAACTATATAGCCTCATTTCTTTGTAATTTTTCTTGAAGAACTTTATTCATTCAAAATTTACAACAGCAAATAACAATTAACACAACTATATTACATTTTGTTTAAAGAAAGTAAAACTAAAAGTAGCATCTTTTTACAAAAAAAAAAGAAAAAAGAAAAAGAGCAACATGTCTTAATTTATTTATAATTTGACATAAACAACCAACACTGCAATACCTTCTCAGTACAGCCATGAAGTTGAACCAACATCACATCACAGATAATACCTACAATATCTGATAATATTCCCTAAGATCTTCTAGCAGAAGGGTCTTTGCTTTTAAAAGGCAGTAGACTGTGAGGAGATTCTGAGAGAATTAGAAGCTCTACCAGGATTCATTTTTGGAGGCCACAATCTTAACATATGCAGATGAAACAAAAAGGAAACAAGAGTTCCAACAGAAGGTAGTGAAGGAAAGAGAGAAAAAAGGACTAATCATCAATTGCAAGAAGACAGAATACATGGTTGTTAGCAAAAAGGACAGCCCAAAATGCAAATTACAAATTGGAGATAACAAAATCAAACAAGTACAAAAATTTAAATTTGGGAAGTGTTTTAACAGGAGACAGAAAATACGACATCGAAATTCAAAGATACATTGGCATAGCAAAGATACCCTTCAAAAGCTAAGCAAAGTATTAAGAAACAAAAAAAATTAGTTAAAATAAAGAGAAGTTTACTGAACTGTTACGTAATATCACCCCCTCCTATATGGCAGTGAATGACAGATAAAGAAGAGACTTGAAGCAACAGAAATATGGTTCCACAGAAGGATGCTGAGAATACCATGGACAAGAACATGTGAGCAATGTCAAAGTTTTAGAGAAAATGGAAAATAAAAGGAAATTTATACTTAACATCAGAAAGGGATAGTTGAAATTTTTAGGGCACATAAAGAGGAAAAAGGGCTTGGAAAATTTGATACTCACAAGACAAATTGAAGGCAAGGGGGACAGAGGAAAACAATGCATAACCAACCTAACAAACTTGAATATATGGATGGCAGAACAGGGTTTAAGAAAGATAACAAAAAAACAAAATTTATTAAAATCTACTAAGGACAGGAAGTTGTGGAGAACCATGATCACCTAAGTTCTGAAGGGACACAGCACATGGAAATAAAGTTTTTTTTTTTCAAATAGAAACACAATGGGACTTTGTCGTTATTGTTCACTTTCTATTGCTATATTTTCACTTTTTTTATTCCATTATCCAATAAATGACATTTTGAACATCCCCCACCCCTGCAAATGTAAAGTAAAGGGAAAACAGAACAAAGATATTGTCAAAATTTCTTCTTACCCAGCCTCCTCGAGACAGGATCCAATCAGCAAGATGTTCTACTATGAAATTAATTACCCAATTGATTATTGCACGAATTAAAGGTATTTTGTCCAATGCCTGCAAAGAGAAAAAAAACACAAGTTCTTCAAATCAGGTTATCTTTAAAATTTGAAAATAATTTAAGAGTTAACAACACAGAAAGATGGTAAAAATCCATGGCAACATTTGCTATATCAATAAGATCCATAAAAATTTCTCATGAAAGAACCAAAATAGCACATTGAATGTTCTTATCACCATTGTAAATATTTCTTCCTTGTTTTGATTCTACAGAGGGTGAGGGTTTTAAGATTTTTATAACTTCATTACATTAGGTATGGATGGACATGTGGGTAGGATAATGGTTAACAACTACGAAAGAAAAATTGGCAAGCAGAGTTCAAGTTCTGACCAAGTCTACTTTCACACAAATACCAATGGAAAAGATATGAATGCATCTCTTTTCCCCACCCCACCAGCTATGGGTTAAATAGCAGAGCAGACTGGACTCTCTAGCCATTGTTGGCAACCAGTCTAGGAGAAGAGCGACTGAATTTCAAACCATACATACCTCTAGTGAGGTGCATACTATACACTCATTAAAAATATTATGGGGTTTAAAAATAATTGTGTCAAAGTGGCATAGACTATGATTATAACAGGGGCTGAATAAAAATAAATAAATTTAAGTATGGAAAAAACAAATTAAAAGTTAACAGTACATCAGAGTTACCATAAATAAAATATCCATATGATCTGGTATTCATGCTGTATATTTAGACATTCTTGATGAAATACAAACAAGAATCTGCAATATTATTGGTGCTGACCTGGCATCTCGGCTTCAGTCACTTTCCCATAGATTTCACGTGTCTTTTCTATAAATATTTTTATGGTAATTGTTTGGATGGAGTCTTCACTATGGTACCTAGACTTTAGGAATTTAAGCACGGTATTGCATTGGCAACAAGGTCTCATCAAATTGCAGTTAAATTGGTTAGATGTAACCATAAGTTCTATGCTAACAGTTTCTTTTCTTGCACTTGTTGCCTGTAGAACTTTCTTCCAGCTCCATGCTTTCCAGCCAACTTTTATCTTCAAATTTTAAATGCAATGTCAATCATTATCTACTGTCTTCTTGATTGCTTATCCATTGTACATGCTCCTTCATAATGTTTCTGATCTTTCTTATTCCCTTACAAGAGGTCAACCAGATTTTTCTTTGGATTTTATCAGGAATCTCTAAATGTATAGCAAGAACACCAGACTAGATGTGGCAGCAATATTCTAAGCCTGGATGAATGGTAGACTTATAAATAAGTAAAAGATTCTGGAGAGAAAAATTGTCTTGCACGACACAATGAACCAACATGCTTAGCAGCAGACCTAACAATGGATTCAATATAATCTTTCCACTTCATGTCAGCCGAGTTGGTTATTTTGTTTTATGACATATCAACCTCAGTGGGTCATTTAATACCAACAATTTTTATTGCTGGTAATATTTTATTATGTCAAAAATCTATTTCTGGTATTTTTTTCTTCCTCAAAAATGTATAGCTAGCAATATTATTTAAAAAAATGTATTGCTAGTAATAGTTTTTTTTCCTTCAAAAATTTATCTCTGTTAATAATTTTTTTACAAAGTATTTCTGGTATTAAAACCTATTTTTACACTTTCATAATGCTTTTTACCTCAGTCCGGGGGTTAACTATTTGCCCATAGCTGGGACCCTAACAAGTGCTACCACCCCGGGTCAGGGTGGACCTGGGAACACCAGCAATTAAGAGGTGGTTCCACGCTCCTCAAAACCTCCTGATCACAGGCCTTGCTGTTGGACGTAGTTTATCATCTTACCCAGGATGCGGATGTAGTTTATCACCATACCCAGGATAGTCATGTCAGCTGAGAATGTTAGCCTGAGAAGGTGCAATGGGTTACTCTCCTGGATGCTAGCATCAGCCATGCTGATGGAAGGCAAAAAAGAGTCTCTCTGATAATTAATAGAAAGAAGTTTCATTTTGGAGGCATTCATATGAGTCATAGGTGGATGACAAATTAGACATTATTTTATACAGAATGATAAAGACGGCAATTTGTTTCACTTTGGTATAAGAAGTTGTATCAATTGAACTTACTTTTGTTTTATGAAGTAGAAGTTCAATCTACAATCAAGATAGACAATTATAATCTGCTTGTTTGTTTCTTCAATGGCATAACAACATCCTTATGGGTCATTTAATAACAAAATTTAATTTTCTTGGGTGCATTAGTAATTTTTTTTTTCTTTTACAAAAATGTATTGCTGGTAATTTTTTTACTATAAAACTGTATTACTAGTATTTTTACTATAAAAATTTATTTTTATACTTTCATAGTGTCTTGATCCCAGTTTGGGGGTTCACGATTTAACCCTAGCAGGGACCCTAACTGGTGCAACGATCTCAGGTCAGGGTTGACCTTGAGAACAGCAATTAAGAGGTGGTTCCATGCTCCTCAAAATCTCCCAATCAGAGGCCTTGCTGCCAGTTGTAGTTTATCGTCATACCCAGAATAGACATTGCTTGTGCTAGAGATCCATACTGAATACAAGAAAATATGCAGAAACAATAAGCAGTTAATACTACACTTACCATTAGAGATGACATGAACAGATACTACACATTAATCCCAGGCAATGGCCAAGGAGTGAAGAAAAGCATAACTAGAGTAGCATTGGCTGCTCAGTTAATAAATGCCAAATTTTTCCCTATAAGCAAATGGCTAATATTACCATTTGGTCTATCAAACCATTGGGCCAGTTGGAACGAAACAGAGGGACTTTAATATGAGTTATAGCTAGCTAACTCCTTCATTGATTAGCCAGCCTAAGTCAGGCAATATCTACTGAGAAGTACAATCGTATGTCATGAGTGAAAGCTTAATAGGAAACACTTGAAAAATACAAAGCAATTAATGAGTCAGATAAGAAACATGTAAACAAATTAGAACATTGTTTCATACAGGTAGTTAAAGAAGGCAGCCTGTTATCTAGAAGAAATATCTACACCAAATTTGTTCCCCTGTAATCACTGAAGCAATGATGGCAGTGTGTAAACACACAATACAACTCTTGCCTAAGCTCCCCCCCCGATCGACCAATGATTACCACATGTTGCATTTCAATTCCCGTTAGTGTGCAGCGAAAACTGAGCCTGCTGAAATACTAACAAGGTGAAAGATAAATGCCCCATCAAGTAAATAATAACACTAACTGTGTATCCTATAGTATATAGGTAGATGTTTTATTTGGGGCTTTGAATAGGTGGATAGGTAGATAATTGTGTAGAAATTCTATGTCAGCTCTTCCTCCTATAAACTCCTTTGCCTATCTACACATCCTGACATGTGGCTAGCAATACAGCAATGGGAAGTAGACAAGTCTATCTCCTACCAAGCATGATCAAGAACTCCCTCTGATCTCAAGCATTACTGTTAATCTGGTTTTGTTGTCACTTGATCGCCCAAAACCCCTCATCCACTTTCTAGCATTCCTGTTCCCCTTCAGTCAAACTTAATATCACTTCAGAAACTATACCTTTTCAACTTCAAAATGAACTTATTTTCAAGTAAAAAAATTAATCAAAATTAATTGAGAATAAGGAGGATTGAGGAAAGGATAAAAAAAAAATGAACAGGTTTCAGGAAGAGAGAAGTTGGCGATGTTGCATTTAAATTTTTGAAGATTTAGTTATCAGGGAAGCAAGTAAATGGAAGGGAGTTCCACAGGTTGTAAGTTCAAGAAAATGTTGGAGTAGAGGAGGCAGTTGCATTTAGCTATTTCAACAGTAAAAGGGTGGGACCTAGATGCCAATTTAGTAGCATGCTTAAATTTATGTAGTCAAGGAACCAGAGAAAGAAACTCATCAGAGCAAATGCCATGAAAATATTTGTAGAAAAAACAGAAGGAAGCCTCGTCACATTGGTGAGAAAGTGACTGAAGTCTAGATGCCTGGTCATGGTAGATTTGTAAATGTCCAAGATGGATTTTGACATGACACAGTGACCCAACTTAAAAAAAAAAACAAATGTAATAAAAGGAAATCCATTACCTTCATTAGGTATTTGCACTGATTTTGTTCCAATTCAGTCAGTAAAGAGGGTACAAAAGCACTTGATAAATTCTTCAGTTGCTTGTTAACCTTAGCAATGATAATATTTTTTAAATAAAGATTTTGCTTTAAAGATTTTCTCTATTTAAAAATTCAGTCTAATTTATTTATTTTTGTTTGATAGTAAAGTTTTCTTTTAACTGTTTCGGTCATTGTGCTCTCTGGGCTTCTTCTGGTATCTCATATTGTTCATATTCACTAATTCAGTGGTTTCCCAAATTTTTTTCTCTGGGATGCATTTTCAGAAGGAAAATTTTTCATGCCTCACAAAAATTTAAGTGATAAAAAGTCCATTTAAAAATAAAACAGAGGTTTAAAGGGAGTTAACTGAGGATTCTAAGTCAGAACATTATCACTGATAACTCTCTCCTCCAATTTGCAGAGCCTAGTTACTATATTTTTAATACTTGATATAATGCAAAATATCACATAAAATCAGTCAATAATTATTTATAACTATTTATACTGGGACTTGTGCATGCAATTACAAGTAACCCATAATAATATTTTAAATTTTGAAATATTTATTTTTGACATATGAATTTTTTGAAACTGTTTCTAAATCTTTGATTATCTTTCAATTACACCTGCTATGATCTTTTGCTGCACCTATGAACAATGCCACACAATTTGGGGACCACTGCACTAATTAAATCTTGACCTCTTCAAGTCTGGAGTTAGCTGTTATCTTTCCTGCATAGCCCCAATAACTTCACTTCTTGCTCTTTTCTTACGCTCATACAACAGTACACAATAACTCTCTGCCTTGAGTGGCTCTTGTGCTTTTTATTGGATGAACATCAGTATTGCTCAACTATTGCTCACACTGCTTCCACTGAGTTAGTGATTGAACTCACAATTACTGTCACCAAATTAAAACCAACCACCAGACAATTGCCCCATGGGACAATCCTGAGTCTAGAACTTGGAACCTTAAAACTATTCTGCTTGCTGCTGATATTGCTACTGCTTGTGCTTCTCTTTAATTACTACTGCTGCTGTTAAAGCATTGCTGCCATTTCTTTTTATTTATTTATTAATTGCTTGTATATTGTATTTATTTCTATCTTAGGCTACAAAAACCTCAGTAGGTCTAATTTAGTTCATTCCACAGGGATTGGTGACTACCCTTTTCCCTCCATACAGGATCAACCATGATTGATTTCATTGTCTCATCCTTAATTACAGCATTTTGATGTTCCTCCAGCTTTACATTTAGGAGATGGCTAATTTTTATCTTTGCATTCTTTGCCACAAGTGCTGGGTATGGAATACATACTTTTGTTCTCGATCATGTTCTCCCACTTGTGATTTTTCTATTCAGTTAAGTTGCTTCTTTCAGGTCAAAATATTTGGAAACAGCTTCACCCTACAAAACAAACCTGTGCCTGTGAACTGATTAAATAGAAATGCTTTTATCAAAGATACTTTCATCATTTATTGTTTTAAAAGATTGTGAGATGGACAAAAGTTACCAAGTGGAAGATTTCAAGAATTCTACTTACTTTAATGGCCATTTTGTAGGCAAAGAAAAACAGTTTGACAACTGTGTCCCAACTAAAACTAACAGACACAATGGCTTTGGCAACTCTAAGAAATGTGTTGTGCGAATCTCCTGGTTCGACTCTTGAAATCAATCTGTAAAGAGAAATGATATTGAATATAAGGTTAAATTTGGAAACATATTTCCTGCCACAAAAGGTGCTTTCAAAAGAATGCCTTATATAAAAAAAAAAAAAAAAAAAATCACCTGGCAACTTTATACCCCCGATTGCTGGGTTACTGATACCAGACTAACACCTGAACACACTCTTTTGAGATATTTGTCCTTTGACAACAATTATGTTTCATTACCAAATTATGATAGATTGTAAAAATACATTTTTTTTTTAACACATTAGACACCTGATGATCCTTAAATGAAATATACATAATTATAAATGATTAAATTATGATTACAAATTAAAATAATGTTAAATTATAAAAAAACAAAGGTTGAATCACCAGTTGAATTGTACTCCTTCCATTCCAAAATAAGTGGCTAGATTTGCATTATAAAAAGAGTGGAATTAGTTACTTATTGTGAAATAATGTTACTATTTTTAATGTGAAATAGTAGTACAATTTTTTCTAAATATTCCTTGACAAATTAAAAGGTCAAGTCATAAAGTAGGAAATACATTCAACTAAAAATTATGTAAATAATTATGTTTAGAATTATTTCAAAGCCAAAAAGAACTTTATGTGCCCCTGCAATATACACGAGGCCTTTGAATAGGCACACATGACACAGGAAGTGAGAAAATGTCATGGATGATTATAAGTGAACACCAGTAAGACAAAAGTGAACAGATTTTGATAATTAAAAAACCATAAGAGACTGTTCACTTCTTTAGATTTTACATGAACCCTTCATAAAAGCACTTCATCATTTCTTGTGAAAAATATTTTGGCAAACATGGGCAAAAATGCCTGTAATACAGAGTGTCAAAAGGATGGTTTTATTCCTGTGACACCACTATTATTATTATCATAACAACTACCTTCACTCCTCGCCAATGTTTATTGTTTAAAAAAAACAATGGTTAGAAATGGAATAAAAATTAAAGACATGAAAGTGAATTTATACATTTTCTTTCTGTAGTTTGTGTTCACTCATGAGAGAATCAATTTCATTGTCTTTCTTGTCAGTTCTTTGATGTTTACTTTGGTAACCATAAATCTCTCTTGTCCTCTTCTCCTTTCCCTTTCTTCATATCCATTTCTTGTCCCCTTCTTCTTCTCCTCTTTTCCCCTTCTCCTTTCCTGAAACCGAACTCCACAGGCAAAATTTCTTCTTGTTTGGCTATGGCTTTTATTGTTCAGTGATGTTGTTCTATAATACCATTTCCACTAGGTATATAAGCTGCTCTAAAATATCTCCTGATACTTCATTTTCTCAGCATTTCTTGAAAACTTTCTGAGCAAAATATGCTGTGCTATTATCCATGAGGACTTTTCACTTGGTCCCTTTAAAAAAAAAAAAAGTTGACTTTTCTGTAATTATGGCTGCCATTTCTGTCTGAATTTCAATCCAAATAGCTATCCAACCATGTCCACAGTCAATGATTGAAAGGTATAATCTTCCTCTGTAGGGGGTCACATATAGTGCTAACCATGTCCGATTTGTTCTCCAGTTTCATGTCTGCCTAATGTGTGATCAATGAAGTAGCCTCTATCACATTCTCTGACCGTCTTTTGAATGATCTCCCTAGTGACATCCAGCTGTACCTTCCATACCAAAAGAAAGTTCTGTTGACCCCCACGTGATGTCTGTCACATAACTCCTTAACTTCCGTGTTGTCTAGGCAGCACATCACAGTTATACTTCCCTTGTTGTCAATCATCTCTAGCTATTTCTTTTCACCCGCATCAGGGTATCCACTTTATTTCTGTCAGATGGTAACAAACTCACACACAGCGCTTTAGATTAAACTCAACCATTAATTTACCAAGAATTCCAAGCCATCTCTTTATGATCATTTCTGCAGCACCATTGGACTAAATTCTTTAAGGTAATCAGAGTTGCCAACTGAAGACTGTAGTTGAATTGGTTTTAATTTCCATTTCGTTTAATCCCCACCTTAATGCTAGATTAGAGTGGCAAGTTCTCAGTGTTCTAAAATGTCAAATTCTGTGTTCTTCCATGATGGTAAATATCAATTTTCAGTTCTTGAAACAAAAATGGATAAAAAAACAGACTTGTGTATAAACAGTAAACTGTACAAATATATAGCCTACTTATATAGGCATCTTTATTTTTTTTGTGCTTCAGTGATTTCTGATGGTCCACAAGGGTGTCCCCTTCAAGCCCCATCTACAGTGTATTGATAAAAACTGCAAAACCATTTATTGCCATTATAATAAAAAAATTGTCACAGAAAGCTGGCTCTTCAGCTCTGTATTTTGCTGAAAGTGTGCACCCACCAAGTTTGCTAGCTTTTCAGTTACTCATCAGGAAAGATAATTATGCCAGCATTTAAAAATCTAATTTAATTACAAAACAACGCACATGGGTATTTGCCCTGCAGCTACCAGTAGTAACCAGTTTGACCAGGTTAATATCAGGATTTAGGTTGTGGCCCCACGTTATTTATAGAATGATATGTTGCAGTAATATAGGTTGTAGCACTTGCACATAAGTGACTGATTTCACTGTATATTGCAAATTTATTGATTCTGTTGGATTCCAGATTAAGAATTTTACATTTCACCATCGGAATATTTTATTTTTTAGTAGGGAAAATCCCATTTTCCGTGATTTACTGTGTTTTCCATTTTCTACTTTTTTCTGCTCTATGCTAGATTGATTCCTTTCAACACAGCATTCAATTCAGTGACATTGATAGGATTGAAATCATTTCTCTTCCTCAACTATACTATCCTCAGCTATGATGCCACCAATTTTCACACAAACACCTATAATAATAGTACTGGCATCACACCAGACCATACCACACCTTTTTCTGTCTTGGGCACATGCCATTTACCCTGAACTGGATTGTCCCTTTTTACTTCCTCCATGATGCCATTCATTATGGAAATTGTATCTTGGTCTGTATAGTCACCTCAGGCTGTTCCCTCAGCATGTCGTTTCATATAGCCACATGCTACCCTGAGCAAACTAGCAAGGAGATAGTGACCCACCAATTTCCCACATATTGAAAATAAATCTCACCTAGTCAATTCATCACGGACTTTTGGGGACTGCATTTCCTCTTCTGAAGACCAGGTTTTCCCTTGTTGTCTTTTCTTTATGTCCTTTGTCTAACGATTCTGCAGATTTTTCTATCATTCGACCAAATCTCTTCAAATAGCATATCACTTCCTTCACATTTGAAATGGATTCATCCACCAAAATGACATCAATATAAGAATTGGTGGCATTCTTTATCTTATTTTCTCCTCTTTTGTGCATGGTTCTAAGCACAGCCGTCATCATCTTATGTACAGAATATGATCCAAACCCTACTCGGGTTAAACAATACATACGCTCCATGTATATGGCCTTAGTTATTCTACTACATCCACCAGTCTGCCAGTGGGTGGCATGCCACTAGCGCTTACCACTGGCGGCCTGCTGTTGGACCACCAGCATGTTCATCTTGGCAATGTTACCACTTGCTGATCGCTAGTGGCACACTGTTGGCCCGCTGGTGGCTACTACCAGCGGACTGCTGGCATTGTCATTGGCAGGTCACTAGCATCTTGCATGTAAGGATGTAGTTGCAAGTAGGCACTTTTCAAATCAACAAGGGTTTTGGGGCCAGTCATTTAACACCAGTCTTGCATAGTATCCGAGGAAATGTCTATGGTATCACTACCTGTGTGACATGCCACATGGGTAGTTAGTTCCCTAAAGTCCAGTACAGGTCTGACTGATTTTTTGTGGGCTTAACTACTGCCATCAGCAGTAACACTCCTTCTCTCACTTCCTCCTTTCACAGCACAAGTATACCCTCGTCTATCCACCATTCCAGTTCCTTCTCAAAATTCTCAATATTCTGACTAAGTTATTGTAACATCTAATTTTGTTTTTTAATATTGGAGGCTTTTCATTTCAAATACATTTCACCACCCATTTTGACACCATCAAATTTTGCTGAGAAATCTCTATGCTCTTGGTATCTGTCCATTTTGGTGCTACTCCAATTGCACATTCCCATGCACATTGCATCTGACCAAATTTCCTATACCTTTGTCAAAGAAAACACCATTCAGATGCTCAATCAAATTCAGTTCAATTACAACATCGATATCTTTGATCATCTTATTGATCACTATAGCTTCTGCCATTAAGCAGAGGCCATTCGCTGTCAGCTCAATTGTGCTGATCCCTTTGCATCCAAACTCTCTTCCATCCATGGCTATTAAATATTTCATTTCCTTCCATTCCAAATGGTTGCTAACTTTGGTGTTATTAGTGTGGTCATGAATCTTGTATCCACACGGGCTCTTGATTTCTTATCTCCAACCATAGTCGACAATCACCTGTAGTGAACTGCTGCTGGCTCAAGAGGGTAGCTACTCACACAGTAGGCCCCCCTTTCACCATTTTTTGGCAGCAATATCGAGTAATATGGTCTGACACACCACATCTGTAACAGCTGGGATCTTGCTGAGATGGTGCTTTACATTTACAAATGTTTAATCAAATGAGCCTCCTACCCCTTACACCAAAAACACTGACTCCTGAATTTTGTTGTCGCCAGTGGATCCAAGTTGCGTGCTCTATTAACACACACTATCAAAGACCTTGAGCTTACTAATAAAACACTCATTTCCATGTTCTCAATACCAAGCAGTTGCTGTAGGGCTGTTGACATATCACTTAGAAATCCAGTAACAAATGCTAGTTTAACAATCGATTCAAGACCTCCTCCCCACGAATCCTGCCAATCTCCTAATGTTATTGGCATAAGCATCGACCGATTCTCCAATTTATCTGATTTCCTTCATGATTGTTAAAACATTGGCTAATTGACAATTGATTCAAACTTTATAAAATGGTAAATAAGGATTTCCTTATAGTTAGTTAACATATTTTAATAATTTAGTAAATGTTTATAAATTTATGAATAAAAATTTTTTTTCATATTTATTTCTTTATAAATTGGTAAATGATGAATATTGCATTGCATTACTTTTAACTGTATTAGTTTTTAGAATGGAAATATAAAATTATTCTTTTAAATAAACAATCTAATAAAGTGTTTAATATTTTTCTTGTAAATTCTCAGGATTCAAAAAAAAAAAAAAAAAAAAAAAATGTATAAATTCAATTTTATCATATGTTTAGGCTTTATTCCAATTCTAATCATTGCTTTTTAAAACAATAAACATTGCAGAGGAGTGAAGGTAGTTAAAATAATAGTGGAGTCAAGGGAAAAATTATCCTTTTGACACTCCACCATATTGCAGGCATGAGGTTCCATGTTTACCAATATTTTATCACTCCCAACCCCCTGTGAAAAACACTTCATCACTTCCTATGAACAAATACATATGTTGGCTTACATTCACTCTCACTACTTCTTGAGTTCTGACATTAAGAGACAAAGAAGAGAAAGAAGAAAAAAATATTATTAACCTAAAGAGTCCTAAAAACCGAGAAGATTCTTTTCCTTTCCTGCGAGAACAAAAATTTGTGGTGAGCGAGCAATAATTTCAGCGTGAGGAAGATTACTACTAGCTCCTAGCAGAACTTAGGATTGGCCAGGCATGGAATGAATTTGAATGTTCACTGATCTACAATTCTGGCTTTTGTTTTTTTCTTTTACAAAACAGCATGCACAAAATGTGGGGTTGGGGTCATTTTGATCATCAATGACATCCTTTTCTTCTGCATGCATAGATTGATTTTTTCATCATTAGGCTACCAACATATTGATATTCCAACATTATATGAATTTTCAGTTCTCTCAGACATACACATTTCACACACATTCAAAGACTCTATATATATATATATATATATATATATATATATATATATATATATATATATATATAATTACAGACAACACTTACTCTTGTAATTTTTGATCTCCATCAAGTTCATCACCAATACATCGGAGGGCCCGTCCAATTTCTTGAAGCTGTGCCATAGGAGGACCTGAAAGTAAACATAAGTTTCATATGAAAGCAGAATTTGTATACTTTAGCATACCATAACTTCTTTTCTTTCTCAGGTGAAAATTAGTTTCAGTAATTGGTAACATATCTTAATGACAAATTGCCCTGAACTAATACTGAAAAATGAAAACATAAATAAAATTACTAGTACTATCTCCAGTCAAGTTTGGCTATGACAGTAAAAGCCTTTGCTGCAACTGCCAAAGCTAAACGTTTGTTTCTCACTTGTAAAAACAATCCCCTACATTCTTCTGTCAACAATTATGGAATGCCAGTCAAGATACTTGGTTACTGAGAGTAAAAGGGAGAAATGGATTCATGCTTTTCCAAAGAGCATTCATGCCAAGTGGAATTCAGCAAGCCCAGCTGAAATTCATTCAGCTTTCAGTTTTCCATGCTGATTATTGTTACATTACATCATCCACATATCCCAAAGCATACAGCACCTGGTAATCCCAAGTGATCACCCATCTAGGCACTGACCAGGCTGGACATTGCTTAACTTCAGTGATTGGATGAGAATAAGTGTTTCAATGTGATATAGCCATAACAACAGGAATGCTAAAAAGTTAATCGAAAAAACAATAGATAAACCACCTGGTATTTTCAACACCTTCAGAAAACAAAAGTTGTCTCTAATTTTAAAAAAAGATAAAGTTCATAATGAATACTATGGCCAATTAATGTTTTTATCCAATAAAATTTCTTTAGAAAACAGTCAACTAAATGAGAAAAAAAAAGTAGTGGTGGTAAGTGATAAAAGTGTAAGCTCTAAGTTTTTGAATGCAGGACTCTCTACGTGATTCAGCACTCCTCATGCGCACAGGCTGTTCTCAGTGTGGTGGTCATTGCCGCGGCTGTTGGACACGTAGCAGTGGTAAGTGGTAAAAGTGAATGCTCTAAGTTTTTGAATGAAGGACAAAAAAAAAAAAAAAGAAGCTCAATGGTTAAAACTTTCAACTAATGAGGGCTAGAAATTTCACATTCAGAAAACAATATAAGAGTCATAATCACAAGTGGCAGTGCCAAATTTAGGACAAATGAGGCCCTCTTAATTAACCCCCACCCCACCCCCACACTTCGGCCAATGGGAAGTAGGGGCTGTGCTTAAACACACCTAAGCACAATGGTGAATATGGCACTGAAAATTGGCAACATACATATGAAAATATTTGGGAGTGAAATTCAACCAGAAGTCTACACATTCACATTATGATTATTAGTTTGAGCAGACATTGCTTTTGTCTCCTCCTTTCATCACATTACTAAAAATACCTCAATTCAAAATGCCTTCTGGGAGGAGAGCACCCCCCCTCCTGATCTCTTTATCAAAGAATAATCAAAACCCTGTTGCTTTATCATTGCTACTCTTCTACTCATTCTCTTTGCTATTCTACCAATTAACCTCCTACCACTTATCTGTTATCTCAAGTTTAATGGCAATGACTTGTACCTCATATGTCCAGTCAAGAGACAAATGGAAGGTCAATGTAATTTACAAACCTACTTTTTTTTTCTGTCTATATTTCTGAGATGAGGTATTATGTACACTATTTACATTATGTGAACTATTGTCCTCATCTTTGTCGCCATATTTCTGAGATGAGGTATTATGTACACTATTTACATTATGTGAACTATTGTCCTCATCTTTGTCGCCATATTTATTACAACGTTTCAGCCGTTGTATGCTCGTGCCTCCTTCAGGTGGTTGAAATAAACGGTTCAGTTCGACATTCCAACCACCTGAAGAAGGCCGGAGCGTACAACGACCGAAACGTTGTGATAAATATGGCAACAAAGATGAGGACAATAGTCCAAATAATGTAAATAGTGTACTTTCTTTTTCTAGGCTGATTTCTTGCTTTTTTTTTATTTTATTTCCTTTTATATAAAAGGGTCCTACTGTACGATGTAACCTGACACACCTACATAAGCACCCACATGTCTGCCTTACAATTGTAGCCATAATGAAGGACAAAAAGCCCCCCTCCTCCCAAAAAACTCGACACAACCAAGAGATAGTGAATGTAACACAATCCAATATGGTGCACACCTGGTGAAGAAACAACGCTGTCTTCCTCGTATAGTGTCGCACGACGATGCAGTAACCACGAAATGCTTTATGCCGGATCAACGTAACCCGAGGCCCTTCTGTATGTATCTAGCTATTTTTTTTTTAAGCATTTCACTCCAAGCAAGGCAATAAAGTCACTAGGATACAAGGGGTTACTGAGTGATAAAGAATATGAGAAAAAACTACCATTAAAGAGAGAGAGAACAATAAAAGAACAAGAATTAAGAAGACAAAAGATAATGATTCACATTGCATTTAAATTTTGAAGATCAAACTTAACTGGAAAACATGGAGCCAGAAGAGAGTTCCACATTCCAACAAATATGATAAAATAATAAAACTGTTAGCATAAAACTTCCAGTTACATCTAGCCATTTCAACTATAACATGAGACATTGCCATTTATTAGGATATGTGTGAAAGTTTATGATAAACCACAGACTTGAACAGCTTAACATTGTAGTGATCAAGTAAGTAGTCTCTTCAGAGCTGGTTCCCAAAGCATCAGTTTGAGAGCTGCTGCTTCTCTAGTAGAACTTACATCTCAACAATGGAATACAAAAGGAACAAGGGTGTTTTGCTACAATGGGTGTGGCATGGTGGGTCTTAGCTGTGAAGGTTAGAACTGGTGGAACTGACGAATGTAGCTCACCTGAGCACTTTCCATAAAAATAGGGATAAAGAATGTAAGGTGGAAAATAATTCATTACCCCAGGGACGTTGAGACACTTTTGAACTATCAAGACTGAAAAGTGAAGATTGGGAAATTCCTACCCATTTATGGCAGCAGTACTCTATCTTTGGCCTGATCTGCCTCTTGTAAATGTAGGGCATAGCAGGAGGAGTTAGATATTTATTGGAGTAGCACAGGGAACCCGACCTTCTTTCTTTCATTTTTAAAAAAATTGATCATATGTACGAGTTCCACTTGAGGCACTTAACGTATTAGTCCTACGTGAGAGCACACCCATTTATTGGGATATGCGAAAATTCAGAGCCCACTCAGAGATGACGGAACTCCACTAGTTTTATTTTCAAGGCAGTGAATGAAACCAGCCAGCTTTCCACTACAGACATAATGAGTTCAGTTTTAAATTCCAATCACCTGAAGAAGGCCAGAGAATACAATCACTGAAACATTGGAGAGATGACAATAAAGATGAGGACAACAGTTCAAACAATGTAAATAGTGTAAATACCTTTCCACCCCTGTTGAAGTAACTCAACTTCTTTATTAAAGTCTCCTTCAAGTTAACTAATCCAGAACATTCTGAGGGGAAACCACCTGCATACAGATGGATGGTGAATTGTGGAGGTACACAAAAATAGGACATAAAACAAGGTTGCATTTTTCCTCTTGATTCAATCTCTACAAAAAGGCCATCCTAAGGGACCTATAGACATCTACCAGGATTTATTATCAGTGATGAAACTACTGATGACAGACAAAGAAAGAAAAAAAGAAAACTACAGGAACACTTAGAAAAGGTAGTAAAGGAAAGGCTGAAGAAAATACTAACCATCAATTGCAAAAAGGCAGAATAAATGGTTGTTATCAAGAGAAAATCTCAAGAGGCAAATCGGAGATGTCAACATCAGTCAGGTATTTTAACCGAGAATGGAAAATGTGATGCCGAAATCTGAATGTGCATTGGGTTAGTGAAATATGCATTACATAAACTCAACAAAGTATTAAGAAACAGGAAAATTTCATTAGAAACAAAGAAAAGAATACTGAACTGCTGCATAATATCTAATTTTTAACATTAGAATAGAGAAAGATGACTTTCAGAAACTAAAAGTATTAAGAAACAGGAAAATTTCATTAGAAACAAAGTAAAATGCTTAACTCTTATGTAATATCAATGCTCTTAAAGGTATTATTTGCTTGACAATCTTCCCAAAGATAAAAAAAGAACTGGAGACAACAGAATATGTGGTTCTACAGAAGGATACTGAGAATTTCATGGATGGAGTGAGTATATAACAAAGAAGTGTAAAAGAAAATGATTAACAAAAATCACAATTAAAATCAGAAAGAGCTAAAATTTTTTGATTACAGGAGAGGCAGGAAGGCTTGGAAAATTTGACACTCACAGGGCATATCAAAAGCAAGAGGGATAGAGGAAGGCATTTGGCCACACCTACCTGTCAAGTTTGTATGAATGGATGGCGGATTGAAGAGGCCTGAGGCTTTGCAAAGGAAGAAATGCTGCTAAGGGCCACAAGAGATAGGAAGTTATGGAGCGCCATGATCACCTGCATCTTGAAGGGACATAATCCATAGAATAACTGTTGAGACCACCATAACTTTCCAAGGATCTCACATTCATTCTGTTAGTCAGCGTCAAATCATTAATACATACGAGGTACCACCAAAATATGTCCCAATAGGTACCATAATTTATGGAACATATACATATAATAATAGGTACCATCAAAATAAATGTATTCCCCCCCCCCAAATGAAAGCAAAATAAAAAATTTAAAAATTTATAACTCTTTAAAAATTTGTCAAAAAACAGGAATATCCAATTCAAATGAATTTTTCAGTACTTAGTAATTAATGAATAAATGAATTGTATACTGAACAGGTCACTTTATTAGGAAAATTTGTGGGAATGCCATTTTGAGAGTAAGTTTCACTTGTCCTGTACACCTTTTGAATGCCTTAAGTTCACCTTTTAATTGGAGGAGTGGGGAATGTATAATTTTTTTTTAGTTACATACATATATAAAGAGCAGTTGTCTGTATATGTGTATGTGTCTGGCTAAAACTAAGAAAACTATAATAATTAACAACAAAATAAATATGTCATCCAACCCACCTTTTTACCAAAATTTATCATCGTATTATTTGTATTTGCTAAGAAATTTTAAAATTAAAAATACATAATAATTGTATTAGAATGCATTCAAAATTCTCAGAATTAAAAAGTAAAAACAAACACAAATAATTATTATTCCTGTTCATTTTTACTTTTAATTCTGCTGATAATTTCGAAACACTATAGTAAAATTTGACCCAATATTTTTTCAAGTCCCACGGTTTGGGCCAGATATTTTTCTATGTTTTTCTTGGTTTGTTACTAACATAAAAAAGTAAATAATTTTAAATTGTTTTATTAAAGTAAAGACTATAGCGAGCCTTATTTTTTCATAAATCAATTTAAATTTGTAAAACAAATATTCAACTTGACTAAATATTGCCTGTATGTCTGTCTCTCCTAACTTTTAGTTAACTAAAAAATTTTTCCTTTCAAATACAAATATAACTTGAAATTTAATCATAATCAATTTTTAAAACTAAATTCTCAATGTATCTTGCTTCTACTCCCTTTCAAAATAGTAATTCATTCATTTATGGAGAAATGTTTGCTTCTTTCACTTTAAAAAAAAAAATCACTAAAATAATGTTTAAAAGTAAAACTTTATTTACTTAAAGAAAATCTAAATTTCCTTCCAACATAAATAGTGAAGTTTTTGCTATAAAAAAAATGATTAAATTTTAAATATAACTTAATTTTAAATTATTGACATTTTTATTAATAATAATTTGAAAAAAGGTTAATGAATTTAGATAAATTGATTTGTTTGAAAACAACATTAACAGTGTATTTATGTTAGTATTTAATTTGAGAAATAAAATGTCTTTTTGAATAAAAATATAGGGATGATCAGAAGACCCAATATGGTATTTTCCTAAATTTAGTTATTTTGTAACAACCCCAAAAAGTTTATTTTTTAAAGATTGAATAAAAATATTTTCTATAAGAGGGCCTAAAAATATCAATTAAATTGTCAATAATAAACAATTATTCAGAGATACAATGAATGCCCCAAAAATATCTGGTTAAAACCCTGAGAGTTGAAAAATATCAGGTCAAATTTTTCTAGTGTTTCAAAATTATCAGTAGAATTAAAAAGTAAAAAAATACTGCTTGTTGAATTATTTATTATCACTAATAAAAATACTAAATTTAAATTTTCAAAAAATTTATGCTTTCAAAAATATTCATACTTTATATTATAATTTTCCTATAGTAGACAGGACATAAAGGACAGTTTTTATATATATATATATATATATATATATATATATATATATCTGATCTCTCGATCTCCGGCTACCTTCCTCTCCTTAGAAAAGACTCTCAAACCTACATGCACGGCCTTGGTATTTACATCAAGGACCATCTCCTACTGGCTAGAGAGTTGTCTCTCGAATCACCAGACTATTCGTACATGTGTCTCCGGCTGTCTCTTCTCAATGCTGTAAGCTATCTCTTCTTTCTTTATCGCTCTCCATCCTCCCAAGACTATGGAATAATCGATAGCATTTCTGACAGCATAGACAAGGCTCTCTCTCTCTCTCTCTCTCTCCCCACATCCGTTTGCTTACATATTAGTGTTTGGCAATTTTAACACCCATCATACCAAGTGGCTTAAGAATGCTACTACTGACCTTGCAGGCATTCAAATACTTAATTTTTCAGTTTCTCAATGCTGCACGCAGATAGTTGACTTCCCCACACGTTTTGCCTACATCCAGGACAGTAAGGCCTCTCTTCTGGATCTGTGTTTTACCTCCATCCCCAAGTCTTGTAGCGCCTCGCAGCTCTGCCCTCTTGGTAACTCCGATCACGCTGTAGTGTCTGTCAACATCTCCTTCAACTCCACCCCCCGCAAAGAACCTCCTACCTCTAGAACCTTGTTCTGCTATCAATGAGCTGACTGGGACTCGCTCTGTGATTTCCTCCACAATGTCCCCTGGGATGTTGTCTTTATGCTCCCCGTTCAAGAATGTGCTTCTAAGGTCTCCTCCTGGGTCAAAGCTGGAATCGACGCTTTCATCCCCTCAAGGAAATTTAAGGTCAAATCGCACTCCTCCCCCTGGTTCTCTGCTGCTTGCTCAGCCGCCATTGCCCATAGAAACCACTTCTTCCACCTCTATTGTAGCGACATGTCCGACTGCAATAGACATCTCTTTGCCTGTAACGAGTGTAAGCGTGTCCTCAACAAAGCTAAGTCACTATTTGCTGCTCAAATGAAGGAACGTATTGTTTCTTGCAAATTCGGCTCTGCAAGAGCATACTAAACAGTAGCAAACTATACCTCCTTTGTTCAACCAGTTTGAGGTCCTGACCTCCTCTGCCGACAAGGCTGAATGCTTTGCTCGGAAATTTTCATTCAATTCAACACTCGACTCTTCCGGTGTACCCATACCCGATTTCCCTCTTAGAACTGAGGCCCTATTGAGCGAGTTTCACATAACCCCGTCATTGGTATTGGGCATTATCTCTAATTTAGACCCCCACAAGGCTAGTGATGGAGATGAGATACTTGAGGAAATGTGCGCCTGAACTGGCGCTTGCCCTCTCCAAATTATACAACTACTGCTTCAGGGAATCTTGTTTTCCAGACTGCTGGAAGTCCTCATCAATTGTTCCTGTCTTTAAGAACTCCAGCGACCACTCTAACCCTTCTAATTACCGTCCTATCAGTCTCCTACCCCTCTTCAGCAAAGCCTTCGAAGCTTTAAACAATGCTGAAGTGGTTAATCACTTTACATCCCATAATCTACTCTCAGACAAGCAATATGACTTCCGCTTTGCCCGATCTACAGCCGATGTGCTTACAGCCATCACTGAAATTGTCTACCAAGCTCTTCAGAATAATGGAGAAGCTTGTGCTGTGGCCCTAGACATCTCCAAAGTGTTTGATAGGGTTTGGCATGCTGGCCTTCTTCGCAAGTTCAAGGGTTATGGTATTACAGGTCGATTGTTTGACTTAATACAATCATTTCTGTCTAACCGTGAATTGAAGGTCGTTCTCAACAGATTCTCCTCCAGCTCCTATCCCACGAACACAGGTCTTCCCAAGGCTCCATCCTAAGCCCTACTCTGTTCCTTATCTTCATCAATGATCTTCCGAATGCCATTGATTCCCAAGTAGGCATCTACGCGGACGACACTACAATTTACTCCTGCCTCAAAAACAAATCTAGTGTCGCTGACAAAACTAACCTGGCCATTCGTTTTGAAAAGGACCTCCAATCGGTTGTGAACTGGGGCAGTAATTGGCTGGTTAACTTTAATTCCTCCAAAACCAGAGATCCTTCCCTGCCCCCCATTAGAATGTCTGACACTCAACTTCCCGAGAGCACCTCTCTGCAGCTGCTCGGTTTCACGTTGTCTACTGACTTGAGATAGAACAAATACATTGAGTCAATCGCTTCATCCACCGCAAGGAAAGTTGGCTCCCTGTGCCGCACCAGAAAATTCTTCTCCCCAGAATTGATCCTTCAAATCTACAAATCAACCATTCGCCCTTGCATGGAGTATTGCTGCCATATATGGTCTGGAGTCCCTTCTGTTTGCCTTGGGGTTCTTGATAAGATCCAGAGACAGATATGCAATATAATTGGCCCTGATCTGGCATCTTGTCTGCAGTTGCTCTCTCACAGACATGCCGTCGCTTCCCTCTGTCTTCTTTACAAATACTTTCATGGTAATTGCTCCGATGAGCTGCTCTCACTGGTTCCCAGACTTCATGAATTCAAGCGTCCTACGAGGCAGGCATCCCGCTCTCACCCTTTCACTGTTGAAACTGTTAAACCTATGCTACTCCAATAGCTTCATGTCTCACACCTCTGGTCTGTGGAACTCCCTTCCCTTTTCCTGTTTCCCTGATAGCTATAATCTCCAACTATTCAAATGTAATGTCAATCGACAGTTGCCTTGATATATCCACTATCCTTCTCCTCATCCTTTCCTGTATCATTCCTATCTGCTCTTGCTCCAAATCCTATATAACCCCTTGCATGCTAGTGGCTTCCCGCCTTGCTAGGGATGAAATGCTAAAAAAAAAAAAAAATAAATAAATAAAATAAATATATATATATATATATATATATATATATATATATATATATATATATATATATTAAAAAGAAGAGGGTGCCGCAAACGTTTTTGGTTGTAATGTGGATTTATTGAGAAAAAATTATACTTTGTTTTACATAATTTCACGACACGTGTTTCTGGTCTGGTCTCGCAAACCGTCTTCAGGTGAAAGTGGAGATTTTTACATATTATTAAAATAATTAATTTTCTTCATGTTCAATGTGGAATATTCTCGATATGAGACATTCTGTTTGTGTGTTGGCAATCCAATTTTCTTTCTATAATTGTCAATGAAGAGTTCTGCGTGAGGGTCATAAAACAATTAAGGTTTGTCCAGTGGTAGTTATCGGCATTTAATCTTTTAATGTTTTAGTGACCTCTATGTGCTCTTGGATCTGTTTCTATTTTGGCGTGTTCCTGTCAGCATGCGTGTATATATGTCGTATATTTCCTTACTGAGGAATTGTAAACTTATTTGTACTTATACACGCATACACACACATACGCACATACACACTATCCCACCACAAGTAGTCAGTACACACACACATATACACACATATTTCCCAAGCTACATGGAACCAGTACACACACACACACACACACATACATACACACACGCACACACACACACACACGTACTTCTTAAGTTGTCAACATCCAGATATACATACATAAATGTATGTATGTGTACATACATATATATATCTCCTCGTGTCTCCGTATATGAGTGTGCGTCCATGTATGTGGCGATCATTATATTTGGTCACCCTGTGTGCATGTTTTTTTTTTTTTTTGGGGGGTTACGATCTATTCAGTCGGGTTTGAATTTGTCTATAAAGTTTTTTTTTTCCTGTATTTGTAGATACGAGTAATTGTCTGTTTTGATATATCGGCATGATATTAAACTTACCCTGGTTACATTTGAAAATGTGTTGTGATACAAAAAAGTTTTTCTGTTGTCTGTCAATTTTATATTGCTTTGTGTGGGGAGACCCTGTTGTTCAGTTGTTGGCTGATGCCTATATATGACTTCTTACATTTTGTGCATTTAAGTGCATAAACTACATTTTTGGAGTTGCAGTTTAAGTTTTTGTTTATTGTGAATGTTTTTTTTGGGTTTTCAAAAGTGTAGGAGTTTCCTTCTATAATGATGTCACAAACTCACATCTTTTTTGTTGCATTTTGTGACTCCTGTATTTTGTGTTGACTAAATTTAGATGAGGTTAATATGTGTTTTAGGTTTCTAGATTGGCGTTTGCTCTTAATTATTTTGGTTGTTTTTAGTATATTATTCAGTTTATTATTCTTGCTAAGTAAATCTAGATTTTTGTGATTTCTGGGAATATTTCTGGGTTGTTTTTGTTGTGCGTTGAGACATATGCTAGAGTTTGTTCGGCGTTACGTTTCTTTATTTCTAAGTTGGTCTAGAGGAATTTCTTTCGCTTGAGTTCAATACCTTTGTTTATTAGTGTTGTGGGGTAGCCTCGTTTCTTGAGAGTTTTATGTAGTTCTTCTAAAGCGGATTTTTGGAGATGTTTATCAGTCACTATTGTACAAATTCTACGTGCTAGGGAATAGGGGATGGATTTTAGGCAGCTTTTTGGGTGATGGCTCTTGAAATGAAGGTATTGTTGGGTGTCTGTGGGTTTTATGGTAGATATCTGTGATTATGTGGTTGTTTTTATTTCTAATGAGTATATCTAAAAATGGTAATTCGTTAAAATTATATTCTTGCGTGAATTTGACTTTTGGGTGTAAGTTTTGAAGTAGTGTATGGAATTGGTTAATATCACCCCATGATGATTTCAAAAGATGAAGCAATCATCTAGATATCTTTTCAAGATTTAGTGAATTGGGTCTTTATATTTGTCCCATATATTTGTTCTATCTTTTCATAGAGGTTTTCTTCTAGGTAAGCTAATGTTAGGGTGGCATATGTTGGTGCCATTTTGTTCCCCATCGCAGTACCTAGGGTTTGGATATAGTTTTGTTGTCAAATTCAAAGGTGTTATTGTTTAGAATTGGTCTATACTATCGATAATGAACTCTTTAGTGAATCTCGGATGTAGTATTTCTGGATGTTTTTCAATCCAGAATGAGATATTTTTTCCTAGTTCATGGGTATGTTACTGTATAGGCTACTGATGTCAAAGTTGCCATAAGCGTTCCCCGGATCTACCTTTTGTGGTATGCAGCTAAAGAAATGGATATCGTCTCTGATGTGGCTTTTAATTTGTTTAGTATATGGTTGCAATATTATGTCTATTAGGTTACTGAGTTTGCTAGTGGGACAGACTGGTCCTGCTACTATGGGTCTGAATGTAAGGTCACTGGGGTTTGGGATGCTAATGTATTTCAGATTTTTGTGTATGTATAGCTGCTTTTATTTCACTTTCGATTTATGAACTTTAGGTAGTCCGTAGAAATTACTTGTTTTTTGGTACAAAGTTTATTAGGAAATCCTTCTCTTTTTTGTTAATATTTTTATTATGTGTTGTGCAGAGTTTTGTAATTTTTATTTATAATGTTTTTGTCTATGTTAGTGTCAATTACTTTTTGTAGCTGTTCCTATCCTCTAGTGTTTCTAGAATTTTTTGTTTTATAGTATGTTCTGTCCATGATTACTATGGCGCTGCCTTTATCTGCTTCTTTTATAATTATGTTATTATTTTTTGAATGTTCTCTAAGGCTAGTCTTTTCTATATGTGTGAGATTGTCGAATGATTTGGATTTTTCCTGTAGGTCAAAGGTTCCAGAGTTTTTTCAAAAATATATTTATCTCATTGGTATTGTTATTTTTTGTTTGGGAATAAATTGGATTTGTTTTTTTACTAGTGACTCATCTGTACTACTTTCGCTATTATTAAATATTTCTCTTAGTCTCAGTTTGCGTTCAAATTCCTTAATGTCTTTTTTTTAAGTCTACTATATTGCTTTTAGGAGCAGGACAGAATTTTAGGCCCAATTTAGTAGGTTGATTTAAGTCATTTTAAGTGTATATGTAGATAGGTTTATTATTTTGGGTTTTGTGTCATCTAAACGGGTTTTCTTGTTCGGACTGGGGCTTCTAAAAAATAATGATTGTTTCTTTTAATATATCTTGGGTTTTCTAAGAGATACCTTCTTCCTGTACATTTTGAGTTTTCTAGCCAGTGAGAGTTTCCCTTAGTAAAATTGGGTTGTTGTTTTTCGATGGCTCTATATAGGTGTGTTGGCTTTTGTTAGGGGCCTGTTCCAGATGTTCCTAGGTTTGTTGTTTTGTATTGATTGTATGTGATTGTGTAGAACTTTTTGTGAAATTCTGGTTGTACTCCTGGATATAGGTAATGGTTGCCTGGTTTGGTTTGTTGTGCTAGGTGGTATTTGTAAGAGTTGGTTGTGTGAATGTGTGTGTGTTCTGATCTTTGACTGTTTGTGTTATGGTGTGGTGGTCTGTACAGGTTTATTTTTGCGCTGTTCAGTGTATGTTCATAATTGTATTTTTTATGTGGGTGTGAATGCGTGGTGGTGGTATGTATTGGGGTTCCTACTTTTGTGTATGTGTTTGCGTGTAGTAGAATGTGTTAGGATAATCACTTTGTGAGTTAGTTTGTGGATGTGTTTGCGTATGGTAGAATGTGTTAGAGTGCTTACCTTGTGGGTCTGTTTGTGTGTGGGTAGTAGGGATTCGGGTTTTTAACTCTGTTGGGTGGTTTTCTCTGTATTTGCTGATGTAATATATATATATATATATATTTGAATTAACAATATTTTCCATTAAATCAATCTCAGTCTTTACTGACGAAAAACAATTTAAGAGTGTGGAATCTTCCACGTCTGCCAGTCACCCCTGTGGGGTGAATGTACTCCTCCCCTGTAGTAATTATCATCACACACATACAAGTCATGCAACAAGTATTCATTGGTTAATCTACTCAAAACTAGCTCACTGATTGGTCAGTTCCGACCAATCAAACTGCCTGCACGCGACAAATCTGTTTTCCGACTCAATATGCTGAGCCGATCCCGTGATACCCAGCCATATATAAACAAAACATGAATAAGCTCCCTCGTGTTCTCTTCAGGAATTCTATGGGGGCAAGAAGTTCACTTCTTCCCAACTGATCTTGTTCTTTAAGCATCAGCTTAAAGTCAAGATTAGGATGGAAAGGCAGCAGATCACCTCATCAGAGTTTGGCAAAAGGTGGGTGAATCTTGTGCGTATGTGCTGAGTAAAAGGGGCTGACCTGGAGTGGCATTTTGATGCCAGTTAGGCATCAGGATATTGTTTTCCTGGTTTGAACTTGGGCAACCCATCCCTGGATTTAGGCTAGAAGTAGGTTTTTGATTCTTTAGTTTTTCTTTTTTTTTTTCCAGTCAACTAAGCTAGGGTGTGTTTTGCTCATTGGCTCCTTTTATTTCTGTCCCTTTTTTCCTTTAGTTTAGCTCTCCATCCCCTCCCTCGTTAGGTGGTCAGTGATGTCAGTTCTCTGGTGGATGCGGGGCGACTTTCTTTTCATGTGTATGTTTTTCGTATTTGTTGTTGTGTCTGAATGAGTGCTTGGGATGGATGAATGTTTTTCTAGATTCTTATACTCCCGCATCGATTTCGTCCAGTTAACTGATTTTTCTGCCACATTTAAGGTTTGTGGTTTTTTTTATTACTAACATGATTTTGTTTAGTTTCTTGTAAATAGTTTATAACCATATTGTATATACATCATTGGGGTGTTTTTAGCTTGTTGTTTTTTATTCCCCCTCCCCTCACAGACAACGATTTGTACATATGGGGACTATTTAGGATTTTCATTGAGACAATGAGGTATTTTGGTGGATGTAGTAAGAAAGATAAGTATGAATGTGTTGTTTTGGTGTTAGGATTATATTGTTTTGTATGATTGGGTCAGTGGTTGTGGCTAGCTAAGTTATAAATTAAGACAAATGATGACCATCCTTTTCCCCATACCCTTTTTCGGCCTAGTGCCACATTAACTGTATTGTTTACTTTACAATAATAAATATTGTTCTGGAGAAATGCCAAAGTAATCCACGCCAGTCAAAATCGTAAATTTTTGCTGCACAAATTTCTCTGACTCAACACACACAGCATTTCGCTCTACCAGGAACAATTTCTTACAATACTAAAAAGTGATAATAACTCACTACTAATAAGTATTTGTAAACATTCAATCAAACATCAAAACAACTAAAGGTACACAACTCATACCAGTTTTGGACAATAATTCAAGCAAACACACACATACACACTATTAACTGAACTGCCACTAAAGACATTTTTGTACGTGAACATTCACTTAGTTTAATTTTACACACAAATCTTAGTAACAGTTTCACACACATTCAAAATCAACATAAATATTCTACATAATTCTATTCAACCATTCACACTTATTCAACAACCTTTGATTCATTTGTGTATTTCTATTCTATATAAATCCATGTTATTATTTATACCTTTTAACTACCCGGCCGGAAGTTACTGCGGTTACTCAAACGTCTGAAAGTGTCACGCGGAAAACAGAGCGAAACGTTAATTTCGGTGACTCATGTTTTTTTCAGAGAAACGAAACACAAAAAGCAAAAACAAATGAAACATAAACATACACAAACACCCTCCTAACTAAAAAATAATGACCAGAAACTACTTCATATACACATTGTGTCCAAATGAAACCATTTGTGTACAGTCAAAATAGGGAAGGTAATTTTAGACATCAACCAAAGACATTGCCAACCGCTTTGATGCTAACTACAGCCGACATAAACACAGCCGATTTCTTCCACCAAATAATTTGGCCAACCTGGCCCCAGGGTAATTTTGCTCCCCTCTCACCTTCACCTGTAGACCCTCGTCACTGACCAGGGAAAGCAGCCAAACCTCAGCAGTAGCAGCAGCATTAAATTAAGTTTTAGCAGCAGCGCAGACGTTATGTCGATAGTCCTTTTTTAGGACTACCTAAGCCACATGATGTCGACAGTCCTTTTAAGGACTAAATAACCATCTTACATGTTATAGTCCTTTTAAGGACTGCTATTTTTTACAACTATGACGGTCACTCTAAGGACGACCAGGCTACCCCACCTCTGTCTACGCCGATCCTCTCCCTTCAAAGAACGCTGACGCGCTCCTTTTCAAGGGCCAACATCCAGAGATAGACTGGACCTTGAATACCTCTGTCCCATCTGCCTGCCTCCGAGCTGCTGCCTTGAACCCAAAAACGATCCTTCAATTGGGACTCCCTGATTTCACGATCGAACTACAAACAATTCCTGTACAATACATTTGTCCAGATCGACAAATAAATCCGACGTTTGTTATTCTAAACCTCTGCCTTTGTTCCTCATTGTCTTAGCTGTTCACACTGTTCTTCGTAAAGCTTGTGGGGGGGGGCGACATCCTTATCGGCCCCGCAACACCTTTTTAACTACGTTGTTTTCGCTTTGATTTATCTTGAATGATCTATCTTCAATATTCATGTTTCTAAATTTGTTGTGAATGAATGTTTAAGATAAGTACCTCCACTATTTCGGCATAAATTTTCTATATTGAAGTTTAAAATGATTTTTTTACAACGAAAAAACATTCTTGAAGATTTCATTTTAGCTTTAATTGAAAGTTTAATAATTAAATTTACGATTTCTATTAATTAATCAATTTTGGTGTATTTCAGATAGAAACTATATACATTTGATTGTCGAATTTAATTTCAAATTCTTAAATTTTCTTAAAAACGGCTATTTTCTTAATTTTAAGAAATTTGTAAACAAACACAAATTTATTGATTTTAAAAATATTTTTAAAAAATTCTGACACGTTATTTTAGTAAAATTAAAAAATTTAAAGTTAAAGTAATCTGATTTCAAAGAAATCTTTGTTACTTATAGCATAAAAAAATAATATACAACCAATTATTAACGAGTGGTCCTGTTCATCTGATCAATCAATTGATGGATTGTTCTATGACGAACCGATCACAGCTACTACTGATGACCATAAATGACATAATTTTTAAGTCTGAATTTTTAAAAAATTATTCTATTTGAATAGTATAAAACAAACTAATGGAAATACAATACATAAAATAAAAAATATTTAGTGAAATAGTAAATGAAAAAAAAGAAAAAAATTAATTTAAAATTTAAATTTTTACACTTTTAAAGCTGAACGGAAAATACAACCTGTTAGAAAAAAAGAAATGTTATAAAAAAAGGCCACGTAAAGGGACAAAACCTCTTATATCACGTGACCTTGTTATAATAATGGCAATTTCTGTATATCATACATGGAAATAAGGAATGTATTAAAAAAAATACAACATAAAAAATTTTTTTTTAAAAAATTAGCGCAACTAAATTTATTAAACTTAGCAATTTTGGACTCGTAAATTTTTTTTAACTTAATTACTGCATCACCTCGAGGAACCAGCCTAATACAGAGCTTTACGATTTTAAACTATTATAAATTATTATAATTAAAATTTCTTAAAAAACGAAAAAATTCTTGTAAAATTTAATTATTCATCAGAAAAAATTTATTTCTTCAGTCAATAATGTCCTTAATATTACTTATTTACAAAAGCAATTAAAAGTTTTTCTAATTAAGTAATATCATAGTTTTATTGGATTCATTATTTTTCAATTCAGAGCAGATTTTTAGTTAGATAGCTCAAATTTGAAAAAAAAAAAGTAGGTTATTTACCATCTCCAAAGACTCCTCCTTTTAACAAAAAAAAAAATTTGAGGAACCAAAAGGTTTGGGGCGAAATTTCATTAAATTAAGTAATGTGGGGTAACATATTTAAAAAATATATTTTTTACCAAAGTTTTCTAAAAAAAAATATTTCAAAAATAATTTCATTCATTTTGAATAAGTCCTGAAAATTTCATTAAAATCGGACAGTTATTTTGATTTTTACAAGAATTTCCAAATCAATATATTTTCAACGGAAAAAAATCGCAAAAAAAAAAAAAAAATGTTATTTTCTATGACGCCGCGATGACGTAAACAAAGAAGACTTTAACCAAAATTTCGAACGTGTTAGAAAGGATTAAAAATTTCAAAAAATAATTAAAAAATACTTTGGTCTTTTCTTAATAATAACATAAGCATTTTGACGATAAAACTTTATTTTAGTTAAGTTTGTGGCATTTTTCATTACGCTATGCTGTTTTTCCCGCGAAAACAGTGGAGAAGGCTAGTATTAAATTAGGCCACACCAAATAATCTCCCAATTAGATACATCAGAATTACAAACGCAAGGCCCGTATATCAAGGATCTTGTTGCTGGGGAATTCTTTTTTGGCTGATTTCATCACAAACTATAATAACGCATTTTAAAATTAACTCACATTTCTTGAAAAAATTGTCTGACCAAAGGTTCACTCAATTTTTTTTAGAGTCGCTTAGACAATATCTACAATTTTATTTTTTTCATACAACTATCTTATTTAATTATTTTCTCTATTAAAAAAATGTTATAAAGTCACTGTATCCAAATTGTTTCGATTAGCAATGTTTGTTTTTTAGAAACATATTCGAGAGCGGTTGTGTAATGATTTGGGATGCAATGGAGTTTATATAGGATATAAACCCTATTTCCAACACAATTACATATATATTATCTCCGTCTGTTGATCCTGGCTTGAATCAATCGGATGTATAGTCACAATGATGAGCTGTGATACAACGAAACAGTCGGTCTGTGGATGATATATATATATATATATATATATATATATATATATATATATATATTAAAAATAATTCCCAAACTTTATTTTCAGTAAAATAACAGAAAATGTTAAAAAGATGCCAAAAAAGATTCTAAAATACAACAAACACCGTTTAAAAAAAAGTGTCTATTGGTTAGAAAGTAACATTTCGATGTAAACTATTTGATCGATCAGAGAAAACTAAAACCCATTTTTTCTCGTGTCTACTTTAAAAAAAAAAAAAAAAAAAAAAACGCAGATATATTTGACTTTTAAGGGCAGAGTTGTGACTATTTCTATGCTGTGTTTACATATTACATAACTTTTTCTTTTCTCTTTGTATAAAATGAAAGAAACATATTCAGTGAATATAAATGAATCATCTCCAACGACTTGAACTTTTTTAGTCAATTTTTCAAACGAATGAGATACAACAACAACAAAGACGGTCAGTGAATTTTCGTATGGAAGTTAAAAGCCTTTTCTCAATCACAGCTTTTTCTAGAGACCAAGTATTTTAAAGTCTTTGTCTGGACCACAATTTAATTCACCAACTAAACAATTTTTTTAACTCAACTAAATACTTTTTTAACTTTTGAATTCATGTATATAAGTTTAAAAATACAAAGGATTTATTTAATAGACATACCCATGTTTTATTTATTATTTTTTTTTATTGTTTGAAATTCGGATTTTTCGATTTTTAATATAAAAAACCAAAAAGACTGAATTTCTTACAGTTAGAATATATTTTTAATTACAGAGATGTATCGTTTTCCACATATTTTTCAGTCCTTGTGAGTGGAAAGCAATTTGATTTTTATTCAATTAATGCAATAAATAGTGAATCTTTTTTTTAATGTTAACAGCAGATAAAAATATCAGAGTGACCTAAAAGTTTAATTTAAATACAAAATCAAGACATGTGAAAACTTCACGAGAATAATAAATCAAACAATAAAGATATAAATATCTATTTTATTTAATACTGAAAAATGATTTTATTTAAAATTGTAAAAGGAACCATCGAAATATACAATTTACCATTTTAAATGTTAATAACAAGGAAATATTAAAAAAAAAAAAAGAATCGATAAAACGTAAAGGAAAATTAAAGGATTTAACTTAACATTGAAAAATATTGAATTTACATAGTTTGCATTATTATGATGACTTAAAATAACTCTTCCATTTGTGTGTCATGGAAGCGAAATTCAGTACAAATTACGAAAGTGTGATATTAGCATTTGATATCCAGACAATTCTATTTTTCATTTAAATATCCATCTGATATAAACAAAATAATATTTATCTGGGAAGAAATATGAATTCAAAAATAAATCAAATCAATTTAATATATGAAAAGTGTGAACTATGAAAGAATATGAATATATCAATAAAAAGTTAGTTTTGTACAGGGGAAGTAAACTCTACTTTTTCTGTAAGCATTTTGCTTCCCTTAGAAATATGTCAAATTTAACAAAAACTTTCAGCAGCAGTTTTTAACGTTTTAAATAACAGACAATATGTTTTAGAGGAATTAAATCGTAGACAATCTTTGAATTGTATAATCGAAAAATATTTTTGATGCACACAAATGATAGTATTTTATTGTTACTCATTTAATTGATTAATTGAATTTTTGATAGTTGGCCATATTTTGATATG